>VZQC01007428.1:615201-745475 GCA_009823505.1 Rhizomys pruinosus | reverse complement strand
CCCCTTTGTCAAATATGAGGTGGCTGAAATTGTATGAGTTCAAGTTTGAATCTTCAATTTTGTTCCATTAGTCAACAGGTCTTTTTTGTGCAGTACCAAGCTGTCTTTATGAATAAGGTAGAGCAATCCCCCCTTATTGCATTTCTTACTCAGGGTTGCTTTGGCTATTCAGGTTCTTTTGCTTTTCCAGATGAATTTAAGGATATTTGTTTCTAAGTCTGTGAAGAAGCTCATGGGGATTTTGATTGGGATTGTGTTGAATCTGTATGTCAATGTGGGTAAAATGGACATTTTTATTATATTAAATTTTCCAATCCATGAGCATGGGAGGTGTTCTCATCTTTTGAAATCATTTTCAATCTCCTTCATCAGGGTTTAAAATTTTTGTTGTAGAGATCTTTGGTATCTTTGGCAAGGTTTGTTCCCAGGTATTTTATTATTTTTTACAAATGCATTTCTAATGGAGAAATATCAACTGGGACCAAAATTTCCAAAGAGTTTTCCTAGAAGGATTCAGGGTGGACACATTCGGGCCAGATATTTGATGGCCAGTTCTCCATGGGTCTATCTCACCTGTCAGAAGAGCCCAGCACACCTCCCCCACACAACTCTGCTGTTGCTCTTTGCATATGTCAGCCTTGGTCTGACAAGCAGAGGAGGGATGGGCAGGGTAGATTCCCAGGAGACAAATCCAAATCCAAATAAAAATAAAAATAAAATAAAAATAAAAGGCATTTCTAATGGAGAAATATAAACTGGGACTGAAATTTCCAAAGTTTTACTTGAAGGATTCAGGATGACCACCATGGGGCCCAGGAGATGAATGAGACCAGTTCTCTGTGGGTCCACGGGAACAAATTCCCACACTGTCAGAAGAGTCCAGCACACCAACCCTATGGGCCTCTGCTGTTGCTCTTCACATGGGTCAGCTGTGGCCTGACAATCAGAGGAGGGAGGGTTGGAGCAAGTGCCAGTGCAAGAAGGGCCTTGGCCATGGATTGGGAGGTGGGCACAACCTACCCTGCACCTTCAACCTTGGCTCCAAGTGAAAGAGGCTTCTGCTGGCGCTCAGGTGCCACTTTCTGGGTGCACAGCTGTTGAAACCAGAGTGGTCGCTGGCATAGTCCATATCTAATACCTTCCCATAAAGCCCATCTTTCTTGTCTCAGAGCCCTGATTCTGCAGGTCAAGCTGGCCAAGTTTTCAAGGCACACATAGCAAAAGGGAGGTCCCTCTGGCTGCAGCTGTAGGAGGATGAGAAAGGCCCACCCCTGCATTCCTATGAACCAGGTGCAAAGAGCCTTTCAACTCAAGATCTACTGTAGTGGAACCCAGGCTATCCTTACGAGGGTCCAGAGGGACTCCAGGCAAAGGAATGACACAGGCTGTGATCTAAGAATGAGGCAGGTAGGCTTGACCGATCCCCCTTCCAAATTGGAGGTTGGCAGCTGGTCTGGATTCAGGGAAGGTGTCACCTGAACACTGCCCCCCCCCCTTGCTGTTAGATCTGCACCATCGTCCCCTGTCACCACAGATGTCTTCTGTCCAACTGCCATGAGTACAAACAAGAGGCCATCTGTCTGCCCAACATATATATATCCAAACACAACACAAGATACTAAACTACAAATCCAAATCCAAATAAAAATGCATTTTTAGTGGAGAAATATCAACTAGGATTGAAATTTCCAAAGAGTTTTCCTCGAAGGATTCAGGCTGGCCACTGGGGGCCAGGGAAATGAAGGAGACCAGTTCTCCTTGGGTCCATGGGAACAAGCCCCACGCTGTCAGAAGAGCCGAGTGCACCTCCTCTATGTGTCTCTGCTGTTGTTCTGCACATGTGCCCGCCACAGCCTGAGAACCAGAGGAGGGAGTGTTGGCACAGGTTCTAGGAGACAGGCAGGTGCCAGCTGGAGGCGGGCATTGGGACTGGACTGAGAGGCAGGTACAACAGACCCTACCTCCTCAAGCTTGGCTCCCAGTGGGAGAATCTTCTGCTGGTGAACAAGTGCCACTTCCTGCGTGCACAGCTTTTGAAACCAGAGAGGCCCTCTGGCAGGCTATATCTAGCAATTTCTAGGAAAGCCTCTCTTTCTGGTCTCAGAGCCCTGATTCTGCAGGCCAAGCTGGCCATGTTTTCCAGAAACTCATTGCAAAAGGGAGGCCCCTCTGGATGCAGCTCCAGGAAGACGAGCAGTCCCAGCCTCTGCATTACTCTGGCCCAGCTGCAAAGATCCTTTCACCACAAGATCTGCTGTGGTGGAGCTCAGTCCAGGGGAAGGAATGCCACAAGCTCTCCATTGGGAATGATGCAGGCAGGCTTGGCCAAACCCCCATCCTAATTGGAGTTGGCACCTGGACTGCATTCAGGGAAGGTCTCACCTGAACACCCCTTTTGCCACCACACCTTTTGGGCTGCAGATTTGCAACAGGCTAGGTGGACACATTGTGTGGACTTTACCTCCCCAGCATCACAACCCTGAGGAACCTTTCACAGAGAGGTCAGGTTTCAAGAGGCAGAGTCAAGGAAGGCTGGGTTTCTCAATACCATCGTCCCCTGGATTTCCAAATCACGTCTACACCAAACATCTCTAGTCCTCTAACTGGAAGCTCCTTAAAACCCTTTCTTAGAAAACATACCCTTTCTCTTGGGACCTCCATATTATTCCTGGCAAGGCAGCACATGTGCACTATCAGTAACCTCCCAGAAAACATCTGTAGTAAGACAGGAGAGAAGTCCTGTCTCTAAACAGTAACTAAGTAAAAGAAGAGAGAAAGAAAGAAAAAGAAAGAAAGAAAGAAAGAAAGAAAGAAAGAATAAAATAAACAAATAAGATTACCAACCAACCAAATAAACTAAATTTTAAAAATAGGTAAATATATAAAAATAAGTAAAAATGAGTATACAAAGAAACGACAGGTTGATCTTTCTTGGAAATAAATTTGTTTTTCCCTGACTTCAATCTCATTCAAAAGGGAAAAATCATCATGGTGGAATCGGGGAAATTTGGCCCCAGGGGCATATTTGACCAGGTTGCCAGGAAAAAATTTGACTTGCCCATGGTGAGTGATGGTTGAGTTCTGCAGGATCCTTCTAGGTGATGCTGGTGAAACTGGGGCATGGTCCTGATCTTCTGGGCACATGGAGGGAATTACTTAAGTCAGGCAGCTGAACTCCTGAGGTCCTCTTGGGGAAATGTTTAGGTTCACAGACTCTTCATAATAGGTGAAATTCCTCCAGGATCCAGGCTTTGATGGACATGAAAGGCATAGAAACACCTGGGCCTAGGTGGCACGGGCAGAAACTGTCTAGTCCACTCTCTACTCTTATTGTCACTACAGATTTTAACTATCCTCAGCCTCCATCCAATCTTCCAAACTCCCCTCTTCCCCACCCCCTCCAAGAGCCCAGTATCCATGGGGTCCCATTGGAAAAGACTTTGGCTCCCAATTCAGTCCAAAGGAAACAATCGTAGAACCAATTTAAGAACTACGAACCTAGGGAGAGTTGGAAGGAAAAAAAAAAAAAAAAACCCCACTCCACAGCTGTCTTCTGTCTGACTCTTCACAGAGAGGTAAGTGGTCAAAGGACAGTTTCTAGGAAGACATTTTCTCTGTACCCTGGTCTCTGATGATGTCCAAGGCACCTCTACACCGACCATCTGTATTCCTCAACCTGTAACTGCCTTAGAAACCTTTCTTATAAAACCTACACTAAGCCGGGCGTGGTGGCACACGCCTTTAATCCTAGCACTTGGGAGGCAGAGGTAGGCGGATCTTTGTGAGTTCAAGGCTAGCCTGCTCTACAAAGTGAATTCCAGGACAGCTGGGGCTACAGGAAGACCCTGTCTTGAAAAGACAAAAAANAAAAAAAAAAAAAAAAAAAAAAAAAGAAGAAAACCTACACTAGAAATGTGTTTGTCTTTGGGTCCTCTATATTACTCCTGGTAAAGCAGCACAGTCCCACTGAAAATCACCTCTCAGAATGCATCTTTCCTAAGTAGAGAAGCACAACTATGTAACATTAAATAATGAATAAATAAGTAAAAAATTAATTAATTAAATGAATAAGTAAGAAAGTAAACAAAAAATTAAACTAGGAAGGACCGGTAGATCATTCTAGGAAAGTAACAATGATTTTCTCTGCCTTCAGTCACTAGGAAAGGGGAAACAACAACAGCATGGACCTGCCTCCTAACATTAAATAATGAATATGTAACTAAATACATTAATTAATTTATTAATTGAAAACAAAAATTTAAACTAGAAGGGTCAGGTAGATCTTTCTGGGAAATTAAAAATGGTTTCTTCTGCCTTCTGTCTCAAGGAAAGGGGAAACAACATCAGCATGGAATCTGGGTCCTTGGACCACAGGACAATATTTGAGGAGGATGGCAGGGAGAAATTTTTCCTGCCTATGACAAGAGATTGGAGTTCTCCAGAATCCCCTGGGGAGGGAGGATGTTGATGCATAGTCCTGAACTTCTGGGTGGACTGTGAGAATTCCCTAAGTCAGGATGCTGAAATCCTGAGGTCTTTTTGGGAAAACCTTTAAGTTCACAGATCCTTCCTAATAGGTGAAATTCCTCCAGGCTTCAGGCTTGGATTGACAAGGAAGGCCCTTGGTTCCTTGGATTTCCCATGAAGGTCTAGGAACCTCTGTGACTTGTGGCAGGGGCAGACACTGTCTAGTCCACTTCTACTCTTCTTGTCAGGACAGATTTTAACTATCCTCAGCCTCCCTCGAATCTTCCTGGCAAACTCCCCTGTTCCCTGGCCTCTAAAAGAGTGCAGCCTCTTGGAGTCTCACTGGGAAAGACTTTGGCTCCCAATTCTGTCCAAAGGAAACAAACCTAGAACTCTTTTAAGACTCCCAACCTAAGGAGAGTTGGAAGGAAAAAAAAAATCCACTCCACAGCTGTCTTCTATCCTCCTGACCTAAGCACGGGCTACCATCCTTCCATATACCAGTCCCACCCACGCACAACTCAGGATAGTACAAAATAAAATCAAAGGCATTTTTAAGGGTGAAATAACAACAGGGACCTAATTCTCCATAGAGTTTTCCATGAAGCATTGAGGGTTCCCCTCCTTGGGCCAGGGAAATTAATGAGAATAGTTCTCAGTTGGTCCATCTAAACAAACTCCCAGGCTGTCAGAAAAGCAGAACTCTGGCTCCTGCCTGTGATGTTCCTCTGCGTATGTTCCAGCTGTGGGACAACTGGGGGACGGAAGGTTGTGGCAGGTTCTGTGGAGGTGGTGGTTGACAGCACAAGGGCCTTGTGCCTAGACTGGGAAGCTTGCACAACCTACCATGCACCCTGGAGTTAGGCTAGAAGGAAAAGCAGCTTCTGCTCTCACTCAGGTGCCACTTCCTGTGCGCAGGGTTGCTGAAATCAAAGCGACCTTCTGGATTAAACCATACCTAGCAGCTCCTGGAAAGCTCCTCATTCCCCATTTTAGAGAGTGGATTCTGCAGGCCAAGATGGCCATGTTTTTGAGGGACAGTTAGCCAAATGGAGGCCTCTCCTGATGCAGGACCTGGTGGTTGAGCAAACCCCACCCCTAGATTCCTTCTGTCCAGAAACAGAGAGCCTGTCCCAGTAGGGTAAGCTCTAGTGGAACAGATGGGAGGTGTTCCTCACCAAAGATCAAAAACACTCCAGATGAAGGAAGGACCTTGGCTGTGCTCTAGGAATGAGGCAGGTAGGGATGAACACCCATGGTATTTTGGGCCAGGGGCAGGTTTTGATGCAGTTAAGATATCCCCTGACCAACCCCATTGCCACCACACCTCCTGGGCTGCAGACTGTCACCAGGCTATGTAGAGAGGGGTCAGGCATCAAAGGACAGTGTCTAAGAGGAGACGTTCTCAGTACCCTGGTCTCTGATGATTTCCAAGAAGCCGCCACACCAACCATCTCTATTCCTCAACCTGTAACTGCCTTAGAAATCTTTCTTGGAAAACCTACACTAGGAATTGGTTTCTCTTTGGGTCTTCCCTATTACTCCTGATTAGGCAGCGCAGGCCCAATTACAATCAGCTCTCAGAAATCATCTTTCCTAAGTAGAGACAGAAGCCCTGCATCCTAACATTAAATAAATAATGAATAAGTAAATGAATACTTAAATAAATAAGTAAAAAAATAAAACTAGGAAGGACAGTTAGATATTTCTGGGAAAATAAAAATGTTTTCCTCTGCATTCAGTCTCAAGGAAAGGGAAAACATCAGAGTGGACCTGCCCCCTAACATTAAATAATGAATGTATTAATAAATAAATATATTAATTAATTAAAACAAAATTTAAATAAAACTAAAAAAGACAGGTAGAACTTTCTGGGAAATTTAAATTTTTTTTTTCTGCCTTCTGTCTCCAGGAAAGGGGAATCAATATCAGTGTGGTATATGGGTCCTTAGACCACAGGACATTATGTGACAAGTTTGGCAGGGAGTAATTTTTCCTGCCTATAGCCAGAGACTGGAGTTCTCCCCAATCCCTGGTGAGGGGATGAGGTTGAGACATCGTCTTGAACTTCTGGGCAGAATCTGGGAATTCCCTATGTCAGGATGCTGAAATTCTGAGGTCTTTTGTTTGAAAGGTTTAGGTCCACAGACCTTTCCTAATAGGTGAAATTAATCCAGGATCCAGGCTTTGATGGGCAAGGAAGGTCCTTGGTTCCTTGGATTTCCCATGGAGGTCTAGGAAACCCTGTGACTGGGCGGCAGGGGGAGACACTCTCTAGTCTACTTCCTCCTCTTGTTGTCAGGATTGATTTTTGACATCCTCAGCCTCCATTGAATCTTCCTGGCAAACTCCCTTGTTCCCTGTCCCTTCCAAGAGCTCGGTCTCCATAGGGTCTCTTTGGAAAAGGCTTTGGCTCATAATTCTGTCCAAAAGAAACAATCTTAGAACCATTTTAAGATCTCCCAACATAGGGAGAGTTGGAAGGAAAAAACATCCCACTCCACAGCTGTCTTCTGTCTTATTGACCTAAGACCAGGCAGTCCTTCCATCCTCCAGTCACACCCCCACTCAACCCAGAACACTACCAACAAAAATCTAAGGCATTCCTAAGGGTGAAATATCAACAGGGACATAATTTTCCAAAGAGTTTTCCATGAAACATTCAGGGTTCCCCTCCTTGGGCCAGGGAAACGAATGAGGAGTTATCAGTTGACCCATCTGATCAAGTTCCCACACAGTCAGAAGAGCCCAGCAGAACACACCATCATGCCTCTGCTGTTGCTCTGCTCATGTGCCAGCCACTGGATGTCAGGGTGAGGTAGGGTTGTGGCAGGTTCTCAGGAGGTAGTAGGGTGCCAGTGCAAGGGCATTGTGCCAGGACTGGGAAGCTTGCAAAATGTACACACACCCCCCCCCCCGGAGCTGGGCTAGAAGGAGGAGCGGCTTCTACACTTACATGCTTGCCACCTCCTGGGTGAAATCAGAGAGGCAATCTTCCCTAGGCCATTCCTAGCATCTCGAGGGAAAGCCCTTCTTTCCTAGTCTTAGAGAGCAGATTCTGCATGCCAAGCTGGCCATGTTTTCAAGGGACACATAGCCCAAAGGTAGGCCACTCCTGATGTTGCTCCTGGCAGTTGAGCAAGCCTGCCTCTAGGTTCCTTCTACCCAGCAACAGAGAGTCTGTCCCAGTGGGTTCAGCTCTACTGGACTGGATGGTCATTGTTCCTGACCAGGGATCAAAAGCACACCAGGTGAAGGAAGGACCTTGGCTGTGCTCTAGGAATGAGGCAGGTTGGGCCGAACATCAATGCTAATTTGGGTCAGGGTCAGGTCTGGATGCAGTTAAGCTCTGCCCTGACCAACCCCATTGTCACCACACCTCCTGAGTTTCAGACTGTCACCAGGCTATGTGGAGGCATTGTGAGGTCTTTACCTTCTTAGCATCACAAATCTGAGGGACCATTCACAGAGAGGTCAGGCATCAGACAGTGACTAGGAGGAGACTTTCTCAGTACCCTGGTCTCTGATAATGTCCAAGCCTCTTCCACACCGAACATTCCTTGAACTGTAAAAATCCTACAAACCTTTCTCAGAGAACTACAATAGGTATGGTTTTCTCTTTGGGTCTTTTATATTTCTCCTGCTAAGACTGCATATGTGCCGTGCCAATCACCTCTCAGAAGGCATCCTTCCTAAGTCGAGACAGAAGCCCTGCTTCTTAACAAAAATAAATAAATAAATAAATAGAAAGAGAAAGAAAGAAGAAAGAAAGAAAGAAAGAAAGAAAGAGAGAAAGAGAGAAAGAAAGAGAGAATCCAATAAAACTAGGGAGGACATGTAAACCTTTAATCCCAGCAGTCAGGAGGTAGAGATAGGCAGATGTCTGTGAGTTCAAGGCCAGCCATTGCTAAGAAGTGAGTTCCAGGCCAGCTGTACATACATACATACATACATACACCCATGCACGTGCACATGCACACACACACACAGACACATACTAAATTGGTGGTTACTAATATCTATAAGTGCAAATTGCTTGGACTCACGACAGCCTCTGAGAAATGCTTGCATCTGTAAATCAGAACACTTTGAAAGTAAGGAGAGGAGGATCAAGAGTTCAAGGTCATCCTAGTTTCCCTTCCACTAGCGTTTCTCAGCCTATATACTCCAGCCCTTCACAAGATATCCCTGCCCAATGTGCCATCACATTCCCTTGAATTCTGAACTTCCTTGAATTCTGAGTTCTGTTGAATTCTGAATTCCCTTTAACTTTCTGGGAAATTAAAAATGTTTTCTTCCTCCTTAGTTCTCAAGGGAAGGGGAAACAACATCATATGGAATCAGGTTCCTTGGACCACAGGGATATATTTGACCTGTGTGGCAGGGAGAAATGTTTCCTGCCTATGGCCAGAGGGTATATTTCTCCAGAATCCTTTTTGAGGGGTGTCAGTTTTGGGCATGATCCTGAGCTTCTGGGTTTTCTGTGGGAATTCCCTAAGTCAGGATCCTGAAATCCGAAGGTCCTCTTGGGGAAAAGTTTAGGTCCACAAACCCTTCCTGATAGGTGAAATTCTCCCAGACTTCAGGCTGTGAAGGATAAGGCCCTTGGTTCCTTTGTCCGAAGATGAATGCCTAGGGACATCTTGGCATGGGTGGCAGGGGCACTGTCTATAGGACTTCTTACTTTTCTTCTCAGGACAGATTTTAACTATCCTCAAATTTCATCCAAGCATTTCCAGGGAACTCCCAAGTTCCCCATTTTCTCCAGGGGCCTAGCCTCTGTGAGGTCTCAGTGGGAAATGTCTCTTTCTCCCCAAGTCTGTTCAAAGGACTGCAATCCCAGAATCACTTTCTGATCTCCCAACCTAGGGAGAGTTGGAAGGAAAAAAACTCCACTCCACAGCTGTCTTCTGTTCTACTGACCTAAGCACAGGCCATGGTCCATTCATCCAGCAGTCATACCCACACCCAGCATAGGATACTACAAATAACAGTAAAATCAAAGGTATTTCTAATGCAGAAATATCAACTAGGACATAATTATCCAAAGAGTTTTCCCTGAATCATTAAAGACTCCCCTTCTTCTGCCAAGGAAATAAAGGAGAATACTTCTCATTTGGACTGTCTTAAGTTCACAAGCTGTCAAAAGAGACCAGCAGACCTCACTCATTTGCCTCTGCTGTTACACTGGTCATGTGCCAGCTGCAGGACACCAGAGGGTGATAGAGTTTTGGAAGGTTTGGAGGAGGTGGCAGATGCCAGTGCCAGGGCCTTGTGCCTGGACTGGGAAGCTTGCACAACTGACCCTGCACCCTCAGGGGCCCTGGGCTGTATAAGAGTGTAGCTGAGAAAGACTGTGGTAAGCAACCCAATTACAGTTTTTCTCCATTGCTTCTGTTCCAATTCCTGCCTCCAAATTCCTGTCTCCAGGTTCCTGCCATGGCCCATCTTATGATAGACCATGATAGGTACATCTAATCCTATGAATCTATTTCTACCCCTAGCATGATTTGGGTCATGATGTTTATCAGAGGGACTGGAATGTAAACTAGGTCAGCTGGCATCTTGGTTTCTTTGTCTATCACTGTGATAGAACATTCTGTTAAAAACAACTTAAAGTCAGAGTTTCTTACACACCATCAAATTATATTGTATGAAAATCACAAAAATCAATATAAAATTAAAAAAACACTTAAGTTACAAAAGTAAAAATTTTAACTTTACTATTCAATATCCAGTCCATTGTGTTAGGCCAAAGCTCCTGGCAAAGGCTAAGATGACATAGGCTGAGAATACCCTGCCCTTCACTTCTGGCAAGAAGCCCATGCTGGATAAAGCCATCATCTCATTCCTGATTCTAAAGTGACCCCTGACCTTAGTGTCCAGCAACTGGTTCCTTAAATTGACCTAATATGACAACATTTCAGCACCCCACTAACAAGTCAGCATTCTCCCTCCCCTTCTCTATAAACCCCCCCTGACCCAGCCCAGGTCTCAACTTCTCTGCCTCCCCAAGGGGGATCACTGAATACATCCAGGACTGTTCTTCCCAGGAATAAAGCTTGCCCTTGCTTACTTTTGATTCAAAATGATCTGGCCTCTCTCTTGCCTCGCTGGCAACATTATATATTGGTGGCCTTCATGGGAAAGGGATTTTGAGCCTCCAGGATCCCCCTGTTTGCTTGGGGACACCACTTTCCATTTCTGAGATGATTGACCTCTGGCTTAGGGTACTTTCCTCATCCAGGCTGTCTCTTTTCTGCTACCCAGGGCCCCTGGCTGGAAGTCCCTGAAGTGCCAGGACATGCCTTTTCTGCTCAGGGATTCAGGCTCTGTTCCAGGAGTGTTGCAAAGCCAGGCATTGTGGTGAGGGTTCTTGTCAGACAGGAGTAACTCCCAAGATTCCTCCATCCCTCCTGACTTCCAGATCTCAGGTTACAGCAGGGGACACCCTGATCTAACTTCTGATCTCCAATACAGGCATGGGGATGGGTATCTCAGAGTCAAAATTCAATCCTCAGACCTCATTGGGCTGTGTGTTAAAACCTTTTCCAAACTGGTTCTTTTTCAGTCCCGCTACCCTAAATGTATGCTTTTAATTCGGTAAACTTTTGCAAACGCATAGGCAAGTGGGCGAGTCTTATCTACAGGGCTTTTGGTATTTATGCTCTCACCTCACCCTCTGCTCTCAGTGTTCAAAGGATCAGGTTCTGCTGTCCAAGCTACATTTCTAGTACTGCAGGAGTCTGAGTCTTCTTCCTCTCTTACTGACCCATCAGAGTTACTGGCTCCCCCTCCCCCTCTTCATACTTCTGCTTCAGCCACTGCTCCCTCTGTTGATCCTCAGCCCTAACCTACATCCTCTTCTGACTCTTGGGCCTCAGTCAGGGTCAGCAGAGACAGTGAGACCTTTGAGGCAGACAGTGAGAACCTTGAGGCAGAGGCTGTGTGATGGACACTACAAATAGATCAGAATGTGCTCTGCTGAACCTCCAAGGCTGTCCTAGATGGCAAAGTCCTTAAGGATCTGTTGTCTATGGCAGGGGATAGCCCCTCCCCTGGTCCCCCAGCCTCAGGACTCTGTGGCCAAAATCAGGCCTTCCTTATATCCTCCTCTTCCTCCTTCCCCACTCCCCTCCCATTTGTTACTTCACTTACAACACCACTTCCTCTTCCCCCTCCTTCTCCTCCTTCTCTACAATCCTAAATCCCATCTTGGTCCTCTTCTACCCACCGGATGGCCCCTCCTGATTTTTCACCCATGGCGTTACATACAAGCTCATGCCAGACACCAAACTGCCTAAGGTGAGAGTATCAAAATTGCTGGAAACCAGATCTGAGGGGTCCCCAATTGCTACACTTCCGTGCCTCTTCTCTGTATGGAAGAAGGCAGAGCTGTCAGTGTCCCCATTTCCCCAGAAATACAAGAGACGCTAATCACATTCTCTTCTGTGTCGGTTTATATAAAAAGTGGCCACTTTAGGGTACTTTCATTCTGTTTTGTACCCAAAAACTATTAAATTTCATTTTCATATGCCCCTTAAACTTTTTCAAAGGCCTAATGAACCCGGGTTCCTACAGACCAAGATCTAAACTGCTTGTCTAAAAATTTTATTTGTTATCTATTACACTGTATTCAATCTCCAAATTAACTGTTTTATGTTATCTTGATTGTTTTCTTTACAGGTATTTTGATTTCAATTTCCATTCAGGTTGCTTTCAGACATCTGAAGACCTGATTTTAATCCTTACTATTAAAGCATTTCTAATAGGTGTTTTCTTTTCTCCTACTTAAACAGGCTTCTGACAGCCCTGCCACTGTCCCTCTTACCAGAAACCTATTTAAACTCCCTACTTTCATTCATACTATAGCACGTGGTACCTTATTAAAAAAAACCCTACAATTTCTTTGCTCCAATAAAACAACCTAAAAGGACACGGCCATAATATGTTCAAAATACCTACCTTTAACCTTATAATGTTTATTCTACTTTATAAAATTACCATATGTTTTGTGCATATTCTAATGTTCTGTCCTGTGCTGTTGCCATCACAGGTTTCCTCACCCACACTGTAGGTTGGGTTTTTGCTTTCCTCTCTCAGTCTAGGTTCCTGGATACCATTCTCCTGTACCCAACTTCATGCTTTTAGTATTATTAATTACTGAATTATCATTGTTTTATACATTTATACTGAATGTCACCCCATTCTTTAGCTTCTACCTTAATAAAACAGTTATTAATTGTTTTTCATTATGCCTAGACTTTAGTACAAACTGGATATAAAATTCTGTTCTCCACCACTACTTAAAACATTTCAAAGTGTACATAGTTTTAAAACTAAAAGTCTAAAATGTTCACTGACAGCATGATAGAGTAATTGTATTAGCCAGCTCAGCTTTCTGAATGTGAGGGAACTAATTAGGGCTGCATGCTGTAAATGACATCTTTGAAGATATTTTCTCCACATGAAAACTTTTGTTTGACAGCAATATATGTGACTTTTTTCAATACAAACACTAGGATAAAAAAATTATATCTTTAAATGTGTGGCTATGTGTGTGTATATATGTCCATGATACTGTTAAGAACCCTGTAGTATAGATATATTAAAAATTTATTCACATCATTGATGGACAGTACAACATTTATAATGTGTCATCACTAAAATTAATTACTTTCAATATGTTCATATCTTTATTACAAGGAAATTGTGTTCCACACCTGGAAAGTCTCAGTCTGCACAACCTGTGGACAGTCATAAATGGTATAATTTTAAATATTTTATCTGTGATAATTTTGTGATATTATCATAGAGATTCATTGCTATTATTATAAAAAATTAGTAATGCAACCAAAATTTTAAGTCCATCCCATTTGCTTGTACTGCACAGCTTGTTACAGTCTCAGGTGAAATGTACCTATGTAAGTATTTAGTTACCCATACATACTAAAACATTCTATATATCTTTTATACTTTGAACATATTATTTTTGATATTTTTTGGTTTTACAGTAATATTTTTATTGAATTTTATCTGTTTCATACATAATTTTTCATTCGTAATTACCTTTATACACGATTCTCCCTTGACACACCTCCACAGCCCCCACCCCCCAAGCTCACATCTTCTGTAATTTGTGCTAGGGTCCATTGTGCCAAATTACTCTCCACGTACACTACTCAGTGCCAGCTCCTCCCCTGAGCTCTAGTCAGTTTGCCATACAATTAGGTATTTGGTGCATTTTTTTTTGAAGTGAGCCAAATTGTTAAGCATAAGCAATGAATGTAAGATTCATGTAAAAACAATTTGCACGTATCTATGTCCAAATTTTGAACAACCCAAGGTTCCCATAGTCCAGTTGGAGATGCTTGTATGCACAGGCATGTTGATCAATAAGGAGTCCTGTCTATATTGCTGTAGTCTCATGATTCACCCCAATCTCTCTGCAGTCCTTACATTCTACCATGCTTCCTCTTCCGCAATTTGTTCCCTAGGCTTTGGGAAAGGGGCACAAGTGGGTGAGAAGCAAAACAGTCTATTTTCTTTGGAGATGTCATTTTGGACTCTAGTCTGTTCAGGTTGTTTCCCTTCATGGGTTGACAGCTTATCCAGTGATACCTTTTTAGTCATATAATCAAAGCACAAGCAATTGGATGTACAGGCATTTAAGCAGTAGTAATTATTATGGTAAGCGAAGCTGTGAGCATAGACACAGATGCTTGGATGGTATGCTAATCCATAAACTGGATTCTCTATAAAGGGTGACAAGTTCTTATTGTGGATTATAACATCTCCTAACCACTGGAGGATATAAGCTTGTGGCATCCGCTGTGACTAATTCCTCCAAGGAGAGAGCTAATAGCCAATTAGATTTAGGATATATATATATAGAGAGACACATGGCAGCCACTGTTGCATAGTATCTCCAGGCAGTTGAGTTGTAGCTGATACTGATGAAGTAGTCTTGCTTGTCTCAAGGAGACCAATATTTTGCTGTATTGCTTTAGTGGCCTTTGATAACATTCTCTGGAATTTCAAAGGCCAGTTGTACTTTAGCAAGTGACATCTCATAACATTTTTTCATGTTCACACCAGGTCTTCGACAACAGGGACTTAACGCCTTTCTCCTTGCATATATCCCACTTACAGGCAAAAGGACTTTATAATTTTGGGGATGCGGGTTGAATCCCCTAGCCAACATCTCCTAGGCAGAATAATTCATTGCTGATATCAGAGCTTTCCTGTACTAATATATATGCTTAATTACACAACTTATAAAGACTTTACTATTGAACTTAGCTCTAGATAGATAATTATCCTTTCAGAGTTCCTATGCCTATCAGTCAATTAAAAAAGGGTAGTTATACCTGTTTTATAAGAAATTACCACTGTAACAGTTGGCTCTAATTTACAGTTAGGGAATGACTTCAGTACCATCATGTTTTTCTTTTTCCTATAAAGGGAAGAGGTAGGAAGGATTCTCAGCATCTGGAAGGTAAACTTCGTTAGGACCCATTACAAACAGTTAACCCCAATAGAATTCATAGAGATGCTCAGTGTCTGTGACTCAGGCAGTCTGATGTTCTTCTTTCTTTAATGTTCACATGGGTCAGCCTCTCTACTGGCATTTCCCAGTCCATCCTGCACAGCCAAAAGTTGTACATTTCCAGGCATTTAATGTTTTTTTTTGTTTGTTTTTTTTTTTCTTTTACCTGTGGGAATAAAATCTCCTCCCATTGTTAGTTTCAAGATCTCAAAATTGAAAATTTATCAATTGGATTGGAACACAGAGTTTTCCATTTGTATCCCAGAAGGGATACTACCCCGCCTCCCACCTCCTTCTTTTTGTTTTTTTTTTTTAATTATTAAGTTTTAACCTATAGATGCCTAAGTTGTATTACACATACCCATAAACAGGAGCCAAGGCATGAGTTTTCATTAAATTTACCCAAACTGTTTCTCACTGACTGTATGATACTTATTTGGGAAGTACATTTAAACTTAATTCATTTAAATTTTCCTACAAGTAAAAGAAAGGGTTACAATGTGATGTTGTATAATTCAGAAAAATATAGAGACTATTTGTGTACCTAACCCCAATGTTGCTGTTGGAAGTTCAATACAAATTATAAATAAAACAATTAACATTTTATAATCCTAATTATTTCAAATGTATTACCATTTTCACCAAAACCTACAACCAAATTTAACTAATCTAACCACTTCACTAAGCCTTAAAATATCCTACAATTATGTGGCTAAAGCTTGGGCAGAGTTGAGTACCTGCCAAATAAATTTTACCCAATATACACTTTTCTCTTTAAAGCTACATGACTGGAATATGGCTTCAGAGAAATCAAGTCTATTAACTTATATTGTTTATTTTGAATTTCTGTATAATTCTCTACTGAAATATCTCTCTATATAAATATATGTTATTTTTAAAAATACCCTTTTAAACCACAAATCTTGCAGAGTGGATTTTAATGACTATATTCCTCCAAGCTCTTGGCCTTCTTCAGGCCTGGCATGAAAAGCTGCTTTAAAGACTTTTCAGTATTTAGTTCTTTTTTTTTTTTTTGAGTACAAGCATCCTTCATATAAAACCAATTTGCAAGCAGTTGTGCTCAAACCTACATAGCTCAAGCCTCCCACCATCCATTTTGAGGGCCTTGAATGTTCAATCAAGTTGATCAAATAAGTGTCCAGACTATATTGCTGTAGTTTTACTGTTCACCCCAATCACAGCCCTTACATTCTACCACTCCCCCTCTTCAGCAGACTGTTCCTTAGGCTTAGAAAAGAGGAACAGGTGGACGAGAAGCAGAACAGTCTTTGTCTGGAGATGTCATTTTGGACTCTGAACAGTTCTGACTATTTCCTTTCATGGGCTGACAGTTTGTCCAGGAATAACTTTTCAATCCTACTAATGAAGCACAAGCGATTAGATATATAGGTATTTAAACATTGCTAATTAATATGGTAGGTTACTTTGGTATAGACACAGATGATTGGGTGGTATGCTAATCCATGGATTACTTTTTTTCCTGTGAAAGATGACAAGGTCTTACTGTGGCATATAACATCTCCTAATCACTAGAGGATATAAGCTTGTGGCAACATCCATGAGTTATTCCTCCAAGGAGAGACCTAATAATCAAATAGATTTGTGATATACAGACATATGGCTGCCACTGCTGCACAGTATCTCCAAGCAGGTGAGGTGTAACTGATGTTGATGGAGGAGTCTTGCTTGACTCAAGGAGACCAACATTTGCTTTATTGGTTCAGTTGCCTTTGGTAACATTCTCTGGTATTCCAGAGACTAACTGTACACTTGCAAGTGTGGTCTCAATATAACCTTCCCAGGCTTACATGCAGTCTTTGACTGCAGGGCCTTACCGCCTCTTTTCTTGCAGGAATCAAAGTTTTCAGGCAAGAAGCCTTTACCTTTGGGAGGGGGGGTTGCATCCCCTGGCCAACATCTGCTTGGTAAAATAATCCACTGCTGCTATCAGTGCTCTCCTGTATTAATATATTTTGCTTATATACACCGCTTAAAGAGACTTTAGTATTATATTTGGTTCTGAATAGAGAATAATGCTTTTTTACAGATCCTATGTCTATTAGTCAATTAAAGAAAGCAGTTTTACCAGTTTTATAAGAGATAACCTCTATAATAGTCAGCTCTAATTTACAGTTAGAGAATGTCTTCATTAACACCATGTTTTTCTTTGTTCTGTGAAAAAGAGTTAAGGAGGTCTCTCATATTAAAACTGTGCAGCACCTAGAAGGTAAGGTTCATTAGGACTCACTATAAAGAGTTGTTACACCTATGGTTCTCAGAGATGTTTAATGCCTGTAGCTGTCTGAGGCTTTTCTTCCTTTTACTGTTAAGATGGGCCAACTTCTCTGCTGGTATTTCTTGGTATAACCTACACAATTGAAGGCTGTATCTTTTATTTCTCAGGCACTGAGTTGGTGACGTTTTGACCTGTGGGAACATGCAAATCTTTCCCGTAGTTAGTTTTAAGATTAAATTGAAAGTTTTTAACAAAAAGGTTTACTATGTACTGTACCCCCTTTTTTGAGCCATGAGTCTCAAAAAGGCAGTTGTAGTACATATACCTATAGGCAGAATCAAGGTGTAAATTTCATTAAATTTATCGAAGCTTTTTGGGTGACTGTGTGTTGTTAATTTGGGAAGCAAACTTAATTCCTTAAGTTAAATTATCCTACAGGTAAAAGACAATGCTACAAAATGATACTGTATAACACAAAAGTTATAGAGAACATTTATATATGTTAATCCCAAAGTTATTGTTATATAAATTTTAAGTAAAATAGCATGTAATTTTAAATTAAATATACATTAATAGAATATAAAATCGTGTCCCTCTCCCACCCCTCCTACCCCTCCTGGTTCACCATTTCAGTCAGTTTTCTGATGTAGTCTTTGTGTTGTTGTTCTTTTAATATGCATCCCTCTCCACAAGAAATATTAACAACTAGGTTATTGACACTAGCATCCACAGATGAGGAATAATATTTGTCGTTTATTTTTCTGGGACTGTGTTACTTCACTTAATATAATATCTTCTAGCTCAATCCATTTACCTGCAAAGTTCATGATGTTGTCTTTATTGCTGCATAGAACTCCATTGTGTACATGTACCACATATTTTCGTCAGGGGAGGGGCATTTGGGTTGGTTCCAGCTTTTGGCTATTGTGAACAAAACTGCAATAAATATAGCTGTGCATGTATTTCTGTAGTAAGATGAGTCTTGTGGGTATATACCCAGGAGTGGTATCACTGGGACAGATGGCAAGCTCATTTTGAGTCTTCCAAGGGTTCTCCACACTGCTTTCAATAGTGGCTATACAAGTATACATTCCCACCAGCAATGGAAGAGTGTTTCCCTTTCCCTACAACCTCTCCAGCACGTGGTATCATTTGTTTTCTTGGTCCTGGCCAGTCTTATCGGAGTGAGGTGATACTTTAGAGTGGTCGTAATTTGCATTTTACTAATTGTTAGTGACGTTTAACAGTTTTTAAGATGTTTTTATCCATCCCTAGTTCCTCCTCTGTGAAGTCTCTATTCAGTTCTTTGCTCCATCTTTTGAGTGATTCATTTCTTTTCTTTCTTCTTTGTTTTTTGAGTAGTTTTTATACTCTGGAAATTAATGCTTTGTCAGATGTAAATTCACTGAAGGTTTCCTCCCACTCAGTGGGTTTTCTCTTCACTTCCTTTATTGTTTCTTTTGATGTACAAAAGCTTTTGAGTTTAATAAGGTCCAATTTGTCAATTGTCGATCTTATTTCTTGTGCAGATGCTGTCTGATTTAGGAAGTCTTTCCCTACGCCTAAGTCTTGCAGTCTGCTGCCAAGTTTTTCTTCTATTACTTCTAGAGTTTTGGGTATCACGTTGAGGTCTTTAATCCATCTGGAATTGACTTGTACAGGGCGAGATGTAGGGGTTTAATTTCATTCATCTACAAGTGGTAATCCAGTTTTCCCAACACCACTTGCTGAAGATGCTGTCTTTCTCCATTGTGTCTTCTTGGCCCCTTGACCAAATATGAGGTGGCTGAAATTGTATGTGCTCAGGTTTGGATATTCAGTTTTTTTTTAATTTTTTTATTTATTTCCATATGTGTATCAATGTACTGTCTGCATGCAGGTCTGTGCACCCGTGTCGTGCAATGCCGCGGAGGTCAGAAGAGGGTCTAGGATTCCCCTGGAGCTGGAGTTCTCCTGGAATTGGAGTTTCAGACGGCTCTCGGCCGCCATGTGGGTGCTGGGGATTGAACCCGAGTCCTGTGTAAGAGCGGTCGGTGCTCTTAATCGCTAGGCTATCTCTCCAGCCCCTGGATATTCAGTTTTATTGTATTGTTCAACTGGTCTGTTTTTGTGCCAGTACCAAGCTGTTTTTATGTATGACTATAGCCCTGTAGTATAGTTTGAGGTCTGGTATAAAGATCCCCCCTGATTTGCTCTTTTCGCTCAGGGTTGCTTTGGCTATTCAGGGTCTTTGTTTTTTCCAAGTGAAATTGAGGAGTTTTTCCAAACCTGTGAAGAAGCTCTTAGGGATTTTGATTGGGATTGCATTAAATCTGTATACGAGTTTAGGTAGAATGGACATTTTTATTATATTTATTTTCCCAATCCATGAGCATGGGAGGATTTTCTATCTTCTGATGTCTTCTTAAATTTCCTTCTTCACAGGTTTAAAATTTTTGTTGTGGAGATCCTTGGTGTCTTTGGTAAGGTTTGTTCCTAGGTATTTTATTGTTTTTGAGGCTATTGTGAGTGGGAAGGTCTCCTTGTATTCCTTCTTCAGTTTCTTGTTATTGCTGTAAAGAAAGGCTACTCATTTTTCTAGATTTATTTTTTATCATGCCACTCTCCTGAAGCTCTTAATCATTTCTAGGAGTTTCCTGGTCGAGTTCTTAGCATTCTTTCAGTAGAAAATGATATCATCAGCAAAATGGGAAAGCTTGACTTCCTCTTTTCTGATTATAACTCCTTTAATTTCCTTTTCTTGTCTTATTGCCCTAGCAAGGGTTTCAAGCTCTAAATTGTAAAGGAGTGGTGACAGGGGGCAGCCTTTCTGAGTTGCTACCATTAAGGGGAATGCTTCTGTCATTTCCCCATTTAGGATGATATCGGCTGTGGGTTTCCTTTATATGGCTTTGATTACATTGAGGAATGATCCCTCCAATCTAATTCCCTCCAGGACTTTAACCATGAAGAGATACTGGATTTTGTCAAGCAATTTCTCCACATCAATTAAGGTGATGGTGTGTTTTTTGTCTTTCAGTCCATTTATGTGTTTGATGATATTTATTGATTTTCGTATGTTGAACCATCCCTGCATCTCTGGTATGAATCCAACTTGGTCATGATGGATGATCTTCTTGATGTGGGTATGTATACGATTTGCCAGTATCCTGTTTAGAATTTGGGCATCTGTGTTCATTAGGGAGATGGGTCTATAGTTCTCCTTTTTCTTTGCATCTTTGCCTGATTTTGGTAACAGAGTGATGCTGGCTTCATAGAAGGAATCTGGGAGAACTCCCTCCGTTTTGATCCTTCTAAACAACTTGAGTAGTAATGGTTGTAAGTCTTTTTGAAATATTTTGTAGAATTCTGCTGTGAAACCATCTTGTCCTGGGCATGTTTTTGTTGGGAGGCTGTTTATTACATCTTTAATTTCTTCATATATTATTGGTCTATTTAGTCTGTCGATCTCTTCTTGGTTGAGCTTTGGTGATTCCCAGGATTTCAGATATTCATCCATTTCTTCTAAGTTTTCAAACTTAGTAGAGTATAGGATTTTAAAGTAATCCGTATGATTGTCTGGATCTTTTCATTGTCTGTTCTGATATTTCCCCTTTCATCACAGATTCTATTGATTTGGAGTTGTTCCTTCTTTCTTTTGGTTAACTAGGCTAGTTGTCTGTTTTATCTTGTCTATTCTCTCAAAGAACCAACTTTTGGATTCATTGATTTTTTTGTATGGTTTTTAGTTTCTATTTCATTGATCTCTGCTCTGACTTTTGTTATTTCTTCTTGACTGCTGCGTTTATGGTTCATTTATTGTTGTCTCTCAAGTACCTTTAGCTGTAGTGTTAGATAATTCACTTGTGCTCTTTCTGTTTTTTTAATGTAGGCACTTAGAGCTATAAACTTCCCTCTTAGGACTGCTTTTAAAGTGTCCCATAGGGCTGGAGAGATGGCCTAGCAGTTAAGAGCACCGACTACTCTTGAAGAAGACCCGGGTTCGATCCCCAGCACCCACATGGCGGCCGAGAACCATCTGAAACTCCAATTCCAGAACTCCAGTTCCAGGGGAATCCAACACCCTCTTCTGACCTCCGCGGCATTGCACAACACGGGTGCACAAACCTGCATGCAGACAGTACATTCATACACATACGAAATAAATTAAAAAATAAATAAATAAATAAAGTGTCCCGTAGGTTTTGCTATGTTGTATTATCATTGTCTTTCAGTTCCCACAATATTATTACTTCTTTCTTTATTTCTTCCTTGACCCATTCATTATTCAGGAGAGTGTTGTTTAGTCTCCATGTGTTCTTGTAGGTTGTAGGGTTTATCCTGGTGCTGATATTGAGTTTTATTGCACTGTGGTCTGATAGAATGCATGAGATTATTTAAATCTTTCTGTATTTGTTGAGTTTTTTCCCTGTGTCCCAGTATATGGTCTATTTTGGAGACTGTTCGGTGGGGTGCTGAGTCAAGAGTGTATTCTCTGGTGTTTGAGTGAAATATTCGATAGATATCTGTGAGGTCCATTTGGTGTGTTGTGTCATTCAGTACAGATGTCTCTTTTTTTATCCTTTGTCCTGTTGATCTATCTAAAGGATTTAATGTGGTATTGAAGTCCGCTACTATTAGTGTGCTGGGGTTAATTTGAGCCTTGAGATCCTGAAGAATTGTCTGTACAAAGTTTCTTGCACCAGGGTTTGGTGCGTATATATTCATGATTGTAAGATCTTCATCGTCAAATGTTCCTTTAATAAAGACATAATGGCCTTCTTTGTCTGTTTTGTTTTCTTTTGCTTCGAAGTCTATTTTGTCTGATATTAGAATAGCAACACCACCTTTCTTTTTTGATACCATTTGCTTGGAATATTTTCTTCCATCCCTTTATCTTATGTTGGTGCCTATACTTGAAATTGAATTTGGTTTCTTGTAGACAACATATAGGTGGATTTTGTTGCCTAATCCATTCTCCAGTCTATGCCTTTTGATTTGGGAGTTCAGCCCATTAAAATTTAAAGTTATAATTGAAAGATGGATGTTGCTTCCTTTCACCTTATTATCCATTTGGACTTTTAGTCTCTGATTCTTCTCCTACAGTTATGTTTTTATTAATTTATTTTCCTAGGTGCTTGAGGATAGTTGCTCCTCTCTTCTGCCCTTTGAATTGCTTCAAGTTTTTTCTGGAGAGTTAGTTTTCTGGACACATATTCTCTCATCATGTATATGTCATGCAAGATTTTTCTCTCTCCTTCAACTGTAATCGACATTTTTGCTGTGCAAAGTATTCTGGGTTGGCATCCATAGTCCTTTAACACTGAGAATGCTTTTCTTCATGTTCTTTTTGCTTTCATTGTTTGTGCCAAGAAGTCAGTTGTAATTCTGATGGGTTTCCATTTGTATGTGACTTGTTTTTCTTTTGTGGCCTTCAGAATTTTATCTTTGTTTTGGGCATCTAGTATTTTAACTATGACATTGCGTGGGGAGTTCCTTTTCTGATCTTGTCTATTTGGAGTCCTATGTGCTTCTTGTATTTGAATGGGTTTGTCTATTTTTAGTTTGGGGAAGTTTTCATCTATTATTCTGTTGAATATCTGATCAATACTATTCTCTTAACATTCTTCTCCTTCCTCTATTCCTATCATGCAGAGGTTTGATCTTTTCATAGTTTCCCATATTTCCTGGTTGTTCCAATTTGGGTATTTTTAAATTTTTCATAATCTTTATTTGAGCTTTTTAGTTGCTCCGTGTTATCTTCCATATCAGATATTATTTGTTCTGCTTACTCCATTCTATTTCTGAGGCTTTTTCCTTTCCATTTTTCTCGATTGGATGCATGTTCTATTTCCCTTTTCATTTCATCCTGTGATTTCTTTAATATATCCATTTCCTTTTTGAGTTTCTCAATCTCTTCTTGGTGCTCCTTACTTCCTTGGTTGGCTTCCTTTTTCAGTGTTTCTACTTCCTTATGGTGTTTGTTTTTTCTCTCTCTAGTTCTTTCTGGAGTTTGTCAATCCCTTCCTTTAGTTCTTTTTGAAGGTTATCATTGTATCCCTCTAGGTTCTTTTTCAGTTTTTCATTCTCTCTCTTTAGTTCTCTGAATTCTTCTTTATTTTCTTTAATTTCTCTGCATAGGTATGCAATTATTCTGTAAGGTCTGTTCCTTGGTTCACATCCAGGGGGATCCCATGGTAGCTATCTCCTAAAGGTTTGGTAGAGCTTGGTGTGGAATTATCCTGCAGCTTTCCCATGTTGACCCTTCATTGTGTCCCTTGCATGTGTGTTTCCCTTTTGTGTTTCAAATCACAAATGCCTTTTCAGTGTGTTGAAGGCTAAAGGCTTGTTTTGTTTTGCTTGCATCCTTCTGATGCTTTTTGTTTTCCTTTTTTTTTCCCTTGGGGAGGAAAGGGTTTAGTCAGCTTTCATCTCCTGAGTCACATTTCATCATTCAGGGAGCCCAAGGCAGGAACTCAGGGCAGGAACCTGGAGGCAGGAACTGAAGCACAGGTCGTGGAGGAATGCTGTTAACTGGCTTGCTCCTCTGACTCATGCCCAGTCTGCCTTCTTATACTGCACACAACAACCTGCCCAGTGTGGCACCACTCATTGTTGGCCGGGTCCTCCCACACTGCTTGACAATCAAGACAATACTCCACAGATGTGGCCACAGGCCAATCCAATGGAGACAATTCCCCAATTTAGGCTCCATAAGCCCAGATATGTCAAGTTGACACTAAAGCTATCCAGCACAATTGACCCCTTGTCAACTTGACACACAAAACTCTTCACTATTAAACCACCACCTTTCCAGTTCTTATCCCCAAAGTATGATGTTAACATTAATCACAACCTAAGACAGTACAACCTTAAAAACCCCACAGTCCTTAAAATTTCCAAACACTTAAAAGTTCACAGTCTACTTAACTGTGGGCTGCTGTAAAATCCAAAACAAGTATTGTCTTATTTCAAAGGGAAGAATCAGGCACACTCAAACAAAACCTATGTCCAGCAAAGTAGCTCAAGGATGGACACCTGGGATTCACTCACGATCTTTTGGGCTCCAAAGGGTTTCGACAGCTTCCCTTCTCTGACTCTGCCATCTGTGGCACACACAGCTCATCTCACAGGCCCAGGCCAACTCCATTTCACACCTGCTGATGCTTTTGTTGGTCATCCCATGGTCCTGGCATCTCCTAAAACAGGGGTCTCCACTGAAAATGAGGCAGCACCTTCACCAACCGTCTCTTCTGATCTCTCCTGGTGCAAACACTCAGCTGCTCTCCATGACCCCTGCAATCCTGGGGTCTTCACTGCAACCGAGGTGCACTTCCAGCAATGGTCTTTCCTGACCTCCCACCATGCCAAGCCTCACCTGCTCTCTGTGAACCCCTCAAATTTCAACACCGGAACCATATAAGAGACTCTTACACACTACCAATTCCTGCTTCTGGCCCGAGATGTAGGCTCAGGCCCATTCTGGATCACAGCTTCTGTGTGCTGACCCTGAAGAAATACTTCCCAGATTTCACTACAATGATGCTGATCTCTTGTTACTTACAGCTGATTCTTCAGCCCCAGCTTACCAGCATCAATTGTCCCAGTACAACAAAGATTTCACTTCAGGTTCTGGTCTCTTGTTACTTACAGCTGATTCTTCAGCCCCAGCTGACCAGAACCCACATATTAAAAAGTCCTGATAATCTCTGCTTCCCTTTGAAACTAGAAACTTCACAAGCCAGGCCTCCATCTTCTACCACTCTTTCAGCAAAACTTCCAACTTCCATACCCACAATCTTTAGGCATTCAGTAATTTTTCTATCCCAAATGTCCAACTGCTGCCACAATCCTTCCCCAAAACACCAAGGTCAGGTCTGTCACAGCAATGCCTCACTCTCTGGTACCAATTTCTGTTCTAGTTTGTCTTCCATTGCTGTGACAAAACACTCTAACTGACACCAACTTGGGGAGGAAAGGGTTTATTCACCTTACATCTCCTAAGTCACAGTTCATCACTTGGGTAGCCCAAGGCAGGAACTCAAGGCAGGAACCTTGAGGAAGGAGCTGAAGCACAGGCCATGGAGGAATGCGGTTCACTAGCTTGCTCCCCTGGCTCATGCCCAGCCTGCCTTCTTACACTGTACACAACAACCTGCCCAGGGTGGCAACACTCATTGTGGCCTGGGTCCTCCCACACTGCTTGACAATCAAGACAATACTTCACAGATGTGGCCAAAGACCAATCCAATGGAGCCAATTCCCCAATTGAATCTCCCTCAATGCAGGTGTGTCAAGTTGACACTAAAGCTATCCAGCACAGGTTCTCCTAAAAATATCCACTGGATACTCTCTCCTCAATTCCATTTGTTGGTGGGGGAGGAGGGGGGCAGGATGTCTGACTTAGCCTGCTCCCCAGTACCTATCTGGAGCAGCACTGGGCTGCTCCAGATGATCCTTGCACATCTGGAACCTAAGCACCCAAACACAACCTCACTATGGCACCCAAGCCAGACCCAACCAGCTGCAAAGGGGAAGGGTGACCCAGCCGGGCAGCCACACCCTGCAAGGGCTTAGGGCTCAGATCTAGGCCCACTGGCCACCAGTCCCTCTGCCACAAACCAGCAAATCAATTTTCCAGCACCCCGAGAGTCAATCTGTTCTAAGTTTGACCTGCCTGGAGCAGTGCTGGGCTGCTCTAGGTGATCCTAGCAGGTCCAGAACCTGAGCCCCCAACAGAGTACCTCACTCTGGCACCCGAGCCAGACCCAAACCCATATGTTTGATATTTTTAAGAAAAATTAGGATTTATCTCTGGTGAACAAATGGTACAGTCCAAATTAAACCAATTTTGGTGAGTTTGATTTAAATCCATTTCCTGTCTGCTGTAGGTATGTGAAAGTGTGCTCCATCCCCCTTTCCTTGTCAAAACTATAATTCAGAATGTGGGCAGCAACAAAAACAAACCATGTAAGTTTTTACTGAAACAACTTTTATCTGAGATAGACCTGGAAGGTATTTTTTTTTTTTTAGCCTCTTTATTATTTTGGGATTCTTTACCAGGCTATGTTAAATTATTCATTAAATGGTTTAAATCCATTATACTTAAAGTATCTAAATAACCTTTATAGACCTTAAGGACAAAAATGTATAATCTACACAATAGCTTCTTGATTGTTAAAGGATGTGGGAGAGCCTAGCCCAATGTGGGCAATGCCATCCCTGGCCAGGTATTTCTATATTGTATAATACAATAGGCTGAACACGGGCCAGCAACACAGACCAGCAAGTAGCATTCCTTCTTGGCCTATGCTGCAGTTCCTACCTCCAGGCTCTTGCTATGGGCTCCTACTTTGGGCACCTTTATTAATAAACTGTGACTTGGATAATGTAGGACAAATAAATCCTTTTCTCTCCAAGTTAATATTAGAGAGAGTACTTTGTTACATCAATTCAGGATATATTAACAATGATTAAATCAATATTCAAGCTTTATTTATGTGTTATATAGTAATTAAAATACAAAATTCATACACCTGATAATTTTTTTTCAATTTAACAACCATCGTTAAAGCTCTAATGTGATTTGTCCAGAGGGACAATCTTTTGGCCTTTGCACTCTAAGCTCGTCTTAAGTCTTAAGAGTCTGTATGGGCATCTTTTCCACATGTCCTATGGCAGTGAGTCACCAGTCATTCCTGGACAGGGAGGTCTTGGGGATTCACTTAAAGTACTCCAGGCAGGGGCTGGAGAGATGGCCTAGTGGTTATGACCACTGACTTCTCTCGCAGAGGACCCAGGTTTGATTCACAGCGTCTGCACGGTGGCTGAGAATCGTCTTTCATTCCAGTTCCAGGATAATCCAACACCCTCTTCTGACCTCTGCAGCATTGCACGACATGGGTGCACCAACCTACAGACAGACAGTACACTCATACATTTAAAAAATAAATAAAAATTTAAAAAATAAAAAAAAAACAAAAAAAAAATACTCCAGCCATTGTCCATTCTAAAGGAACAGGGTCAACATAGAGGAGAGCCTCCTCATGCTTCATAAGGAATTCTGGTCAAGCAAGACATAACAGTATCTTCAGGTATATGGAACTGGTTAATGAAAGGAGCTGGGAGCTCCCCCAAAGCCCAAGTCACCCTGAAAACCCAAAATTCTACTGACCTTAACAGCAAATTTAAATTAATTTATCTGAGGTAACAGTGTGGTTTTAAACACTTCAACACAATGGTATAATCTTAAGAAAAATAAAATAACTTATACCTTCTTACCAGAAAGGTAGGTGAGAAACCTGCTATTCCCTGCTGGAAACCATCTCAGAAATAGGTAATCTGATGTGCTTTTTATAATAACCAGTCAGAAATACTTGGGATGATTGGAATGTTGGTTTCTGTAGCTGTGGGGGTGAAAATCCTCAGGCAGCTGGAACACAGGTGGGCCTGTTGTCTCTGGGGGACCTGGGTGCATACAGATCAGTTGTTTTGGTTGGATCAGCTGAAGCAGAGGATGTGGTATGGCACAACAGTCAAGAGGATTGTTAGAGGATTGGATTATTGGCCTGTTATGCATAGAGATTCGTTGTGTCACTCAGACTGGCTGAGGCGCAGGGAATAAGCTGGGTGCTTCAGCCAGAGTGAGTACTGGACTGTTGGCATCAACTTAAAGTGAAAGGGTGCAATAATTATTCCAAGCAAATGGAACTAAAAACAAATCGAGTTGCTATTTTAATATCAGATAAAATAAACTTCAAAGTAAAGGCAATCAGAAGAGACAGAGAGGGCCATTACATCCTTATCAAGGGAAATTAACCATGAAGACTTCATAATCATGCACCAAACTCTGGTACACCAAACTTTATAAACACAATTCTACAGGACCTCGGGGCACAAATTAAATCAAGCACACTCATAGTAGGGGACTTCAATACCCCAATGAGCCCTTTGGACAGGTCAACTAGACAAAGAATAAACAGAGAGACATCTGAACTGAATGATACAATACACAAAATGGACCTCACAGACATCTACCAAATATTCCACCCTAATACCAAAGAATACACTTTCTGCTCAGCACCACATGGAACATTCTCCAAAATCAACCACATACTGGAACACAGAAGAAACCTCCACAAATACAAAAGATTGAAATAATTTCATGCGTTCTATCAGACCACAGTGCAGTAAAGCTAAATATCAACAGTAGGATAAGCCCTACTATCTACAAGAACACATGGAGACTAAACAATGCACTCCTGAAAAATGAATGGATCAAGGAAGAAATAAAGAAAGAAATAAAAGCATTCCTGGAACTAAATGACATTGACAGTACAACACAACAAAACCTGTGGGATACTTTAAAAGCAGCCCTAAGGGGGAAGTTTATAGCCTTGGGTGAAAACATTAAAACAAAAACAACAACAACAACAACAACAACAACAACAAACAGAAAGAGCACAAATAAATGAGCTAACACTGCAGCTAAAACATACCTGAAAGACAAATACAAATGAACCCGAAATGCAGCAGACAGGAAAAAATAACAAAAATCATAGCATAAATCAATGAAATAGAAACAAAGAAAATGATAAAATATCAACAAATCCAAAAGTTGGTTCTTTTAAGGAATAAACCAGATAGACACACCTCTCACCCAGTTAACCAAAAGAAAGAAAGCAACCTCCCAAACTTCAATGTCAGATGGGGACTACTGAGACATCCAACTTGTGGAGTGAACAACTACTGGGGTTTCAGCCTCTTCAGAGTATAGGCTGCCATTGTTGGACTACAGAGGCTGTATCATGGAGGCCAGTACAGGAAGATCAAGATAGGATGCAGTGCTTACTTGACCTATTTTGGGAGACCATGGGAGGGGATGGGAGGGGAAGACCCCAGTGTGAAGCATAAGAGCAGGAGTGATGGTGGTTTGGGCTTTCAAAGGAGAAGACTTCAAACACTTCCTTAAGGAAAAGATGACATCTTTCAGCCTAATAAAAAAAAAAAGAAATTATAAGCTGAGGTTGTTAAAACCTAAGACCTCATAATCTTGATATATGTGTGGCATGCATATATGCATATTTTGGAGTGATACAAATTGGAACGACAACAAAAAATACTGGGTCAAAGAACTGATTGAAACAATAAACTTCTGCCTCAAACAGTAAACTTCTGCATGGAAAATTAAAAAAAAAAAGACTGAGAAAAACATGAAAGACATGTACGGCAGAATGCATGATGCCTGAGATCTGATGGGGTGGGGGGCCAGGAAAGGGTAATGTGTATAAATTTTATTGAGAAATGTATGAAATGCACAAAACTTCAATTAAAAATTGGCTTAAAAAAAGAAATACTTGGGACTCATGACTGATGCAACCCCAGGACCTATTGTCATGATCTTATCCTCGAGCTTTGTGTATTAAAACCTTTTTCTAAAAAAAACTTTCCAATCCCTCTCACATATAAGGGATTCACATATATCCACATTCTCCAGAAGCTGTCAGTCAATGATCTCACTTCCCTTTTCATCAGACTAGAACCCCTCATGGCTGAACCTGCCTGGTTCTGGGAGAAAAAGGCTGCTATTACATCTATGAATCTGGCCTGGTGGAAACCAACATTGAATCACTTCAGAAGCTGTCAGAGGAACACCAACAGTACAACCCCGTTCTATAATACTCCTTGACACATCCCAGGTCACGACTTCTCTGCCCCCCCACTTGGGAGTCACTGAACTTGTCCAGGAGCATTCATCCCAGGAATAAAACTTGCCCTTTCTTACTTTTGATTCAGACAGATCTGGTCTCTCTTGTGTTATCAGGAATGTTACACATGGTGGTGGAGAATTGAAGGAACTTCAAGCAGCAAGTCACATTAGTAAAGAGTGGTAAATGCTTGGTTATGCTGACTTTGCTTTCATCATGTTATACAATCCAGGATACCCTGCTCTGGAAATGGTGTTGCTCAAAATAAATCTAGGTCATCTCTTGTGGTCTTCAGATATGGCTCAGAGGTTTGGAGCACTTGCTGTTCTTGCAGGAGGCTCCATCTGTGCAACGAGGGCTCTAGAGTGTCCTAAAACTCTAGCTTTTTCAGATACATTTACCCACACATATATACTCCTCATCATATACACATAAGTCCCGGGTTGGGCTCCAGACAGGCACAGGGACTCAGGCACCGGTAAGGCAAGGCAGATCTTCCTTGGCCCTCGTGGGGCTCATCACTCACCCCAGAAGTCCCAGCTTCCCAGATTGTGCTCCAGACAGGCATACAGACTCAGTGAGACACCTTGACCCTTGGGGGGTTACTGGCGTGCAGGCCTAAGTAGCAACACAATCCATCATCCACCACCCATCCCCACCCACCGTCACCTGCAGAGGACCTAACAAGTTCAGCATTAGTGATTATAGTCTTTATAGTCTGTGCAGCGTTGAGGTGCCAGAATCCAAAGAAATAAATAAACAGACAAATCCACATGCCAAAGACACAATGAAAAAACATGGGAAAAGCTCATAATAAATCCACACCAAACACTACTCAACCTATAGAAGATCCCTACAATGAGACTTCCAAGGAAAGAAGACAAGACACTGACCTTAGAAGAATAACTGTAGACATATTCGAAGAAATTAGAGAAATAAGTGAAGAGAATGAAAAATTCAAGAAAAACCTAGAGGGAGATAATGACAAATGGTGGAAAGAACTAAGGGGAGAGGTTGAAAAACTCAAGAAGGACATACAGGAAGATAAAGATAAACTTTGGAAAGAAATAAAGATAGAAACTGACAATCTCCAGAAAGAAGTGGAAATGATGAAATGATCCCAGTGCCAAATGGAAAAAGAAAATGATGAACCAAGGAGCTACAAAATGAGAATGACTGGCTCCAGACGGAAGTGGAAAAACTAAAGAAATCACAGGATGAACTTAAGAAGGATACTGAACATTCATATAATGACCAGGAAATGATGGGCAAAAGCCTCAGAAGCAGAATGGAAGAAATAGAAAAAAAAAGAATATCAGACCTGCAGAATAATACAGAGCAACTAGAAAGCTCAAGTAAAAATTATGAAAAATTTTTAAAAAACATAAGAGTGGAACGACCAGGAAATGTTGGACAGTACGAAAAGACCGAACCTCCACATCATAGGGATAGAGGAAGGAGAAGAATCCCAAGACAACACTATAGACCAGATATTCAACAGAAAAATAGAAGAAAATTTCAGCAAACTGAAAAAAGACAACTCAATACAAATACAAGAAACACACAGAACACCAAATAGACAGGACCAGAAAAGAAACTCCCCGCACTACATAATTGTTAAAACACTAGATGCTCAAAACAAAGACAAAATACCAAATGCCACAAGAGAAAAACGATGTGAAATATAAGGGGACACCCATCATAAGCACAGCTGCCTTCTCATTCCAAACTATGAAAGCCAGAAGAACAGGAACCAAAGTATTCCCTGTGCTAAACAACCTTAGATGCTAACCCAGACTACTATATCCAGCAAAATTGTCATAGTTAAAGGAGAAAGAAAAATCTTTCACGACATGAACAAGATGAAAGAATACATGCCTAAGAAACCAACACTTCACTGTCATTCAGTTCCAGGAATGTTTTTATTTCTGTCTTTCTTTCTGCAATGATCCATTAATTATTCAGGAGAGTGTTGTTTACTCTCCATGTGTTCTTGTAGGTTGTAGGATTTATATTGTTGTTGATATTGAGCTTTATTGCACTGTGGTCTGATAGAATGCATGAGATTATTTAAATCATTTTTCATTTGTTGAGTTTTTCCCTGTGTCCCAGTATATGCTGGGGTTCTGAGTAGAAAGTGTATTCTCTGGTGGTCGAGTGAAATATTCTATAGATGTCTGTGAGGTCCATTTGGTGTATTGTATCATTCAGTTCAGATGTCTCTCTGTTTATCCTTTCTCCTGTTGATCTGTCTAAAGGACTTAGTGCGGTATTGAAGTCCCCTACTATTAGTGTGCTGGGGTTAATCTGAGCCTTGAGATCCTGAAGAATTGTCTTTACAAACATTCCTGGAACTGAGTGACAATGATAAAACAACACAGCAAAACCTTTGGGACACTTTAAAAGCAGTCCTAAGAGGGAATTTTATAGCTCTAAGTGCCTACATTAAAAAACAGAAAGAGCACAAGTGAATGATCTAACACTGCAGCTAAAAATATTTGAGAGACAACAAAACATGAAACCTAAACGCAGCAGACAAGAAGAAATAACAAAAATCAGAGCAGAGATCAATGAAATAGAAACAAAGAAAACCATACAAAAAATCAATGAATCCAAAAGATGGTTCTTTGAGAGAATAAACAAGATAGACAGACCTCTAGCCCAGTTAATCTAAAGAAAAAAGGAACAAATCCAAATCAAAAGAATCTGTTGATGAAAGGGGAACTATCACAACAGACATTAAAAAGATCCAGACAATCATAAGGGAATACTTCAAAAACCTATACTCTAGTAAGTTTGAAAACCTAGAAGAAATGTTTTCTATAATTTTTCTGTTGTACAGTATCACATTGTAGCATTCTCTTTCACCTATAGGATGATTTAACTTAAAAATTAAGTTTGCTTCCCAAGTTAATCACATATAGTCACCCAAAATAGCATGGGTGAATTTGATGAAATCTGTGCCTTGACGCCACCCTATAGTTATGTATAATACAACTACCTCCTGGAGACTCATGGATCAAAAAACAAAAAACTAAAAAAAAAGGGGGAGAATACAGATACATATGAAACATTTTGTCAAAAACCTTGCCATTCAAATCTTAAAATTAACTACAGGAAAAGATTTGTATGTTCCAACAGGTCAAAATGTCACCAACTTAACAGCTGAGAAAGAAAAAATACAGCTTGGCATTGAGTAGGATGTAGCAGAAAATGCCAACAGAAAGGTTGGCCCGTCTGAACATTGAAAGGAAGAAAAGCCTCAGATTGCTACAAACATCAAACACCTCTGTGGATCCTACTTGTAATAACTATTTATAATGAGTCCTAACGAAACTTACCATCTAGGTGCCACAGAGGATTTAATACGAGAGACTTTCTTACCTCCCCCCCCATAGAACAAGGAGAAATATGGTGATGATGAGGTCATTTTCCAACTGTAAATTGGAGCCAATTGTTATAGAGGTAATCTCTTATAAAACTGGTAAAACTGCCTTCTTTAATTGACTAATAGACACAGAACCTGTGCAAAGGAATATTCTCTATTCAGAACCAAATATAATACTAAATATAATACTAAGTATAATACTAAATATAAAACCAAATATAATACTAAAGTCTCCTTAAGTTATGCACTTAAGCAAGATATATTAATACAGGTGCTCTGACATCAGCAATGGATTATTCTACCAAGGAGATGTTGGCCAGGGGATCTAAGCCCCCACAAAAGGTAAAGGTTCCTTGCCTCTAAACTGGCATACCTGCAAGAAGAGAGGCGATAAGTCCCTGCTGTCGAAGACCTGACATTAACATGGGAAAGATGTATTAAGACCACACATGCAAGTGTATAGATGGTCTCTGGAATACCAGAGAGTGTTACCAAAATCTACTAAACCAATAAAGCAAATATGGGTCTCCTTGAGTCAAGCAAGGCTCCTCTGCCAGCACCAGCTACAGCTCACCTGCCTGGAAATACTGTGCAGCAAAGGCAGCCATATGCCTCTGTTTCCCAAATCTAATTGGCTATTAGCTCTCTCCTTGGAGGAATAACGCATGGCTGATGCCACAAGCTTACATCCTCTAATGGTTAGGAGATGTTATAAGCTATAGTAAGACCCTGTCATATTTAACAGGAAAAAAAAATGTAATTGATGGATTAACATACCATCCAGGATTATCTATGCCTGAAACATCATACTCACACTGGGGATCACGGAGAATGTGATGCCCTAGGACAAGGCAGGAGAAATATCTCCCAGCCATCCTCCTCCAATATTATGCTGTGGTCCATTGTTGGGAGCTGCAGAGTGCCGCGCCTCAAAGATGGCGCCAGTTTCCGCCTCCCACCCCCACGGGGGTGAGCGCTCCATGCAGCAAACATGTCCTTATTTGGTTTGGCTTTGCTGAAGCCCTCTGTTCCGCATAGAGATATCCTATCCTTGAGACCCACGTGGTGGAAGTCGATTGGTTGTGACATGCCTTATAGGTGGTGAACCAGGAAGGGATCCCCCCCCGCCCATTCCCTTGAGATGATTCATGGCTGTTGAGAATCCAGGATGACAGTCCGATGGCAAGGTCCAGGTCCACTCGATTGGAATTCACTGTCACTATTTCCACTTTAGTTGGGTCACCAATCATACAAACTGCTCAGACCAGTTTCTAGAAGATAGCTAGAAAGTTGTTTAGATAGATTTGCAGCATGGGAAAAGTTGTTATACTGAATACTAGTTATGCAGAGGCCCGAATGTTTAAATTACATCCTAATTGTGCTATCTGTATAAGCACGTAGAGCTGATCCTGCACCAAATCAACCTTTTAGAGTGACATAATGCCTTTTTTGAAATGATTATTAATATTCTGTTGATTGGTCATGCCTCAGCAACACCAGCCGACAAATTGTTAAGTGCAGCCGCTGTCTGAACAGTTGACGTCAGGAAAAACTGCCGCAGCTGTAGCCATGGCCAGCTGATGCTCGATTGCCAGAAATACCACCACTAGCAGGAAAGGTGGCAGCATCCAGCAATAAAGCATAGAAACAAGATCCTCGTTACCACAGGTGACATTAATTTTTCATAGCTTCTATTATATACAAGGAACACAAAGTGGGGGCCATACCATACAGGCACGGGTTTGAATGTGCAAGCTCCCCTGAGCCCTGTGGCATTGGACCGGCTGGTCCCCAAGGGGGTGCATCAAACAGCTCCTGTCTGGTTATGCATCCTTACACAATCACTGTCCTGGGGTATGTTAGTAATCAGTTGGAAGCACAGTATTCCGTTTAGGGGCAGGTGTATTGGTCTCTTGTACTGCTGCCTAATGTGTCATCTAATTGTAAAAAAAAAAAAGAAGAAGGGACCTCCAATGTTATCATTGTGTTGTAAAAAAAACGGCAGGGTAATACTTCGCTGAATGGGTGCTGGGCCATGCACGATCATTCACGAGGCACCCACACTTCCACTCTTAACTCACTCGGGGTGAGCCTTTCTGGGATCCAAAGAGGTTGTTGATGATTCTGAGGAAAATCACAGACAGCTCCTCTCGCCAATGTTAGGACCAGGTCTGGGCCATACACATTTTCCTGTACGTATGTCTTTCCACATTACAAGCCTTTTGAAGTGTTGTCTGTTTGTGTGTGTTGTTTTTAGCAGTCCTCTCGTGTTATCTTAAATTTAAAAAGTTAATGAGTAACCAAAGAGCAACGCAAGTTTTCCTTTGGAGGCTGAGCCAGAGGCCTATCCCCCTTTTGTTTTTGAAGGCACCCCTTTAGTGTAATTCCTGAGGCAGTATCACAACAGAGACATGTAACGGGAAGGAGACCCCTGGGATTAATCCCAAGGGACGTTGCGGCAGAAAAGTGGGGAACATGATGACAATTTTTTACAATGTCCGAGCATCGGCCTGGAGATGAGTGATGAAATTGAGAGATGTGAAATCGGGAGGCAAGCGTTTTTAGAATTAACATGAAAGCGGGAATGAAAGGTGATGCAAGTTCCTGAGGGGAGGAGAGAAAACAATCAGAGCTCTGGACCGCCTTTCAACTGAATCATTGCCTTCTGGCTAGCGGGCCGGGACGGGAGCCGGGAATGTGCGTGAACAAGAGAATGGTGTTCTCTCTGGAAATTAGCATGTGTAAAGTACCCAGAATGAGGGGGGTGGGTGACCATGATGGCTGAACTTAGACTTGAGAATTGATCTTTTCTACTACCTCGAGCACTTTTTCAGGATATTAACAACATATTGACTGTCAGAAATCAGGTTAAAGGAGCATTAAGTCTGTAAACATGAGCTAAGGGACAGTGAAAGCACAATCTTACCGTGTCTTGAGAGTGAAGGGGAATGGAAAAAAAAGCAATCCTCTATGTCTATAATTACAATGGGCCAGTGTCTTGGAATTGCTGAGGGCAGAAGAAGCCCCCGCTGCACGGGCCCCATAATTACCAATTTGTTTAAGCACCTCACGCCTTTTTGCTGCCATTTTGCATTTGCATGTGACTGCAGCTCGCTCAGGCCAGAATTTGTAAGAGGGCCGCCTAATTCCCGACTAGCCCTTCATCCACACTTCAAAGCCTTTATTTTGTAAGGGTTTATTGCCTGCCTACACTCCTTTGTACATTGTTCAAATACAATTGTTTAACAAGCGCATGGCAGTGTCAAGGTCACAAATACTTTTCCTGCTGCTTCACCATTCTTGCCACAAAATCAGAAAATGGAAACATAGAGCTGGATTTTGAGTGGCTACCTCCCTCCAGCACTCTGGATGAAACGAATGCCAGGTACCGCAAAAAGGCGGAGGGGGTCCCGGGGCCGTCTGGCAGTAGTGGAGGTCCCGGCCTGCTGGCTGTATACTAACCTTCATCTTGCTCCATGCTTTCTACCAAACTCTCCACTAATCAGCCAACATATCCTGCTCTTTGTCCTCAAAGTTCACTTCTGATCTGACATCTGACTTTCAATGATGGGTCAACTCCTTCTCTACCACTTTGACTATCTTCCTTTTGATCTTTCTTCCTGTAAATTGTTCCAAGGCTGCCTGCCCTCTTTCCAAAGCTGGGCAGCACTTTTGATCTCCCAAAAGGCAGCACCAGCCTCCATGTCGGGCGGATACCAGCTTTTAGGCATGCCTTGCTCCCACGCAAAATCAAAATCTCTCCCCAATTTATCCCAGCTTGTTATCTGTCAAATCTCCTCGACACTAGAAGAACCAGGGGGCAATAAGATCACATTCGTCAAAAAATTATCAATGTTTCCCTTTTTCTAGTTTTAGCCCCTTTGCCTTAAGCAAGTCTTGAGGGCATAAAAAATTTGGTGGGTTGGTGAGTTCCCCATGTTACTCCTTTTGGACACGCCCTGCAGAATACTAAGAAAAGAATCACCCCAAAAAGAAAACTAACAACCAGATTCCCAGCAAGAAGTGATATACATTCCATCTACTGATCTTGCTCGACAAATCCACGAGCTTTTCACTTTCTGATTCGCCGAACAGCAGAATTTATCCTTGCCTGCTTTACCGTGGTCTTTGACTTGTCCTCACCAGTGACCTTTTATCGTCCCTCCTTACCGGGGAACTTATCCGGCTGCCGCACCGCGCTGCACTCGATTCTGAACAGCAAGCTGAGGATTCCCCCGTTGGGCACCACTCATCGACTCCGTCCTTTCGTCCAGCAAAGAAGCATGACACGAGAGCGATCTTCGTCAAGCAGTTTTATTCAGGGTAACCTTACATACGCTCTCTCTCTGTCCCTTCTGGTTCACCACCTATAAGGCATGTCACAACCAATCAGACTTCCACCACGTGTGGGTCTCAGGATAGGATATCTCTAGTGCGGAAAGAGGGCTTTCAGCAAGCCAAAACAAATAAGGACATTGTTTGCTGCATGGGCGCTCACCCCGTGGGGGTGGGAGGAGAGAGAACTGGCGTCCCATCTTATGTAGGGCGCGGCACTCTGCAGCTCCCAAACAATGGACCACGAGCAATAATATTGGAGGAGGATGGTCTGGTGAGATATTTCTCCTGCCTTGTCTAGGGCAATCAATTTCCTCCGTGATCCCCAGTGTGAGTATGATGTATTCAGGCATAGGATATATCCGGATGGATATGTTATCCATTTACTTTTTTTTTTTTTTTATTCCTGAGAGAGACAAGTCTTACTGTGGCTGTTATAAATTCTCCTAATCACTAGAGGTATGTAGCTTGTGAACATCACATGCGTTATTCCTCCAAGGAGAAGAGCTAATAGCCAATTAGATTTGGAAAACAGAGGCATGAGGCTGCTTTGCTGCGATCAGTATTTCCAGGCAGGTGGAGCTGTGCTGTGCGGCGACGAGGAGCCTTGCTTGATCAAGGAGACCCATATTTTGCTTTATTGTGTTTCACGTAGATTATTTGGTATACTTCTGTTATCCAGAGACCATCTATAGCACTTGCATGTGTGGTCTTATCATCTTTCCCCTGGTTATGTCAGGTCTTCGACAGCAGGGACTTTATCGCCTCTCTTCTTGCATGTAGCCAGTTTAGAGGCAAGGAGATTTAACCTTTTGTGTGGGGCTTAGATCCTGGCCAATCATTCCTTGGCTAATAATCCTTGCTGATGTCAGAGCACCTGTCATTATATATCTCTTGCTTAAGTGTACTTAAGGAGACCTTTAGTATTATTGTTTTATATTATATTATCACTTAGTATTATATTTTAGTTTATTGTCTATAGGATATTTGCCGTCGTGTCATAGATTAGTACTTATAATTTAAAAAAAAGAAGGCGTTTTACCAGTTTTTATAAGAGATTACCTTCATAACAATGTGCTCCAATTTCAGTTGGAAAGCTGACCTCATCATCACCATATTTCTCCTTTTTTCTGTGGGGGGGGAGGTAAGAAAGTACTCCTCGATATTAAATCCTCTGTAGGCAACTAGAGTAAGTTTGTTGGATTCATTATAACTAGTGTTTTACCAGAGTAGGGATTCGACAGAGGTGTTTTGATGTGTTCAGATAGCAATCTGATGCTTTTCTTCCTTTTCAATGTTCATCAGTACGGCCACACCTTTCTTGTTGGCATGTTTTGCTAATCCTTTCACTCATGCCAAGCTGTTTTTTTCTTTCTCAGCTGCTTAAGTTGTGACATTTTGACCTGTTGGAACATACAAATCTTTCCTGTAGATAGATTTATAGATTTGAAATTGCAAAAAAATGGTTTTTGACAAAATGTTTCATATGTATCTGTCATATTCTCCCCCTTTTTTTTTTAGTTTTTTGTTTTTTTGATACATGAGTCTCCAGAGGTAGTTGTATTATACATAATATAGGGGTGGCGAATCAAGGGCAGATTTCATCAAATTCACCCAGCTATTTTGGGTGACTATATGTGATTAAATTGGGAAAGCAGACTATAACTTTTATTAAGTAAATCTACAGGTGAAGAGAGACATGCCTAAATGGTGATACTGTACAACAGAAAAAATATAGAGAAACATTTTCTTCTAGGTTTTCAAACTTCCTAGAGTATAGGTTTTTGAAAGTTATCTCCTTATGATGTCTGGATTCTTTTTATCCTGTTTGATAGTTCCCCTTTCATCAACAGATTCTTTTGATTTGGATTTGTTCCTTTTTTCTTTAGATTACTGGGCTAGAGGTCTGTCTATTTGTTTATTCTCTCAAAAGAACATCTTTTGGACTTCATTGATTTTTTGTATGGTTTCTTTGTTTCTATTTCATTGATCTCTGCTCTGATTTTTTTGTTATTTTTATTGTCTGACTGCGTTTAGGTTCATGTTTGTTGTCTTCTCAAATATTTTTAGCTGCAGTGTTAGATCATTCACTTGTGCTCTTTCTGTTTTTTAATGTAGGGCACCTTTAGAGCTATAAAATTCCGTTTAGGCTGCTTTAAGTGTCCCACAAGGTTTTGCTGTGTTCGTTTTATCATTGTCACTACAGTTCCAGGAATGTTTGTAAAGACACTTCTTCAGAGATCATCAAGGCTCAGGATCAACCCAGCACACTAATAGTTAGGGGGACTTCAAATACCCCAGTAGTCCTTTAGACAGATCAACAGGAGAAAGGATAAACAAGGAGAGACATTTGACTTGAATGTATACAATACACACGAATGGGACTCACAGACATCTATGAATATTTCACTCGACCACCGAGAATACACTTTCTACTCAGACACCCCAGCATATACTGGGACACGGGAAAAAACTCAACAATGAAAGATATTTAAATAATCTCAATGCATTCTTCAGTACACAGTCAATAAAAAAGCTCAATATCAACAACCATATAAATCCTACAACCTACAAGAAACACATAGAGTAAGTAAAACACACTCCTGATAATAATGAGTCATTGCAGAAAGAAAGACAGGAAATTACAAAACATTCCTGGAACTGAATGACAGTGAAGTGTTGGCTTATTTAGCAATGTATTCTTTTTCGTGTGTTCATGTCGTGAAAGATTTTTCTTTCTCATTCAACTATGACAATTTGCTGGATATATAGTGTAGTCGGGTTAGATCTAAGTGTTGTTTAAGCACAGGGAATACTTTGGTTCCCTGTTCTTCTGGCTTTCATAGTTTGAATTGAGAAGGCAGCTGTGCTTATGATGGGTGTCCCTTTATTTCACATCGTTTTTCTCTTGTGGCATTTGGTATTTTGTCTTTGTTTTGAGCCTCTAGGTGTTTTAACATATATGTGGTGGAGTTTCATTTTTCTGGTTCTGTCTATTTGGGGTTCTTTCTGTTTTGTTATTTGTATTTGAGTTGTCTTTTTTCAGTTTGCTGAAATTTTTCTTCTATTTTTCCTGTCTGAATATCTGGTCTATACGTGTTGTCTTGGCATCTTTCCTTCCTCTTTCCCTATGATGTGGCAGTCGGTTTCATGTGTCCCAACATTTCCTTGTCGTTCACTCTTATGTTTTTTAAAATTTTTCACTATATTTTAATAGCTTTCTAGTTTGCTCCATTTCTTCCTGGCAGGTCTGATATTCTTTTTTTTTCTATTTCTTATTCGTTTGGCTTTTTTGCTTTTTTTTTCAATTTCTTTTTGTTTCATTTTTTTATCTTTCTTATGTTCTCATCCTGTGTTTCTTTAGTTTTTTCCACTTCCGTCTGGAGCCATGTCATTCTCATCTTTAGCGTCTTGGTTCACATTTCTTTTTCCATTTGGCACTGGGATCATTTCATCATTTCCACTTCTTTCTGGAGATTGTCAGTCTTTCTATCTTTATTTCTTTCAAAGTTTATTCTTTATCTTCTGTATGTCCTTCTTGATTTTTCAACTCTCCCTTAGGTTCTTTCCATCATTTGTATTATCTCCCTCTAGGTTTTTTCCTTTGAATTTTTCATTCTCGTTCACTTATTTCTCTAATTTCTTCGAATATGTCTACAGTTGTTTTTTTAAGGTCTGTGTCTTGTCTTCTTTCCTTTGGAAGGTCTCATTGTAGGGATCTTCTATAGGTTGAGTAGTGTTTTGGGTGTGGATTTATTATGAGCTTTTCATGGTTTTTTCATTTGTGTCTTTGGCATGTGGATTTGTCTGGTTTATTTTTTCTTTGGATTCTGCACTCACGCTCAAAGGAACTCATACAGAACTATAACAACTAGATGCTTTGCTGTTAGGTCTCTGCAGGTAGGTGCGGTGGGTGGGGATGGGTGGTGGAATGATGGATTGTGTTGTACTTAGGCCTGCACGCCAGTCAACCCAAGGGTCAAGGCTGTCTCACTGAGTCTGTTGCCTGTCTGGAGCACAATCTGGGAAGCTGGGACTTCGGGGTGGTGATGGCCCCACAGGGCCAAGGAAGATCTGCCTCTGCCTTACGGTGCCTGGTCCCTGTGCATGTCTGGGCCCAACGCCGGGACTTATGTGTATATGATGAGGAGTATACTATGTTGGGGTAAATTATCTGAAAAAGCTCAGAGTTTTAAGGACCACTCTAGAGCCCTCGTTGCACAGATGGAGCCTCCTGCGGAACAGCAGATGTGCTCCAACCTCTGAGCCATATCTGGAAGACCACAAGAGAGCTGACCTAGATTTATTTTGAGCAACACCATTTCCAGAGCAGGGTATCCTGGATTGTATAACATGATGAAAGCAAAGTCAGCATAACCAAGCATTTAACCACTCTTTACTAATGTGACTTGCTGCTTGAAGTTCCTTCAATTCTCCACCACCATGTGTAACATTCCTGATAACACAAGAGAGACCAGATCTGTCTGAATCAAAAGTAAGAAAGGGCAAGTTTTATTCCTGGGATGAATGCTCCTGGACAAGTTCAGTGACTCCCAAGTGGGGGGGCAGAGAAGTCGTGACCTGGGATGTGTCAAGGAGTATTATAGAACGGGGTTGTACTGTTGGTGTTCCTCTGACAGCTTCTGACGTAGTGACTTCAATGTTGTTTCCACCAAGGCCCCGATTCATAAGAGTAATAGCAGCCTTTTTTCTCCAGAACCAGGTACAGGTTCGAAGCAATGAGGGGTTCTAGTCTGAATGAAAAGGGAAGTGAAGAATCATTGATGACAGCTTCTGGGAATGTGATATATGTGAAATCCTTATATGTGAGAGGGATTGGAAAGTTTTTTTTAGTAGAAAAAGGTTTTAATTTACACAAAGCTCTGAGGAAAGATCATGACATAGGCCTGGGGTTTGCATAGTCATTGGTCCAACAGAGTATTTCTTTTTTTAAGCAATTTTTAAATTGAAGTTTTTGTGCATTTCATACATTTTCTTCAATAAAAATTGTCTACACCATTTACCTCTTTCCTGGGCCCCCCACCCTCATCAGATCTCAGCATCATGCATTCTGCGTACATGTTCTTTCAGTTGTTTCTCAGTCTTTTTTTTTTTAATTTTTCCATGCAGAAGTTTTACTGTTTGAGGCAGAAGTTTATTGTTTCAATCCGAATTCTTTGAGCCAGTATTTTTTGTTGTCGTTCCAATTTGTATCACTCCAAAATAAAATGCATATATGCTGCAACAATATATCAAGATTATGAGGTCTTAGGTTTTTAACAAACCTCAGCTTTTAATTTCTTTTTTTTTTTTATTAGCTGAATGTCATCTTTTCCTTAAAGGATAGTGTTTGAATCTTTTCCTTGGCAAGCCCAAACACACATCGTCCTGCCTCTTGATGCTTCACCACTGGGGTCTTCCCTTCCCAATTCCCTCCCATGGTCTCCCAAGAATGAGTCCAGTAAGTCACTGCATCCTTCTTGATCTATCCTGTACTGGCCGTCCATGATACTTAGACTCAGTAGTCCAACACATGGCAAGCCTATACTCTGAAGAGGCTGAAACCCCAGTAGTTGTTCACTCCACAAGTTTGGATGTTCAGTAGTCCCCATCTGACATTGGTTTGGAGGTTCTTTCTTTCTTTTGGTTAACTGGGTAGAGGTGCTGTCTAACTGTGTTATTCTCTCAAAGAACACTTTTGGGATTTGTTGATATTTTTATCATTTTCTTTGTTTCTATTTCATTGATTTATGCTATGATTTTTGTTATTTTTTCCTGTCTGCTGATTTCGGGTCATTTTGATTTGTCTTCAAGGTATTTTTAGCTGGAGTGTTACTCATATTGTGCTCTTTCTGTTTGCTTGTTGTTGTTGTGTTGTGTAGTGTTGTTTTTTGTTTTAATGTTTTTACCAAGGCCTATAAACTTCCCCTTGGGCTGCTTTTAAAGTATACAGGTTGTGTGTGGTTGTACTGTCAATGTCATTTAGTTCCAGGAATGGTGATTGCTTTTTATTTCTTCCTGATTCCATTTATTTTTGGAGTGTATTGTTTATCTCATGTGTTCTTTAAGATAGTAGGGCTTCATTCTGAGTGAATATTTAGGCTTTTATGCACTGTGGTCTGTATAGAAGCGCATGAAATTATTTACAATCTTTTGTATTTGTGAGAGGTTTCTTCAGTGTGTTCCAGTATGTGGTTATTTTGAGAAATGTTCCATGTGGTGCTGAGCAGAAAGTGTATTCTCGTTTGGCTAATCAGGGTGATATATTTCAGTAGAGTCTGTGAGGTTACATTTTTGGTGTATTTATCATTCAGTTCAGGATGTCTCTTGTTTTATCTTTGTCTAGTTGACATGTCCAAAGGGCTCATTGGGGTATTGTAAGTCCCTACTATGATGTGTTGGTTAATTTGCCCTAGTAAAATGCCATAGATATTGTGTTTATAAAGTTTGGTCACCAGAGTTTGGTGCATATTAACATTAAATTGTGAAGTCTATTCATGGTTAATTGTTCCCTATGAAGGATGATAATGGCCTTATTGTCACTTCTGATTGCCTTTTACTTTGAAGTTTCATTTTTCTGATATTAAATTAGCACTCGATTCTGTTTTTTAGTCCATTGCTTGGAATAATTATTGCACCCTTTCACTTTATAGTTGAGCCAACAGTCCAGTACTTCACTCTGGCTGAAGCACCCAGCTTATTTCCCTTGCGCCTCAGCCAGTCTGAGTGACACAACGAATCTCTATGCATAAACAGGCCAATAATCCAAATTCCTCTATACACTCCTCTTGACTGTTGTGCCATACAAATCTCTCTTCAGCGATCCAACCAACAAACTGATCTGTAAATGCACCAGGTCCCCCAGAGACAAACAGGCCACTGTGCTTCCAGCTGCTGAGGATTTTCACCCCCACAGCTACAGAAACCAACATTCCAATCATCCCAAGTATTTCTGACTGGTTATTATAAAAAGCACATCAGATTACCTATTTCTGAGATGGTTTCCAGCAGGGAATAGCAGGTTTCTCACCTACCTTTCTGAAGTGAAGTATAAGTTTTTTATTTTTCTTTAAGATTATACATTGTTTGAAGTGTTTAAAACCACACTGTTACTCAAAATTAATTTAAAATTGCTGTTAAGGTCAGTAGAATTTGGGTTTTCAGGGTGACTTGGGCTTATGGGGGAGCTCCCAGCTCCTTTCATTAACCAGTTCCATATACCTGAAGATACTGTTATGTCTTGCTTGACCAGAATTCCTTATGAAGCATGAGGAGGCTCTCCTCTATGTTGACCCTGTTCCTTTAGAAATGGACAATGCGCTGGAGTATTTTTTTTTGTTTTTTTTTTTATTTTTAAAATTTTTATTTATTTTTTAAATGTATGAGGTGTACTGTCTGTCTGTAGGTTGGTGCACACCATGTCGTGTCAATGCTGCAGAGGTCAGAAGAGGGTGTTGGATTATTCCTGGAATGGAGTGAAAGACGATTCTCAGCCCACCGTGCAGACGCTGTGAATCAAACTGGGTCCTCGCGAGAGAAATCAGTGGTCATAACCACTAGGCCTATCTCAGCCCCTGCTGGATTACTTTAAGTGAATCCCAAGCCACCTCCCTGTCCTGGGATGACTGGGTGACTCATGCCACAGGACATGTNGGGTTGGGATCCTTGGCATGCGTAATGTTGTTCGTATCTTTCCTCTTCCTGTGGTGTCTTTGTAAAATGAGAGTATCTTGACAGCGGAACATGGCTTTACTAGCACAGGCTTTTGCTGCCATTGAAGATGGACATTCCCCACAAGCTTGGCTCTCAATTATGCAAAAATTTTAAAGGTCGTGTCGCCCCTGAATGTCTTCACAATCCTACTCAGAGACGGGCAACTTTCCTTCTACCTAAGGCATGGAACCCTCAGGGCGATGGGGTATCCAATGATAGGTTTAATGAAGGAATGATCCTAAGACAGGGGGGATTGTTGAATTCAGCCATCTGCGGCCTCGAGACCATGCTCTATTAAAACAAAAAGGGGGAACTGTTGGGAGATGCGGAGTGCCGCGCCTCAAAGATGGCGCCGGTTTCCACCTCCCCCACGGGGGTGAGCGCTCCATGCAGCAAACATATCCTTATTTGGTTTGTCTTTGCTGAAGCCCTCTGTTCCGCATAGAGATATCCTATCCTTGAGTCCCACGTGGTGGAAGTCGATTGGTTGTGACATGCCTTATAGGTGGTGAACCAGGAAGGGAGAGGAAGAGAGCAGATGTAAGGTTACCCGAATAAACTGCTTGAGGAAGATCACTCTCGTGTCGTGTCTTCTTTCGCTGGATGAACGGGGACGCGACAGTCCATGGACCCATAATCCTTGCTAGTGTTGTTTCCCCTTTCCTTGAGAAAGAAGGCAGAAGGAAAAAAAAATTTGCTGAGAAATATCTTCCTGTCCTTGCTAGATTTATTTGATTTTTGTTTATTATTTATTTAATTATTTATTTCTTAATCTATTTACTGATTTATACATTCTTTATTTATTTCATATTAGGGGTAGCTCTACAGAGAGCTGGTTTCCATTTTCCTTGAAATGAAAGGCAGGGAAAAAATACTTTCACATAAAATATCCTTATTTTTTTTAATTTTTAATGACATAATTATTTATTTAATTATTCATTTATGCATTTATTCATTTTTATATTGTTAGGTGGTGGGGTTACTGTCTCTACTTAGGAAAGCCCTCTTCTGAGCGGTGATTGTCAATGGGCCTCTGCTGGCTTTACAGGAGTCATATAAAGGAGCCAAAGGGAAACCCATTCCTAGGGTAGGGTTTCCAAGAAAGGGTTTGAATGTGGTTATAGGTAGAGGAATATAGACTTTGGGAGTGGAGGCCACTTGGAAATCAGCAGCGACCTGGGTACTGAGAAGGTCTCTTCCTAGACACTATCCTCTGAGTCCTGACCTCCCTGTGAAGATTCTGTCAGATGTCTGACACTCAGAACGTAAAGACCTCACAAAGTCCAGGTAGCCTGGTGACAGTCTTCAGCCCAGGAGGTGTGGTGGCAATTGGGTTGGTCAGGAGACACCTTAAGTGCATTTGGAGATGCCCTCCAGCCCAAAGAAGCATGGAGGTTCGCCCCAAACTGCTTCTTTCTAGAGCCCAGAAAATGTGCTTCCTTGGGCTGGAGTGATTTGGATTTCTGCTGAGGAACACCTGCCATCCAGTCCACTAGACCTGACCCAGCTGGGACAGGCTCTCTCTTGCCCGGCAGATGAAATTTAGGGGCGAGTTTTGCTCAACCAGCAGGAGCCACATCAAGAGTGGCCTCGCTTTGGGCAAGTGTCCCTCGAAAACATGACCAGCTTGACCCGCAGAATCCAGTCTCTAAGGCTTTTTCCTGGAGTTTTTGGAGGTTTTTCCTGGAGCTGCTGGATATGAGCTAAGGCAGAGGATCTGTCTGATTTCACAAATCCTGCACCCAGGAAGTGGCCACCCCACCGAGCACCAGCAGAAGCCACTTCTCCTTCTTGCCTAGCTGCAGGTGTGCAGTGTAAGTTGTGCAAGCTTCCCAGTCCAGGGACAATGACCTCGCACTGCCACCCACCACCTCCTCAGAAGGAGCCATAAACCCACGACGCCCTGGTGTCCCTTGGCACCTGCCCCCTCCTCAGAACGAGCCCTAACCCTCCCTCTCCCTAGTGGCCCTTGGCTTTCGAATGAGCACAGTAACATGCCTGGCGCGAGGAGGAGTGCAGCTGGCCTCATTGGACAGTGTGGTAACTTGTTCGGATGGATATACGACCTGATAACTCGTCTCATTCATTTCCCTCACCCGAGGAGGAAATCCCTGAATGATTCAAGGAAATCTCTTTGGAGAATTAGTTTCCTGTAGAAATTTCATCCTGAAAAATGGCTTATGTTTATTTATTTATTTATTTATTTATTTATTTACTTATTTACTTATTCATTTATTTTTTATACATTTATTCATTTATTTATATTTTTGTATGATCCTGCACTGTGTGTGTGTATGACTGTTGGAAGGAAGGACAAGCCCTGTGCTTAGGTCAGTGGGAAAGAAGAGAGCTGTGGAGTGTATTTTTTTTAGCAACTCTCCCCTGGTTGGGAGATTTTTTTTAATGGTCCTAGGATTGTTTCCTTTGGACAGAATTGGGAGCCAAATATTTTTCCAATGAGACCCAAAGGAGGCAGGGCTCTTGGAGGAATTGGGGAACAGTGGAGTTTGCTGGGAAGATAGGAAGGATGCCAAGGATAGTGAAAATCTGTCCTGATAAGAAGAGTAGGAAGTGGACTAGACAGGGTTTGTCCCTGCGACCCAGGCTCAGAGGTTCCAAGAATTTCATTGGAAATACAAGGAATCAAGTGATTACTTTGTCTATCAAAATCTGGAGCCTGGGGCAATTTCACCTATTAGGAAGGGTCTGTGGGCTTAAAATTTTCCTGCAAAGACACCGGGTATATAACAGCCTGACTTATGGAATTACCACAGTCCAAAGAAGATCAGGACTATCTATGCCTGAAACATGACCCTCACACTGGAGATCACGGAGAACTCTGCTCTCTTGCCAAAGGCAGGAAAAATATCTGCCGGACATCCTCCTTAAATATTAACCTCTGATCCATGGACCCATATTCCATGCCTGTGTTATTCCTTCTTTCCTTCAGAAGGAAGGCAGAAGAAAAAAAAATAATCTTTGCTCGGAAATATCTTCCTGTCCTTGCTAGATTTATTTGATTTTTGTTTTTTATCTAATTATTTATTTTTTAGTCTCTTTAATGATTTATATATTCTTTATTTATTTCATATTTGGGGTAGTTCCACGCTGAGCTGGTTTCCTTTTTCTTTCAGATGGAAGGCAGAGAAAAAAAAATATTTTCCCAGAAAAATCTCCTGATGTTTTAATTTTGATTTTTATTGACATAGTATTTTATTTTTTTATTCATTTCTCCATTTTTATCTTGTTAGGCAGCAGGATTTCTGTCTCTACTTAGGAACGTCCCCTTCTGCGCGGTGATTGTCAGAGGGCCTGTGCTGCCTTTCTAGGAGTCATATAGAGGAGCCAAGGAGAAACCAATTCCTAGGGTAGGACTCCAAGAAAGTTTCTGAATGTGTTATAGGTCGAGGAATATAGACTGTGGGAGTGGAGGCTGCTTGGAAATCAACAATGACCAGGGTGCTGAGAAGGACTTCTCCTACACACTGTCTTCTGAGTCCTGACCTCCCTGTGAATGGTCTGTCAGATGTCTGATGCTCAGAAGGTAAAGACCTCACAATGCCTCCAGGTAGCCTAGAGACAGTCTGCAGCCCAGGAGGTGTGGTGGAAATGGGGTTCGTGATGGGATACCTTAAGTGCATTTGGACCTGCCCTCTGGCCCAAAGAAGCATGGAAGTTTGGCCCAAACTGCCTCTTTCATAGAGCCCCCAAAAAGTGCTTCCTGGACCTGGAGTGATTTGGATCTCTGGTAAGGAACACCTGCCATCCAGTACACTACACCTGACCCAGCTGGGACAGGCTCTCTCTCTCTTGCTGTTCAGATGGGTTGTAGGGGCAGGGCTTGCTAAACGAGCAGGAGCCGCATAAGGAGCGTCCTCACATTTGGCTCGGTGTACCTTCAAAACATGGCCAGCTTGACCTGCAGAATCTAGTCTCTAACGCTGGGAATGTGGGTATTTCCCGGGAGCTCCTGAATGAAACCTAAGGCAGATGATCTGTCTGATTTCAGCAAGCCTGCACCAAGGAAGTGGCCACCCAACCGACTACCAGAAGCCGCTTCTCCTTCTTGCCCAAGATGCAGGGGTGCAGTGTACCTTATGCAAGCTTCTCAGTCCAGGGACAATGCCCTCATGCTGCCACCCACCACCTCCTCAGAAGGAGCCATAACACTCCATCACCCTGGTGTCCCTTGCCGCCCACCACCACCTCAGAAACAGCTGAAACCCTGCCTCACCCTAGCTACCCCTGGCTTGCACATGAGAAGACTAATATCTCTGGCTCAAAGAGGAGTGCACCTTGCCACTTTGAACAATGTGGGAACTTGTTTTGATATACCATCTGATAACTCCTCTCATTCATTTCCCTAGCCCAAGGAGGGAATCCCTGAATGATCCAAGGAAAACTCTTTGGATAATTAGGCTCCTGTAGAAATTTCCCCCTGAAAAATGGCTCTCTTTTTTATGTATTTATTTGTTTATTTAATTATTCACCCATTTTTTCATTTATATATTTATTCCTTTATTTATTGTTTATTTTTTGTATGAGCCTGGCTGTGTGTGTTTATGCCTGGTGGAAGGAAGGACAAGCCCTGTGCTTAGGTCAATGGGAAAGAAGAGAGCTGTGGAGTGGATTTTTTTTTCTTAGGAACTATCCCCTGGTTGGGAGATTTTTTACATGGTCCTAGGATTGTTTCCTTCAGACAGAATTGGGAGCCAAACGTTTATCCAATGAGACCCAAAGGAGGCAGGTCTCTTGGAGGAATTGGGGAACAGGGGAGTTTGCTGGGAAGATAGGGTGGAGGCTGAGGATAGTTAAAATCTGTCCAGACAAGAAGAGTAGGAAAGAGACTAGACAGGATCTGTCCCTGAGATCCAGGCACAGAGGTTCCAAGAATTTCATGGGAAATACAAGGAACCAAGTGATTTCTTTGTCTATCGAAATCTGGAGCTTGGAGCAATTTCACCTATTAGGAAGGGTCTGTGGGCTTAAAATTATCCCACAAACACCTCGGTTTTCAGCAGCCTGACTTCAAGAATTACCACAGTCCGAAGATCAGGAATATCTATACTGGAGATCACAGAGAACTCCACTCCCGTGGAAAAGGCAAGAAAATTATCTCCCAGCCATACTCCTTAAATATTATCCTGTGTTCCATGGACACATATTCAATGCCAGTGTTATTTCTTATTTCCTTAAGAAGGAAGGCAGAAGAAAAAAATAATTTTAGCTCAGAAATATCTTCCTGTCATTGCTAGATTTATTTGATTTTGCTTTTTTATTTATTTAAATATTTATTTCCCTATCTCAAGGAGGGAATCCCTGAATGATTCCAGGAAAAGTCTTTGGAGAATGAGGTCCCTGTAGAAAATTGATAATGAAAAATGGCTTGGTTATTTATTTATTTATTTGTTTGCTTGTTTGTTTTGTTTCCTTATTTATCCATTGCTTATTTATTGTAATTGCAATATCATATGTATTATTTGAAAATAACAAATAAAAATAATAAATAAAAATAATAAACATAAATGTCTGGGTTTTTATTTGTTTGTTTATTGTTACTTTATTATTTTATTTCTCATTTCTCATTTCTACTTATCTATAGTTGCTTATTTATTTTTGTTTTTGTATTATCCAGGGTTGTGTGTGAGTATCACTGGTGGAAGGAAGGACAAGGCCTGTGCTTAGTTCAATGGGACAGAAGAGAGATGTGGTGTGGATTTTTTATTTTTATTTTTTAAACCATTTCCCCAGGTCGGGAGATCTACTTACTTATTTAATATTTATTTATTTAATATTTATTTATTTATTTATTCTTGTTTATTTATTGTTATGTTATTATTTTATTTATTATTGGAAAAAAATAAAAAAATAATAACTAAAAATATCTTGGGTTATTTATTTATTTATTTATTTGTTTATTTATTTATGGTTGTTTTATATTGTTGTTTTTGTATTATCCAGGGATGTGTGTGGGTATCACTGGTGGAAGGAAGAAAAAGGCCGGTGCATAATTCGGTTGGACAGAAGAGAGCTGTGATGTGGATTTTTTTTTTTTTTTTTAGCCATTTTCCCCAGGTTGGGAGATATTTAAGTGGTCCAAGGATTGTTTCCTTTGGACAGAATTGGTAGCCAAATGTTTTTCCAATGTGAACGAATGGGGGCAGGCCTCTTGAAGTAGGCAGGGAACAGAGGAGTTTGCTGGGAAGATGGGATGGAGGATGAGTGTCTTTAAAATCAGTCCTGACAGAGGAAATAATCGATGGCTGATGCCACAAGCTTACATCCTCTTGTGGTTAGGAGATGTTATAAGCCACAGTAAGACCCTGTCATATTTAACAGGAAAAAAATGTAATTCATGGATTAACATATCATCCAAACATATGTGTCTATACCAAAGTAACCAACCATAACTTTTAGTGCTTGTTTAAATACCTATATATCTAATTGCTTGTGCTTCATTAGTAGGATCGAAAGGTTATTCCCGGACAAATTGTCAGCCCATGAAAGGAAACAACCAGAATTGACCAGAGACCAAGACAACAGCTCCAGAGAGAGTGGACTGTTTTGCTTCTCATCCACCTGTGCCCCTTTCCTAAGCCTAGGGAGCAATCTGTGGAAGAGGGGGTGTGGTAGAATGTAAGGGCTGCGATTGGGGTGAATGGTGAAACTATAGCAATGTATTCTGGACACTCATTTGATCAACTTGATTGAACACACAACCCCTCACCCCCCCCCAGATGGTGGGGCTGTGGGGGTTTGGGCACAACAGCGTGCAAATTGGTTTCATATGAAGGATGCTTGTACTCATGGATCATCACTTATAGCTAAAAAATGAAAAAAAAACTGAGAGAAAGATGCAGGACAGTTATGGCAAAATGCGTGATCTGGGATGGGGTGGGGGTAGGGGGGAAGGGAAAGGGAAATATGCCTGATCTGAATTGGAAAATAATGTATGAAATGCACAAAGCACCAATAAAAAAAAAATCAGTCCTGACAAAGCAGAGTAGAAAGCAGAATAGACAGGTTCTGACCTTGTGAACCAGGCACAGAGGTTCCTGGAATTTCGTGGGAAATCAAAGGGACCAACCAATTTCCTTCTCTATCAAAAGCTGGAGCCTGGAGCAATTTCATCTCTTAGGAAGGGTCTGTGGACTTAAAATTTTCGCACAAACAGCTAGGGTTTTCAGCAGCCCGACTTCAGAAATTAGCAGAGTCCAAAGAAGATCAGGACTATCTAGGCCTGAAACAGCCCCCACACACTGAAGATCACAGAGAACTCCACTCCCTTGGCATAGGAAGTACAATTATATACATACCATCCTCCTCAAATATTGCCCTGTGGTCCATGGACCCAGATTCCATGCTGCTGTTTTTTCCCTTTTCGTGGTGAATGAAGGCGGAAGAAAAAAAAATCTGGCCCCCAAAATATCTACCTCTCATTTCTGGTTTTATTTTGTTTTTTTATCTATTTAATTATTTATTCCTTTATAAATTTACGGATTTTTTTTTGGTCTTTTCGAGACAGGGTCTCCCTGTAGCTCCAGCTGTCCCGGAACTCACTCTATAGACCAGGCTGGCCTTGAACTCACTAAGATATGCCTGCCTCTGCCTCCCAAGTAAATTTATGGATTTCTACAGTCTATCGTTATTTAAGATTATGGGTAGGTCCACGATAAGCTGGTTTCCTCTTCCCTTGATCAGGAAGGCAGAGAAAAATAAATTATTTTCCCAGAAAAATCTCTTGATTTTTTTTATATTGTTTCTTTTTTTTATTTTTTACTTTATTTTTTACTTTTTATTTCTGTATGTGTATGAATGTAATGTTTGCATGTAGGTCTGTACACCCGTGTCGTGCAATTTTATTTTGTTTCTTTAAAAGCCATACTTAGCGGTTAAGAGTGCCGACCACTCTTGCAGAGGACCCGGGTTCGATCCCCAGCACCCACATGGCGGCTGAGAACCGTCTGAAACTCCAATTCTAGGAGAACTCCAGTTCCAGGGGAATCCGAGACCCTCTTCTGACCTCCACGGCATTGCACGACACGGGTGCACAAACTTGCATGCAGACAGTACATTCCTACACATAAATAAATTAAAACAAAGCCATACTTATTTATTTAATTATTCATTTATTAATTAATTCATTCTTTTTTATTGTTAGGTGGCAGGGTTTCTGACTCTACTTATGAAAGCCCCCTTCTGAGTGGTGATTGCCAGAGGGCCTGTACTTCCTTTCCAGGAGTCATATAGAGGAGTCTAAGAGAACCCATTCCCAGGGTATGATTCCAAGAAAGGTTTTAAATGTGGTTATAGGTCGAGGAATAGAGACTGTGGGAGTGGAGGCTGCTTGGAATTCAACAGAGACCGGGGTACTGAGAATGTCTCCTCCTAGACACTGTCCTCTAAATCCTGACCCCTCTGTGAAGGGTCTGTCAGATGTCTGATGTTCAAAAGGTAAAGACCTCACAATGCCTCTAGGTAGGCAGGTGACAGTCTGCAGCCCAGGAATGTGGGGGCAATGGGGTTGGTCAGGGGATACCTTAACTGCATTTGGACTTGCATGGATGTTTGACTCAAAGTGCCTCTATCCTAGAGCCCAGAAATTGTCCTTCCTTGGGCTGGCGAGCTTTGGATCTCTGCTGAGGAACACCTGCCATCCAGTCCACTAGACCCAACCCAGCTGGGATAGGCTCTATCCTTCTGGGTAGATGGAATTTAGGGGCGGGGCTTGCTCAACTAGCAGGAGCCTCATCAGGAGTGGCCTCCCTTTTGGCTAGGTGTCCCTGGAAATCCTGGCCAGCTTGCCCGGCAGAATCCATTCTATAAGATGGGAATGAGAGGTTTTCTGGGGAGCTGCTGGATAGGACCTAAGGCGGTGGATTTCTCTGATTTCAGCAAGCCTGCACCCCACCGCGAAGAGGCCAGCCACACTGCCAATTGCCAGCAGAAGATGCTCCATCTTCTAGCCCAGCTGCAGGGGCACTGTACTGATTGTGCAAGATTCCCAGTCCATGGACAATGACCTAGTGAAGGCACCAGCCACGTCCTCAGAACTGGCCATAAGCCTCCCTAGCCCTGGTTTCCCTTGGCAACAGCCACCTCCGCAGAATGAATCAGAACACTTGGTGGCCCTGGAGTCCTGTGGCTTGCCCATGCACAGATCAACATCACTGTCTCAAGGAGGAGTTCAGTTGGTATCTTAGGAATTCCTGGGAACCTGTTTGGATTTAACACCTGATAACTCCTCTCATTAATTTCCCTGTCCCCAGGAGGGAATCCCTGATTGATTCAAGGAAAACTCTTTGTACTATTAGGTCCCTGTACAAATTTCAAAAGGAAAAATGGCATGGGTTATTTATTTATTTTTTTTATTTTTTATTTTTATTTATTTTTTATTTATTTATTTTCTAACTTTATATTTACTTATTTATTTATTTATTTATTATTGTTCATTTATTGTTATGTTATTATTTTATTTATTATTGGAAAATAACAAATGAAATAAAAAATAATAACTAAAAATGTCTTGGGTTATTGATTTATTTATTAGTTTCTATATTTATGGTTGATTTTTTATTGTTGTTTTTGTATAATCCAGGGTCGTGTGTGGGTATCAATGATGGAAGGAAGAACAAGGCCTGTGCTTAGTTCAGTTGGACAGAAGAGAGCTGTGCTGTGGAATTTTTATTTTTGTTTTTATTTTTTTTTTTGCCATTTTCCCCAGGTTGGAAGATATTTAAATGGTCCTAGGATTGTTTTCTTTCGACAGAATTGGGAACCAAATATTTTTCCAATGTGAAACAATGGAAGCAGCCCTCTTGAAGTAGGCAGGGAAAAGGGGAGTATGCCTGGGAGATGGGATGGAGGCTGAGCATCTACAAAATCAGTCCTGACAAGCAGAGTAGGAAGCAGAATAGACAGGGTCTGTCCTTGCGACCCACACACAGAGGTTCCTAGAATTTCGTGGGAAATCAAAGGAGCCAAGCAACTTCCTTCTCTATCAAAAGCTGGAGCCTGGAGCAATTTCATCTCTTAGGAAGGATCTGTGGGCTTAAAATTTTCCCACAAACAGCTCGGGTTTTCAGCAGCCTGACGTTGGGAATTAGCACAGTCCGAAGAAGATCAGGAAAGTCTAGGACTAAAACAGCACCCACACACTGAAGATCACGGAGAACTCCACTCCCTTGGCATAGGCAGTACAATTATCCTCCTCAAATATTGAACTGTGTTCCATGGACCCAGATTCCATGCTGGTGTTTTTTCCCCTTTCCTGGTGCATGGAAGAGGAAAAAAAACAATCTGGCCCCAGAAATATGTACCTCTCCTTTCCGGTTTTACTTTACTTTTGTTGAATATGTATTTATTTATTTATTCCTTCAAAAATTTACGGATTTCTACAGTCCAACTTTATTTTATTCATTTATTTATTTATTTTATTCATTAATTCATTCTTTTTTATTATTAGGCCACAGGGTTTCTGTCTCTACTTAGGAAAGCCCCATTCTGAGCAGTGATTGTCAGAGGGCCTGTGCTGCTTTTCCAGGAATCATATAGAGGAGCCAAAGAGAAATCCATTCCTAGGGTAGGATTCCAAGAAAGGATTTAAATATGGTTATCGGTTGAGGAATAGAGACTGTCAGATTGGAGGTCGCTTGGAAATCAACAGAGACCAGGGTACTGAGAATGTCTCCTCCTAGACACTGTCCTCTGAATCCTGAACCCTCTGTGACGGGACTGTCAGATGTCTGACGCTCAGAAGGTAAAGAACTCACAATGCCTCCAGGTAGCCAGGTGACAGTCTGCAGCCCAGGAAGTGTGGGGGCAATGGGGTTGGTCAGGGGATACCTTAACTGCATTTGGACTTGCATGGATGTTCAGCTCAACTTACGTCATTCCAGAGCACAGAAATTGTTCTTCCTTGGTCTGGAGAGCTTTGGATCTCTGCTGAGGAACACCTTCCGTCCAGTTCACTATACCCGACCCAGCAGGGATAGGCTCTCTCTTGCTGGGCAGATGGAATTTAGGGGCGGGTTTTGCTCAACCAGCAGGAGCCTCATCAGGAGTGGCCTCCCTTTTGGCTAGGTGTCCCTGGAAATCCTGGCCAGCTTGCCCAGCAGAATCCAGTCTATAAGACGGGAATGAGAGGTTTTCCCGGGAGCTGCTGGATAGGACCTAAGGCAGTGCATCTGTCTGATTGCAGCAAGCCTGCACCCCGGAAGTGGCCAGCCACCCCGAAGAGTGCCAGCAGAAGCCGCTTCTCCTTCTAGCCCAGCTTCATGGGCACTGGGTATGTTGTGCAAGCTTTCCAGTCCAGGGACAATGACCTATCGCTGGCACCCGCCAAGTCCTCAGAAGGGGCCATAACCCTCCCTAGCCCTGGTTTCTCTTGGCGCCCACCCCCTCCTCAAAACGAGTCAGAAAACTTGGTAGCCCTGGAGTCCTATGGCTTGCACCTGCCCAGAGTAACTTCACTGGCTCAAGGAGGAGTTCAGTTGGGATCTTAGCAATTCCTGGGAACCTGTTTGGATTTAACACCTGTTAACTCCACTCATTCATTTCCCTGCCCCAGGAGGGAATCCCTGAGTGATTTAAGGAAAACTCTTTGGAGTATTAGGTACCTGTACAAATTTCACAAGTAAAAATTGCTTGGGTTATATATTTATTCATTTATTTATTATTTATTTATTTATTTGCTTATTTATTTATTCTTGTTTACTTACTGTTATGTTATTATTTTATTATTGGAAAATCATAAATAAAATAATAAAAAATAATAACTAAATATGTCTTGGATTATTTATTTCTTTGTTTATTTATTTATGTTTTTTTATTGTTCTTTTTGTATTATCCAGAGTGGTGTGTAGGTATCACTGGTGAAAGGAAGAATAAGGCCTGTGCTTTGTTCAGTTGGACAGAAGAGAGCTGTGCTGTGGATTTTTTATTTTTATTTTTTTAGCCATTTTCCCCAGGTTGGGAGATATTTAAAGGGTCCTCGGATTGTTTCCTTTGGACAGAATTGGGAGCCAAATATTTTTCCAATGTGACACAATGGAGGCAGCCCTCTTGAAGTAGGCAGGGAACAGGGGACTTAGCTGATAAGATGAGATGGAGGCTGAGCGTCTTTAAAACCACTCCTGACAAGCAGAGTAGGAAGCAGAATAGACAGGGTCTGTCCTTGCGACCCACACACAGAGGTTCCTAGAATTTCGTGGGAAATCAAAGGAGCCAAGCAACTTCCTTCTCTATCAAAAGCTGGAGCCTGGAGCAATTTCATCTCTTAGGAAGGATCTGTGGGCTTAAAATTTTCCCACAAACAGCTCGGGTTTTCAGCAGCCTGACGTTGGGAATTAGCACAGTCCGAAGAAGATCAGGAAAGTCTAGGACTAAAACAGCACCCACACACTGAAGATCACGGAGAACTCCACTCCCTTGGCATAGGCAGTACAATTATCCTCCTCAAATATTGAACTGTGTTCCATGGACCCAGATTCCATGCTGGTGTTTTTTCCCCTTTCCTGGTGCATGGAAGAGGAAGAAAAAAAATCTGGCCCCAGAAATATGTACCTCTCCTTTCCAGTTTTATTTTATTTTTGTTGAATATCTATTTAATTATTTATTCCTTTATAAATTTACAGATTTCTACAGCCCAACTTTATTTAAGATTATGGGTAGGTCCATGCTGAGCTGATTTCTTCTTTCCTTGATCTCACAGGCAGAGAAGAAGAAATTATTTGCCCAGAAAAATCTCCTGATTTTTTAAATATTGTTTCTTTAAAAGCTATGCTTATTTATTTATTTATTTATTTATTTATTAATCCATTTATTAATTTATTCATTCTTTTTTATTGTTAGGCAGCAGAGTTTCTGTCTCTACTTAGGGAAGTCCCCTTCTGAGCAGTGATTGTCAGAGGGCCTGTGCAGCCTTTCCGGGAGACATATAGTGGAGCCAAAGAGAAACCCATTTCTAGGGTAGGATTCCAAGAGAGGTTTTGAATGTGGTTATAGGTTGAGGAATAGAGACTGTCAGAGTTGAGGTCACTTGGATATCAACAGAGACCAGGGAACTTGGAATGTCTACTACTAGATACTGTCCTCTGAATCCTGACCCGTCAGTGAAGGGACTGTCAGATGTCTGACGCTCAGAATGTAAAGACCTCACAATGCCTCCAGGTAGCCAGGTGACAGTCTGTAGCCCAGGATGTGTGAGGGCAATGGGGTTGTTCATGGGATATCATAACTGCATTTGGACTTGCTTGGATGTTGGGCTCAATTTTCCTCTAAACTAGAGCCCAGAAATTGACCTTCGTTTGGCTGGCGAGCTTTGGATTTCTGCTGAGGAACACCTGCCATCCAGTCCACTAGACCTGACCCAGCTGGGACAGGCTCTCACTTGCTGGGCAGATGAAATTTATTGGCGGGTTTTGCTCAACCAGCAGGAGCCTCCTCAGGAGTGGACTCCCTTTTCGCTAGGTGTCCCTAGAAATCCTGGCCAGCTTGCCAGGCAGAATCCAGTCTGTGAGATGGGAATGAGAGGTTTTCCTGGGAGCTGCTGGATAGGACCTAAGGCAGTGGATCTGTCTGATTTCAGCAAGCCTGCACCCTGGAAGTGGCGAGCCACCCCACAGAGTGCCAGCAGAAGCTGCTTCTCCGTCTAGCCCAGCTGCAGGGGCACTGTGTAGGTTATGCAAGCTTCCCAGTCCAGGGACAATGACCTATCGCTGGCACCTGCCAATTCCTCAGAAGGGGCCATAACCCTCCCTAGCCCTGGTTTCTCTCGGCACCCGCCCCCTCCTCAAAACGAGTCAGAACACTTGATAGCCCTGGAATCCCCTGGCTTGCGCATGCCCAGCATAACATCACTGGCTCAAGGAGGAGTTCAGTTGGGATTTTAGGAATTCCTGGGAACCTGTTTGGATTTAACACATAACTCCTCTCATTCATTTCCCTGCCCCAGGAGGGAATCCCTGAGTGATTTAAGGAAAACTCTTTTGAGTCTTAGGTCCCTGTACAAATTTCACAAGGAAAAATTGCTTGGCTTATGTATTTATCCATTTATTTATTTATTATTTACTTATTTATTTATTCTTGTTTACTTACTGTTATGTTATTATTTTATTTATTATTGGAAAATAATAAATAAAATGATTGCTAAAAATAATAACTAAATATGTCTTGGGTTATTTCTTTATTTGTTTGTTTATTTATTTATGGTTGTTTTTTATTGTTGTTTTTGTATTATCCAGGGTGGTGTGTGGGTATCACTGGTGGAAGGAAGAACAAGGCCTGTGCTTAGTTCAGTTGGACAGGAGAGAGCTGTGCTGTGGAATTTTTATTTTTATATTTTTTGCAATTTTCCCCAGGTTTTGAGATATTTAATTGGTCCTAGGATTGTCTCCTTTCTACAGAATTGGGAGCCAAATATTTTTCCTATGTGACCCAATGGAGGCAGCCCTCTTGAAGTAGCCAGGGAACAGGGGAGTTTGCTCTGAAGATGGGATGGAGTCTGACCGTCTTTAATACCAGTTCTGACAAGCAGAGGAGGAAGGAGAATAGACAGGGTCTGTCCTTGCCACCCAGGTGCAGAGGTTCCTAGAATTTCATGGGAAATCAAAGGAACCAACCAACTTCCTTCTCTATCAGAAGCTGGAGCCTGGAGCAATTTCACATCTTAGGAAGGGTCTGTGGGCTTAAAAATTTCCCACAAACAGCTCGGGTTTTCAGCAGCCTGACTTTGGAAATTAACACAGTCCGAGGAAGACCAGGAGAGTCTAGGCCTGAAACAGCACCCACACACTGAAGATCGCGGAGAACTCCACTCCCTTGGCATAAGCAGTACAATTATATATAATTTTATATATAAATATAATTATTTATTTATTCTTGTTTATTTATTGTTATGTTGTTTTACTTATTATTGGAAAATAATTAATAAAATAATAAATGAAAAATAATAACTAAGTTTTTGGTTATTTATTACTATATTTGTTTGTTTATTTATTCATGGTTGTTTTTTATTGTTGTTTTTGTATTATCCAGGGTGGTGTGTGGATATCACTGGTGGAAGGAAGAACAAGGCCTGTGCTTAGTTCAGTTTTTTTATTTTTTTAGCCATGTTCCCCAGGTTGGGAGATATTTAAAGGGTCCTAGGATTGTTTCCTTTGGACAGAATTGGGAGCCAAATATTTTTCCAATGTGACACAATGGAGGCAGCCCTCTTGAAGTAGGCAGGGAACAGGGGAGTTTGCTGATAAGATGGGATGGAGACGGTGTGTCTTTAAAACCAGTCCTGACAAGCAGAGTAGGAAGCCAAATAGACAGTGTCTCTCCTTGCGACCCAGGCACAGAGGTTTCTAAAATTTCCTGGGAAATCAAAGGAAGGAGCCAACTTCCTCCTATATCAAATGCTGGAACCTGGAGCAATTACATCTCTTAGGAAGGGTCTGTGGGCTTAAAATTTTCCCACAAACAGCTTGGGTTTTCAGCAGCCTGACTTTGGGAATTAGCACAGTCTGAAGAAGATCAGGACAGTCTAGGCCTGAAACAGCTCCCACACATTGAAGATCACGGAGAACTCCTCTCCCTTGGATTAGGCAGTACAATTATGTAGGTACCATCCACTCTAATATTGAACTGTAGTCCATGGACCCAGATTCCATGCTGGTGTTGTTTCCCCTTTCCTGGTGAACGGAGGCAGAAGAAAAAAAAATCTGGCCCCAGAAATATCTACCTCTCCTTTCCGGTTTTAATTTATTTTTGTTTTTTATCTAATTAATTATTTATTCCTTTATAAATTTACGGATTTCTACAGTCCATCTTTATTTACGATTATGGGTAGGTCCATGCTGAGCTGATTTCCTCTTTACTTGATTTGGAAGGCAGAGAATAATAAATTATTTTCCCAGAAAAATCTCGTGATTTTTTTTATTTTGTTTCTTTAAAAGCCATGCATATTTATTTATTTATTAATCCATTTATTAATTTATTCATTGTTTTTTATTGTTAGATGGCAGGGTTTCTGTCTCTACTTAGGAAAGCCCCCTTCTGAGCAGTGATTGTCAGAGGGCCTGTGCTGCCTTTCCAGGAGTCATATAGAGGACCCAAAGAGAAACCCATTCCTAGGGTAGGATTCCGAGAAAGGTTTTGAATGTGTTTATAGGTCGAGGAATAGAGACTGTCAGAGTGGAGGTCACTTGGAAATCAACAGAGACCAGGGTACTGAGACTGTCTCCTCCTGGACACTGTCCTCTGAATCCTAACCCCTCTGTGAAGGGAATGTCAGATGTCTGATGCTCAGAAGGTAAAGACCTCACAATGCCTCCAGGTATCCAGGTGACAGTCTGCAGTCCAAGAAGTGTGGGGGCAATGGTGTTGGTCAGGAGATACCTTAACTACATTTGGACTTGCATGGATTTTCGACTCAAATTGCCTGTACCTTAGAGCCCAGAAATTGTCCTTCCATGGGCTGGCAAGCTTTGGATGTCTGCTGAGGAACCCCTGCCATCCAGTCCACTAGACCGGACCCAGCTGGGACAGGCTCTCTCTTGCTGGGCAGATGGAATTTAGGGGCGGGGCTTGCTCAACCAGCAGGGGCCTCATCCAGGAGTGGCATCCCTTTTGGCTAGGTGGCCACCTTGCCTGGCAGAATCCAGTCTGTAAGAAGGGAATGAGAGGTTTTCCCGGGAGCTGCTTGACAGAACCTAACACAGTGGATCTGTCTGATTTCAGCAAGCCTGCACCCTTGAAGTGCCAGCCACCCCGCATAGTGCCAGCTGCTTCTCCTTCTAGCACAGCTGCAGGGGCACTGTGTAGGTTGTGCAAGCTTCCTAGTCCAGGGACAATGACCTAGTGCTGGCACCCCCCAAGTCCTCAGAATGGGCCATAACCCTCCCTAGACCTGGTTTCTCTTGGCAACCACAACCTACTCAAATGAGTAAGAACACTTGGTAGCCCTGGAGTCCCATGGCTTGTGCATGCCCAGAGTAACATCACTGGCTCAAGGAGGATTTCAGTTGGGATCTTAGGAATTCCTGGGCACCTGTTTGGATTTAACACATGAAAACTCCTCTCATTCATTTCCCTGCCCCAGGATGGAATTCCTGAATGATTCAAGGAAAACTGTTTGGAGTATTATGTCCCTGTTCAAATTTCACAAGGAATAATGGCTTGGGTTATTTATTTATTTATTATTTATTATTTATTTTTTATTTGCTTATTTATTTATTCTTTATATGTATGTTTTGGCTGTATGTATGAAGTACGCCTATGTATGCAATGACTGTGGAGGCCAGAAGAGGGCGCTGAATCCCGCAGAACTGGAATTATGAGCAGTTGTTAGCTGGCATGTGGGTGCTAGGAACTGAACCCAGGTCCTCTGCAAGAGCAGCCAGTGTTCTTAACCACTGAGCCCTCTTTCCAGCCCCTGGGAGGCAATTTCTTACAGGCGAGAATTTTCCTTATCTTGAGCTCTGACATGGCAATTTTGCTTTCAGCTTCACTGGAACTAGTATGAAAAGTGTTTTCGGGGCTGGAGAGATGGTCTAGCGGTTAAGAGCGCTGACTGCTCTTACNTGAAGTAGGCAGGGAAGAGGGGAGTTTGCTGATAAGATGGGATGGAGGCTGAGGGTCTTTAAAACCAGTCCTGAAAAGCAACGTAGGATGCAGAATAGACAGGGTCTGTCCATGCAACCCAGGCACAGAGTTTCCTAGTATTTCATGGGAAATCAAAGGAACCAAGCAACTTCCTTCTCTATCAAAAGCTAGAGCCTGGAGCAATTTCATCTCTTAGGAAGGGTCTGTGGGCTTAAAATTTTCCGAAAAACAGCTCGGGTTTTCAGCAGCCTGACTTAGGGAGTTCGCACAGCCTGAAGAAGATCAAGACAGTCTAGGCCTGAAACAGCACCCACACACTTAAGATCATGAAGGACTCCTCTCACTTGGCATAGGCAGTACAATTATGTAGGTACCATCATCCTCAAATATTGAACTGTGGTCCATGGACCCAGATTCCATGCTGGTGTTGTTTCCCCTTTCCTGGTGAATGGAGGAGGAAGAAAAAAATATCTGGCCCCAGAAATATCTACCTCTCCTTTCCGGTTTTATTTTATTTTTGTTTTTTATCTATTTAATTATTTATTCCTTTATAAATTTACGGATTTCTACAGTCCATCTTTATTTAAGATTATGGGTAGGTCCATGCTGAGCTGATTTCCTCTTTCCTTGATCTGGAAGGCAGAGAATAATAAATTATTTTCCCAGAAAAATCTCCTGATTTTTTTATTATTTTGTTTCTTTAGAAGCCATGCTTATTTATTTATTTATTCATTTATTCATTCTTTTTTATTGTTTGGCAGCAGGGTTTCTGTCTCTACTTAGGAAAACCCCCTTCTGAGCAGTGATTGTCAGTGGGCCTGTGCTGCCTTTCCAGGAGTCATATAGAGAACCCAAAGAGAACCCATTCCTAGGGTAGGAGTCCAAGAAAGGTTTTGAATGTGGTTATGGGTCGAGGAATAGAGACTGTCAGAGTGGAGGTCGCTTGGAAATCAACACAGAGTAGGGAAGTGAGAATGTCTCCTCCTGGACACTGTCCTCTGAATCCTGACCCCTCTGTGAAGGGACTGTCAGATGTCTGACGCTCAGAAGGTAAAGAACTCACAATGCCTCCAGGTAGCCAGGTGACAGTCTGCAGACCAGGGAGTGTGGGGGCAATGGAGTTGGTCAGGGGATACCTTAACTGCATTTGGACTTGCATGGATGTTTTGCACAACTTGCCTCTATCCTAGAGCCCAGAAATTGTCCTTCCTTGGGTTGGCGAGCTTTGGATCTCTGGTGAGGAACCCCTGCCATTCAGTTCATTAGACAGGATGCAGCTGGGACAGGCTCTCTCTTGCTGGGCAGATTGAATTTAGGGCCACGGCTTGCTCAACCAGCAGAAGCCTCCTCTGGAGTGGCCTCCCTCTTGGCTAGGTGTCCCTGGAAATCCTGGCCAGTTTGCCAGGCAGAATCCAGTCTGTAAGACCGGAATGAGAGATTTTCCTGGGAGTTGCTGGATAGGACCTAAGGCAGTGGATCTGTCTGATTCCAGCCAGCATCACCCCTTCCCAAGTGGTCAGCCACCCCGCCTAGTGCCAGCAGAAGCCGTTTTTTCTTATAGCCCAGCTGCAGGGGCACTGTGTAGGTTATGCAAGCTTCCCAGTCCAGGGACAATGACCTAGCTCTGGCACCCACCATGTCCTCCGTCCGGGCCATAACCCTCCCTTGCCCTGGTTTCTCTTGGCACCCACCACCTCCTCAAAAAGTGTCAGAACACTTGGTAGCCCTGGAGTCCCATGGCTTGTGCATGGGCAGAGTAACATTACTGGCTCAAGGAAGAGTTCAGTTGGGATCTTAGGAATTCCTGGGAACCTGTTTTGATTTAACACCTGATAACTCCTCTCATTCATTTCCCTTCCCCAGGAGGGAATCCCTGAATGATTCAAGGAAAACAGTTTAGAGTATTATGTCCCTGTACAAATTTCACAAGGAAAAATGGCTTTGGTTATGTATTTATTTACTTTTTATTTATTTGCTTATTTATTCTTGTTTATTTATTGTTATGTTATTATTTTATTTATTATTGGAAAATAAAAATAAAATAATAAATATAAAATAAAAACTAAATATGTCTTGGGTTATTTATTTCTTTGTTTATTTATTTATGGTTGTTTTTTTATTGCTGTTTTTGTACTATCCAGGGTGGTGTGTGAGTATCACTGGTGGAAGGAAGAACAAGGCCTCAGTTGGACAGAAGAGAGCTCTGCTGTGGAATTTTTATTTTTATTTTTATTTCTTTTTTATTGATGCTTTGTATATTTCATACATCATTCTCCAATTCAGTTCAGGCATTTTTGCCCTTCCCTTCCCCCTGTCCCACCCAACCCCATCCCAGATCATGCATTCTGCCATGACTGTCCTGCATCTTTCTCTCAGTTTTTTTTTTTCCATTTTTTAGCAATAGGTGATAATTTATGAGTACAAGCATCCTTCATGTAAAACCAATTTGCAATCAGTTGTGCCCAAACCCACACAGCCCAAGGGTCCCACCATCCAGCAGGGGGGTCTTGTATGTTCAATCAAGTTGATCAAATGCGTGTCCAGGCTATATTGCTGTAGGTTCACCATTCACCCCAATCACAGCCCTTACATTCTACCACGCCCTCTCTTCCGCAGATTTTTCCTTAGGCTTAGACAAGGGGCACCGGTGGATGAGAAGCAAAACAGTCTACTTTCTCTGGAGCTGTTGTCTTGGACTCTGGTAACTTCTGGCTGTTTTCTTTCATGGGCTGATAGTTTGTCCAGGAATAACCTTTTGATCCTACTAATGAAGCACACGCAATTAGATATATAGGTATTTAAACAATATTAATTGTTATCATAGGTTACTTTGTCATAGACACAGATATTTGGATGGTATGTTAATCCATGAATTACATTTTTAATTTTTTAGCCATTTTCCCCAGGTTGGGAGATATTTAAATGGTCCTAAGATGGAGGCAGCCATCTTGAAGTAGGCAGGGAACTGGGGAGTTTGCTGAGAAGATGGGATGGAGCCTGAGCGTCTTAAAACCAGTCGTGATAAGCAGAGTAGGAGGCAGAATAGACAGGGTCTGTCCTTGGGACCCAGGCACAGAGGTTCCTATAATTTTGTGGGAAATCAAAGGAACCAAACAACTTCCTTTTCTATCAAAAGTTGGAGCCTGGTGCAATTTCACCTCTTAGGAAAGATCTGTGGGCTTAAAATTTTCCCACAAACAGCTTGGGTTTTCAGCAGCCTGACGTTGGGAATTAGCACAGTCCGAAGAAGATCAGGACAGTCTAGGCCTGAAACAACACCCACACACTGAAGATCACAGAGAACTCCACTCCCTTGGCATAGGTAGTACAATTATGTATGTACCATCCTCCTCAAATATTGAACTGTGGTCCATGGACCCAGATTCCTTGCTGGTGTTTTTTCCCCTTTCCTGGTGAATGGAGGAGGAAGAAAAAAATATCTGGCCCCAGAAATATCTACCTCTCCTTTCCGGTTTTATTTTATTTTTGTTTTTTATCTATTTAATTATTTATTCCTTTATAAATTTACAGATTTCTACAGTCCATCTTTATTTAAGATTATGGGTTGGTCCATGCTGAGCTGATTTCCTCTTTCCTTGATCTGGAAGGCAGAGAATAATAAATTATTTTCACAGAGAATTCTGCTGATTTTTTAAATTTTGTTTCTTTAAAAGCTATGCTTATTTATTTATTTACATATTCATTTATTAATTTATTCATTCTTTTTTATTGTTAGGTGGCAGGGTTTCTGTCTCTAATTAGGAAAGCCCCCTTCTGACCAGTGACTGACAGAGGGCCTGTGCTGCCTTTCCAGGAGTCATATAGAGGAGCCAAAGAGAAACCCATTCCTAGGGTAGGATTCCAAGAAAAGTTTTGAATGTGGTTATCGGTCGAGGAATAGAGACTGTCAGAGTGGAGGTTACTTGGAAATCAACAGAGACCAGGATATTGAGAATGTCTCCTCCTAGACACTGTCCTCTGAATCCTGACCCTCAGTGAAGGGACTGTCAGATGTCTGACGCTCAGAAGGTAAAGACCTCACAATGCCTCCAGGTAGCCAGGTGACAGTCTGCAGCCCAGTAAGTGTGGAGGCAATGGGGTTGGTCAGGGTATACCTTAACTGCATTTGGACTTGCATGGATGTTTTGCACAACTTGCCTCTATCCTAGAGCCCAGAAATTGTCCTTCCTTGGGCTGGCGAGCTTTGGATGTCTACTGAGGAACACCTGCCATCCAGTCCACTATAACTGACCCAGCTGGAAAAGGCACTCTCTTGCTGGACAGATGGAATTTAGGGGCTGGGCTTGCTCAGCCAGCAGGAGCCTCCTCAGTAGTGGTCTACGTTTTGGCTAGGTGTACCTGGAAATCCCGGCCAGCTTGCCAGGCAGAATCAATTGTGTAAGACGGGAATGAAAGATTTTCCTGGGAGCTGCTGGATAGGACCTAAGGCAGTGTATCTGTCTGATTTCTAAAAGCCTGCCCCCCAAGGTGGCCAGCCACCCCACCGAGTGCCAGCAGAAGCTGCTTCTCCTTCTAGCCCAGCTGCCGGGGCACTGTGTAGGTTGTGCATGCTTCCCAGTCCAGGGACAATGACGTATAGCTGGCACCCGCCACGTCCTCAGAATGGGCCAATACCCTCCCTACCCCTGGTTTGTCTTGGCACCTGCCACCTCCTCAAAACCATTCAGAACACTTGGTAGCCCTGGAGTACCTGGGCTTGCGCATGCCCACAGTAAAATCACTAGCTCAAGGAGGAGTTCACTTGGGATCTTAGCAATTCCTGGGAACCTGTTTGTATTTAACACCTCTCATTCATTTCCCTGACTCAGGAGCGAATCCCTCAGTGATTCAAGGAAAACTCTTTGGAGTATTGGGTCCCTGTACAAATTTCACAAGGAAAAATGGCTTGGGTTTTGTATTTATTTATTTATTTATTTATTTATTTATTTTTATTTACTTTTTATTTCTTTTCTTATTTATTTATTCTTATTTATTTATTGCTATGCTATTATTTTATTTATTATTGGAAAAATAAATAAAATAATACATAAAAATAATAAATAAATATGTCTTGGATTACTTATTTCTTTATTTGTTTGTTTATTTATTTATGTTTTTTTAATTGTTGTTTTTGTATTATCCAGAGTGGTATGTGGGTACCACTGGTGCAAGGAAGAACAAGGCCTGTGCTTAGTTCAGTTGGACAGGAGAGAGCTTTGCTATGGATTTTTTAATTTTATTTTTTAGCCATTTTCCCCAGGTTGGGAGATATTTAAATGGTCCTAGGATTGTTTCCTTTGGACAGAATTGGGAGCCAAATATTTTTCCAATGTGACCCAACGGAGGCAGCCCTCTTGAAGTAGGCAGGGAAGAGGGGAGTTGGCTGATAAGTTGGGATGGAGGCTGAGCTTCTTTAAAACCAGTCCTGAGAAGCAGAGTAGGAAGCAGAATAGACAGGGTCTGTCCTCGCGACCCAGGCACAGAGGTTCCTAGAATTTCATGGGAAATCAAAGGAACCAACCAACTTCCTTCTGTCTCAAAAGCTGGAGCCTGGAGCAACTTCACCTCTTGGACAGGGTCCGGTGGCTTAAAATTTTCCCACAAACAGCTCGGGTTTTCAGCAGCCTGACGTTGGGAATTAGCACAGTCCAAAGAAGATCAGGAGAGTCTAGGCCTGAAACAACACCCACACACTGAAGATCACGGAGATCTCCACTCCCTTGGCATAAGCAGTTCAATTATGTATGTACCATCCTCCTCAAATATTGAATTGTGGTCAATGGATGCAGATTCCATGCTGGTGCTGTTTCCCCTTTCCTGGTGAATGGAGGTAGAAGAAAAAAAATCTGGCCCCAGTAATATCTACCTCTACTTTTCGATTTTATTTTATTTTTGTTTAATATCTATTTAATTATTTATTCCTTTATAAATTTATGGATATCTACAGTCCATCATTATTTAAGATGATGGGTAGGTCCAAGCTGAACTGATTTCCTCTTTCCTTCATCTGCAAGGCAGAGAAGAATAAATTATTTTCCCAGAAAAATCTCCTGATATTTTTTTATTTTGTTTCTTTAAAAGCCATTCTTATTTATTTATTCATTTATTAATTTATTCATTCTTTTTTTTTTTTGTTAAGCAGCAGGGATTCTGTCTCTACTTTGGAAAGTCCCCTTCTGAGCAGTAATTGTCAGAGGGGCTGTGCTGCCTTTCCAAGAGTCATATAGAGGAGCCAAGGAGAAACCTATTCCTAGGGTAGGATTCCAAGAAAGGTTTTTGAATGTGGTTATCAGTAGAGGAATAGAGACTGTCAGAGTGGAGGTCACTTGGAAATCAACAGAGACCAGGATACTGAGAATGTCTCCTCCTAGACACTGTCCTCTGAATCCTGACCCATCTGTGAAGGGACTGTCAGATGTCTGACGCTCAAAAGGTAAAGACCTCACAATGCCTCCATGTAGCCAGGTGACAGTCTGCAGCCCAGGATGTGTGGGGGCACTGGGGTTGATCAGGGGATACCTTAACTGCATTTGGGCTTGCATGGATTTTCGACTCAACTTGCTTCTATCCTAGAGCCCAGAAATCGTCCTTCCATGGGCTGGTGAGCTTTCAGTCTCTGCTGAGGAACACCTGCCATCCAGTCCACTAGAACAGACCCAATGCAGGCAGCCCTCTCGAAGTAGGCAGGGAACAGGGGAGTATGCTGGGAAGATGGGATGGAGGCTGAGCTTATTAAAAACCAGTCCTGACAAGCAAAGCATGAAGCAGAATAGACAGGGTCTGTCCTTGGACCCAGGAGCAGAGGTTCCTAGAATTTCATAGGAAATCAAAGGAACCAACCAACTTCCTTCTCTTTCAAAACCTGGAGCCTGGAGTAATTTCACCTCTTAGGAAGGGTCTGTGGGCTTAAAATTTTCGCACAAACTGCCTGGGTTTTCAGTAGCCTGACTTCAGGAATTAGCACTTGCCGAAAAAGATCAAGACTATCTAGTTCTGAAACAGCACCCACACACTGAAGATCATGAAGTACTCCACTCCCTTGGCATAGGCAGTAAAATTATGTATGTACCAACCTCCTCAAATATTGCCTGTGGTCCATGGACCCAGAGTCCATGCTGGTGTTGTTTCCCCTTTCCTGGTGAATGGAGGTAGAAGAAAAAAAATATCTGGCCCCAGAAATATCTACCTCTCCTTTCCTGTTTTATTTTATTTTGTTATTTATCTATTTAATTATTTATTCCTTTACAAATTTACAGATATCTACAGTCTATCTTTATTTAAGATTATGAGTAGGTTTACGCTGAGCTGGTTTCCTCTTTCCTTGATCTGGAAGGCAGAGAATAATAAATTATTTTCCCAGAAAAATCTCCTTTTTTTAAATTTTGTTTCTTTAAAAGCCATACTTATTTATTTATTCATTTATTAATTTATTCATTCGTTTTTAGTGATAGGCAGCAGGGTGCCACACCAACTCCGGCATCATCTGTGTGAGCAGTGGCAAAAGTCATAATAACGGACGAGGAGATATGTGCCTCCTGAGGTAAGCTCCCTGGTGGTCAGTGACAGAGTACCCGGCCTCAGCTTCTAAGATCACGATGCATTACAAAGATGTTATGCTTCATGAGTGTTGGACTTTGTACACTGTCTTTTGACTCTCTTCCCGAGCCCAACACGACCTCAGTCCCAGACAAGGGACAGTTAAACATGTCTAAAAATAAATCAGGCAAACAAAAGCCTCATGAACCTAAGTAAAACCATACAGAGATACAACATTTAAAAGCTCCTTTGTCCTAAAAGTATATTGTAAACATTACACTAAGTGAGATCATAGGGTAGTTACAAATAATAAAAGTGTCCTTCCAAACTTAATAAAAATAAGACTCGGTCCTTTAAGCAGAAAGCTACATCTAATAAAGTTAGATAAAGTTTAGTTACAGTTATGCATATTAACATGTAACACTTAGTTAGAGTCACATGGTGGGGTTTTTCCCTTTAAGAAAAACATTGTGTAATTAATTAAGAGCTAAAAGGCCCTTTCAGGCATGTGGCTTAAATCACAACCTGGAGATAACAAGCGGCATTGGGAAAATTCTAGCCCCAGAAAGGATGAGAAACATCAAATTGGAACTTCAAAAAAACCAAAGACTGTTTATGGCTTGTGATTCTAAGACTGCTGTTTTATTGCTTATCTCCCCTACCAAGACAGTGTGAACAGTAAACTTTCATTGATTGCTGGCCTTGCAACCCAGGTGCAAATTCCTAAGGCAATAAGCCCTTTGTTTCCGAGGGGATGCAAATCCCCTGCCTGCCACCTCGGCCCTTCCCCCTTTTTGCCTGCTTTCCCAGCCCGCTTTTTTCCTGCCTGTATAAAAACTTAACTTGATGTCAGTAAAGGTGCACTAGATTCAAAAACTTTCTCTCTGATGTCGTGTCCAATTATTTCGCCTAATCTGTGCCCTCCTGTACAGACTCTGATTTCCCACAAGTGAAAGAAATCTGACTGGGTTAGTCTGCGGCAGCAGGGTTTCTGTCTCTACTCTGGAAAGGCCCCTTCTGAGCAGTGATTGTCAGAGTGCCTGTGCTGCCTTTCCAGGAGTCATGAAGAGGAGCCAAAGAGAAATCCATACCTTTGGTAGGATTCCAAGAAAGGTTTTGAATGTGGTTATAGTTCGAGGAATAAAGACTGTCAGAGTGGAGGCTGCTTGGATATCAACAGATACCAAAGTGCTGAGAATGTCTCCTCCTAGACACTGTCCTCTGAATCCTGACCCCTCTGTGAATGGTCTGTCAAATGTCTGACGCTCAGAAGGTAAAGACCTCACAATGCCTCCAGGTAGCCAGGTGACAGTCTGGAGCCCAGGAAGTGTGGGGGCAATGGGGTTCGTCAGGGGATACCTTAACTGCATTTGGACTTGCATGGATATTCGGCTCAGCTTGCCTCTTTCCTAGAGCCCAGAAATTGTCCTTCTTTGGGGTTGCAAGCTTTGTATCTCTGCTGAGGAACACCTGCCATCCAGTCCACTAGACCAGACCCAGCTGGGACAGGCTCTCTCTTTCTGGGCAGATGGAATTTAGGGCGGGGCTTGCTCAACCAGCAGGAGCCTCATCAGGAGTGGCCTCCTTTTTGGCTAGGTGTCCCTGGAATTCCTGGCCAGCTTGCCCGGCAGAATCCAGTCTGTAAGACGGGAATGAGAAGTTTTACCTGGAGCTGCTGGATAGGACCTAAGGCAGTGGGTCTGCCTGATTTCAGCAAGCCTGTACCCCAGAAGTGGCCAGCCACCCTGCCAAGTGCCAGCAGAAGCCACTTCTCCTTCTAGCTCAGCTGCAGGGGCACTGTGTAGGTTGTGCAAGCTTCCACGTCCAGGGAAAATGACCTAGCACTGGCACCCTCTAGGTCCTCTGAATGGGCCATAACCATCCCCAGCCCTCTTTTCCCTTGTCACCTGCCACCTCCTCAGAACGAGTCAGAACACTTGATCGCCCTGGAGTCCCATGACTTGTTAATTCACAGTGGAACACCTTGGCACAAGGAGGAGTTCAGCTGGGATCTTCTGAAATTCTGGGAACTTGTTTGGATGTAACACCTCATAACACCTTTCATTCATTTCCCTGGCCCAAGGAGGGAATCCATGAATGATTCAAGGAAAACTATTTGGAGAATTAGGTCCCTGTACATATTTCACAACGAAAAATGGCTTGGGTTTTTTTTTTTTTTATTGTAGCTTTTGTATTATCCTGGGTTGTGTGTGAGTATCACTAGTGGAAGGAAGGACAAGGCCTGTGCTTATTTCAGTGGGACAGGATAGAGCTGTGTTTTTTAATTTATTTTTATTTTTTATTTTTATTTTTATTTTTTTAGCCATTCTTCCCAGGTTGGGAGATATTTAAATGGTCCTAGGATTGTTTCCTTTGGACAGAATTGGGAGCCAAATACTTTTCCAATGTCTCTCAATGGATGCATCCCTCTTGAAGTTGGTGGGGGAAAGGGGAGTTTGCTGTTAATATGGCATGGAGCCTGAGCATCTTTAAAATCTGTCCTGACAATCCTAGTAGTATGCAGAATAGACAGGGTCTGTCCTTGCAACCCAGGCGCAGAGGTTCCTGGAGTTTCATGGGATTTGAAAGGAACCAACCAACTTCCTTCTCTATCAAAAACTGGAACCTGGAGCAATTTCACCTCTTAGGAAGGGTCAGTGGGCTTAAAATTTTCGCACAAAGTCCTTGGGTTTTCAGCAGCCTGAATTTGGGAATTGGCAGAGTCCGAAGATAATCAGGATTACCTAGGGCTGAAACATCAGTCACACACTGAAGTTCACGGCGAACTCCACTCCTTTGCCATAGGCAGTACAATGATCTCTCTACCATCCTTCTCAAATATTGCCCTGTGGTCTATGGACCCAGATTCGATGCTCATGTTGTTTCCCCTTTCCTGGAGAATGAAGGCTGAATGAAAAAAAAAATTGTCCCAGAAATATCTACCTGTCCCAGCTAGTTTTATTTTATTTTTGTTTTTTTACGTACTTAATAATTTATTCCTTTCTATTTAAGGATTACTACATTCTTTCTTTCTTTAATGTTAAGGGTAGGTTCACGCTGAGCTGGTTTCCTCTTTCCTTGATGGGTTAGGCAGAGAAAAATTTTTATTTTCCCAGAAAAATCTCCTGATTATTTTTATTTTGTATCTTTAAAAGCCATACATATTTATTTAATTATTCAATAATTAATGCTAAAATAATAAATTATTATAAATTTATTAAGTTATTCATTCTTTGTTATTGTTATGCAGCAGGGCTTCTGTCTCTACTTAGGAAAGTCCCCTTCTGACTGGTGATTGTCAGTAGGCCTGTGCTACCTTTCCAGGAGTCCAATACAGGAGCCAAAGAGAAACCCATTCCTAGGGTAGGATTCCAAGAAAGGTTTTCAACGTGGTTATAGGTCGAGGAATAGAGACTGCCCGAGTGGAGGTCGCTTGGAAATCAACAGAGACCAGGGTACTGAGAATGTCTCCTCCTAGACACTTTCCTCTGAATCCTGACCCTTCAGTGAAGGGATGGTCAGATGTCTAACGCTCAGAAGGTAAAGACCTCCCAATGCCTCCAGGCAGGTAGTCTGCAGCCCAGGAAGTGTGGTGGCAATGGGGTTGGTCAGGCGATACCTTAACTACATTTGGACTTCCATGGATGTTCGGCTCAACTTGCCTCTATCCTAGAGCCCAGAAATTGTCCTTCCATGGGCTGGCGAGCTTTCAATCTTTGCTGAGGAACACCTGCCATCCAGTCCACTAGACTCGACCCAGCTGGGACAGGCTCTCTCTTGCTGGGCAGATGGAATTTAGGGGTGGGGCTTGCTCAACCAGCAAGAGCCTCATCAAGAGTGGCCTCTCTTTTGGCTAGGTGTCCCCTCTAAAACATGGCCAGCTTGCCCTGCAGAATCCAGTGTATAAGACGGAAATGTGGGGTTTTCCCAGGAGCTGCTGGATAGGACCTAAGGCAGAGGCTCTGTCTGATTTCAACAATCCTGGACCCCGGAAGTGGCCAGCCAACCAACCACCTAGTGTGAGTAGAAGCTGATTTTCCTTCTAGCCCAGCCGCAGGAGCACAGTGTTCGTTGTGCTAGCTTCCCTGTCCAGGGACAATGCCCACGAGCTGGAACCCACCATGTCATCAGAACGGGTCATAACTCTCCCTCGCCGTGGATTCCCTTGGCACCCGCCACCTCCTCAGAATGAGCCAGAATACTTGGTCGCCCTGGAGTCCTGTGGCTTGCCCATGCACAGAGTAACATCACTGGAGCAAGGAGGAGTTCAGCTGGGATCTTCTGAATTCCTGGGAACTTGTGTGGATGTAATACCTCATAACACCTCTCATTCATTTCCTTGGTGTAAGGAGGGAATCCATGAATGATTCAAGGAAAACTATTTGGAGAATTAGGTCCCTGTTGAAATTTCACAATGAAAAATTGCTTGCGTTATTTATTTATTTATTTATGTATTTTTGTATATATTTATTTATTTATTTATTGTTGCTTTTGTTTTATCCTGGGTTGTGTGTGGGTATCACTGTTGGAAGGAATTACAAGGCCTGTGCTTAGTTCAGTGGGACAGGAGAGAGCTGTGGTCTGGAATTTTTATTTTTAATTTTTTAGCCATTCTCCCCAGGTTGGGAGATATTTAAATGGTCCTAGGATTGTTTCCCTTGGACATAATTGGGAGCTAAATACTTGGCCAATGTGACTCAATGGAGGAAGCCCTCTTGAAGTAGGATGGGGACAGGGGAGTTTTCCGGGAAGACGGCATGGAGGCTGAGCATCTTTTAAACCTCTCCCAGGGGCTGGAGAGATAGCCTAGCGGTTAAGAGCACGGACTGCTCTTGCAGTGGACCCGGGTTCGGTCCCCAGCATCCACATGGCAGCTGAGAACCGTCTGTAACTCCAATTCAAGGAGAACTCCAGTTCCAGGGGAATCTGAGACCCTCTTCTGACCTCCGTGGCATTGCACGACACATGTGCACAAACCTACATGCAGACAGTACATTCATACACATACAAAAATAAATAAAATTTAAAAATTAAAATAAAAAACCTCTCCTGACAAGCAGAGTGGAAATCATGAACGAATCATGATTTACTCTGGTGCCATCCCAATGGACAAGATTTATAAAAGAATGTGAATGGCTAATTCATTTTAATTTGAGATGACGTAAATTTGAGATAAGATAATATTGGTCCTGGTTCCAGAATGTGAAATGAAGATTCCACCTGTTTAAAAATGGGAACATTGTTACAGAGTCACAGGGAAATAAAGGTTAATGATTTATAAGCTAATTTAATTGAGAGAAGTAGAATCAATACTCTGAACAATTAATTTCTCAGTCTTACAGTCTAGAGTCACCCTGACTCATCACTTTGCCTTCTATATGTTGTGCCACTATGTATTTTAATTATTCTTTTCAAACCCTAACTTTAAACTATTTCACTTTCAAGGCTCACATTATAAAGACTATTTTCTGCAGAATATTTGCAAGCTTGTCTTAGACAGATTACAAGAGATGCAAATAAAATATACAAAACAATAAAAACATTGTAAATAAAATCTTTATTCTTCCCACTCAGTGTTCATCTCTGAATCCCAGACTTAATTTCAGTTCTCCATACTAAAATAATAAAACACAGTTCTGGTCCCCCTCCTGTGAGCTGGAGCTGTGTTTACTTCCCATGAAATTGATCCATGGTCCTGTCCTGTATACTGGAGTGGTGGTCACCCCCTGTGAGCTGGAGCTGTTTTCGCCATCTGTGAGCTTGTTGCTGTGATATCTGCCCCCCACCCCACCCCCCGCTTCCCTGTAACCTTGAGCTGTGGTTCCCATCTGTGAGCTACAGTTGTCCCATCCTGTGAGGCTGGAGCTGTGGTCCCTAACCATGTGCCACAGTTCCACATTCCTTTTATGGTGGAGCCTGATGGTGGAGCTTTCTCTAAGTGACTGTATTCCCCACAATCGCCTAACCTGAGGTCTCAAGTTGAATATAGAAGTGATAGAATAATGATGGGAAGCTCGGCATGGTGGTGCACGCTTTTAATGCTAGCACTTGGGAGGCAGAGGCAGGTGGATCTCTGTGAGTTCAAGGACAGCCTTGTCTACAAAGCGAGTTCCAGGACAGCTGGGACTACAGGGAGGCCATGTGTCAAAAAGACCTCCCCCTGAAAAAAAGAATTATGATGGGGAAAGGGGAAGCTTCTGTCAATTGCAGTCTCTAGTCTTAGGAGGACTGATTATCTAGAATGGACTTCCACCTCCCTTGAGGGCCAGGCAAGGTCTTGACTCCATATGTGGTCTTTGGCACCCAGACCTTGACATTGGACCTTTCCCACTCCAAGGCACCAAGAAGTTTTCTATCATTTTTTATTACTCTTCTACAGCCCCAGTGTACCTTCACCAGTGTCCTATAGATAATAGAAAAACCTAATCAAACTTCTAGAGATTAAAAAAAGAACATTAGACAAGTAGTTCTGGAAGCTAAGGGGTAAAATAAAAATTGATTGCATCAATATTTGAAATTCACAAAGAATTAATAAAACTATTGGATTGAACAAAACACAAATTCGTTGAGATTGGAAAGATGGCTCAGTGGTTGACAGCACTGGCTGTTCTTACAGAAGACTTGGCTTTAAATCCCATATGATGGTTAACAACTATCAATAATTCCAGTTTCAGTGGATCTGACACCCTCTTCTGCCCTCCACAGGCACTGCACTTCCTGGGTACATGTACACACATGCAGGCATAATGCTCATACACATTAAACAAATAAGTAACTAAGTAAGTAAGTAAGTAAATAAATAAACAAATAAACATATTTTAAAGTAACAATAGGTTAATGGAGAAAAGGTGTATTTTGAAGATACAGATTAATTTGTAAGAGCTGAGTATTTAAAACAAATTCATCTTGACATACATCCTACAGAGACTGTGACATATCTTCAATATGTTAACTTGGTAGGGAAATGTGATATGTAGGGTCATGGAAGAATAGAGTGGAAATAACTTCAAAATTTTCTCCCATTCAAGATGACAAATTGGGGGCACTTAAATGGCTCTCACCTTTGTGTACCCAGTAGTCATAACCTTCCCTTATCCTTAATAATATACACATACTCATATTGTCTCTATGTAGTAATTCTATTTCCCACTCTTCAAAACATCCAGAATACATTAGTCCAAGAATTATGTAAGATACATTTTCAGTAGAGGGAATAGCTTAGCACATGCTAGGAGGACTGCTCCCCCAAATGTGTTAAAAGTCTCTAATCTTAGCCAAGTGTGGCAGCTCATGCCTGGAATCTCAGAACCTGGGAGGCTGAAAGAAGAGGATCAAAATAAGTTTGACTTCAGCTTCTGTGAAGGAGTGACTTTCTTGTTGGTATGATAAAATCCCTGAGCAACTCAAGTTTGGCTCACAGTTAGAGGCGATACAGTCAATTGTGGTAGAGAAGGCTAGATGACAGGAGTCTGGTGTAGCTGTTTACACAGCACTGGTAGTCAGAAAGTACAGAGAAATCAACAGCGATGCTCCACTGGCTTTTTCCCTGTGTTCAAACCAGGGCCCAAGTCCATGGATGGTACCACCACTGTAGGTGGTGCCATCCTTGGGTAGGTGGTTCTGTATCATATAAGAAAGCAGGTTGAGCATGGGCCAAGTGAGCAATCCAGCAAGCCCTGCTTCTCCATGGCCTGTGCTTCAACTTGTGCCTCCAGGTTCCTACCCTGAATTTCTACCCTGGGCTTCTTCAGTGATGAACTGTGACCTGGGAGATGTAAGACTAAGAAACCTTTTCCTCCCAAGTTGGGATTGGTCAGAGTGTTTTGTCACAGCAATGGAAGACAAACTAGAACACCATTATACTTCACTATATAGTTAATTCAATGCCATTCTGGGCTATTGAGTTACACCTTGTTTCTAAAATCCAGACAGGAATAACAATAAAAGAAATCTCAAACCTCAGATTGAAGCTAGAGACAGATCACTGTGATGTATAGAGTTGAAGTCCTACATCTGGATAGTATCTGGCAATGAAGTCATTCTTTTTCCTTCCTAAAACAAGGAAAAGCCCTACAAATCCTTCCTTCGTGCCTCGAAGAGCAGAAGAACCTGAGGGCTGGAGGCACGTGTTTGTGTTGAAGAGCACATACTGCTCTTGCAAAGAACCTGAGTTTGGTTCTTAACATCTTTGTTGGTCAAGTCATAACTCCCTGTAACCACAGCTGCAAGGGGTCTGACCCCTGACTTCTGGACCCTGCAGGCACTTGTACGCACAAGCACATATGCCCACACAGATACACACAAAATTAATAGGAATAAAAGTCTCGAAAATAAGTTTAGAAGAGTAGGAAAAAATAATGCAAAACATGAGACAAGTATTTGGCTCACTCTCTCAGGAAGGAGACCTGATCCCACAGTTCCCAACTTAAAATCTACCTTCTCCTGTTCAGTGGAAAAGCAAGAACAAACTTTCCATGGAGGAATGTTTCAATGATACTGAATACCCAGAGCCAACAGAACAGGAAACATTGTTAGAAGGAAGGTCTTCCACCACCTGAACATCATCGTCCTCTTGGTACAAGAAAAGATAGACGACTCTATCGACAAAGGCAAAGAGAGGCATTCTACAAAGGCATAAACAGCTAAATTATTGTTTGCCCTCACATGCAACAAAGTAGTAAAGAAATATTCACTATGCCATGTGTATTGCGATGTGTGCATTCTCATGGAAGAAAATACACTCTGCCACATGGATTTGGTCCACATTAATACCTCAGATAGGATTAGGTCCATTTATACTGTCCTTAGCAAAGATTCCCTTTCTCTCATTCAAAGTGAATAAGCATCAACAATGTTGAATGATAATATCTGAGCCAGACCTACTAGGGTCTGCATCCTCTAGAAAGCATGTAAATGCTGTGATAACCTCCCATGAACTTCTTTCAGCCTAAAGTGACAAACCACTAATAGGAAAACACTTACCCCATTGGTGAATGTGGTCATTATTTCCATTTCAAAATAAGTTTTAGTATTCTAAGCAAAACCAAAATGTCAACTTTTACAAATTTCTTCCCAAAAAGTCCTTTAAAATTTTCCAACAATCTTATGTGCTCTGAGTGTCTTTCTTCATCAAGTTGTTATATTTCCTTGTTAAAATGTTAAATTTTCTTGCATACATGCATTTATACAATGCTTGTTAGGGACAAAAATTGATAAGTAATGAACATCTTTGACATAGGTAACTCACAGGCAATTCTACTCACGTATGGTGAAAATGATGACCAGAAAGGCTGTGATTTTACCATTTTTCTATTCTGTTCTTGCTGTTATCTTACCTCAGACTCAAGAAAGGATATTATGGTCACAATTTTCTTTCCCTAACAATTTTCTCTACATCAGTAGTGTAACTCTGGGCAAAAGCTAGACCCTGCCATGATGCATTAAATAAAGATGGTGGTTATTACATTTCTGAGTATTGTTTTTTTTTTTTAACCAAAGACATCGATGAACAGCAGGAGAATCTTTCAACAAATTATATTCAGAGCTGCACCCTGCATGGATAACTGGACGTAAATGAAATTTTGTGTTAAGTACACTGAGTACCCCAGTAATTCCACAAACCTAGGAGCTTTGTTAAGTTTTCATTTTTGCAACAATAGCATCAGCAGTATTCACTGAAAACTATTTTGTTCTGTAGAGGACATCTGTATGAAAGTATGTACAATTTTACAACATAAGTTTACTTTCTTCTACTTCTTAGGAGGAAATAAAGATGATGTTTACAGTTCTACTATAGTGATTTTTTTTTGTCTAAAGACAACTGACCCTCATTGAGAAGTTCACATTAATCACAGGAGACCCTTAAGTGTTCTAGAATTTGGACCCTAATTCATGTCTTTGGTTAGAAGCAACCACAAACTCTGGAGTTGCCAAGGAGGAACCTTCGAGCACTTTCTTAAGGAAAACAAGACATCATTTAGGGAAGAAAAGAAATCCTCCAATTCAAGTGATATATATATATATATATATATACCCTCTCACTCACTCGCAGCAATACAAGTTGGATGAGAGCACACAACCGCCACCCACCACGCAAGCAACCCTGCACAAAAAACCTCTGGAAAGATCAGAAAAAGATGCAAGGAACATATATGGCAGATTGCAGGGACTTGGGTGGGATGGGGGGCATGGAAAGGGAAGCAACTCTAGAATTGATCAAGAAATGATGTATGACCTATGCAAAAAGTTTAATAATAATAATAATAATAATAATAATAATAATAATAATAAAAAATGGAAAAAAGAAAGATGACATCATGAACTTTGCAGTAAATGGATGGAAGTAGAAGACATTATGTTAAGTGAAGTAACACAGTCCCAGAAAAACAAACGAGGAATGGTATCCTTCATCTATGGATACTAGCCCCAATTACCTAGTTGTAAGTATTTCTTGTGCAGGGCTCCTTGAGCTTTTATCCAAGTACTTGGGAGTGATGAATATTTGAAAGAACAACAACAACATAACAGACTGCGTCAAAGAACTGACTGAAACAGTGAACTTCTGCTCAAAACAGTCAACTTCTGCATCAAGAATTTTGAGAAAGACTGAGAAAAAGATGAAAACATGTTTGGCAGAATGTGTGAGCTCTGGTGGCGTGGGGGGCTAGGGAGGGGGACACAGGTCTAGATTTGATTTGTAATGTAATCTTGTATAAAAATATATATTAAAATTTATTTAAAAAGACACAACCTCAAACTCATCAATGCAAGTATCTGCAAGGGGGGAAGGTTTGGCTGGAGTACCAACCCCCAGTAGGGACAGAACATATGTGATCCAACCCTTACTGCCCAGTCACCTGGTAGATCCTGTTCTCTGAATCCGTTGAGGGTTGGTCCCCATGAGAAGTGGCTGGCCACCGTTTCTGGACTTATAGTGGTTCTAGGGGATTTATCACTGGGATGTTTTACATAAACTGAAGAAACTATCTAAGCATGCTGTAAAGCAAAGAAAGAAAAAGCACAGCATTGGCATGGGGGCTATGAATAGTTGTGAGATGTAGTTTCAGAGAAGTTTCAGTGGCCAAGAGACACAAAGAATAATATCCATAGTAATGGGAGAATGAAAACATGTACACACACACACACAGACACACACAGACACACAGACACACACATACACACACCATCCTTCATACATTAGATGTCAATATACAGTAAAAAGTGATAAACATATAGGGGAAAGGTATATATTTGGGTGAGTTGGTAAATAAGGAAACCCTCCTCTTTTTCTTTTTCATCTTCTCCCTTCTCCTCTTCTTCCACCACTTCCTCTTCATATTCCTCCTCTTCTTCTTTCTCTTCTTCCTTCTCCCCATCTTCCCCCGACTCTTCTTCCTTCCCCTTTTCCTGTTCCTTCTCCACTTCCTATCTTCTTGTTCTCCATCCTCTTCCATGTCACCCCACTCCCTCTCCCTCTTTCTCATCATATATCACAGAGTCAATGAAGGATCAAGACAATTATCATAAAAGTCTTATCCCAAGACAATTTATCATAAAACTCTACAAAGTGAAAACATATAAGACAAAGGAACAAATATTTGCAACAGAGTAGATAAATACTAATACCTGTCTATGTTGATCGCCCATAATAGGTCAGTAAGATAAAAACCTACAATACTGCACATAAAATGAAAATAAATGCTTTGAAAAATCATTAAAAAAGACCTACAATGCCATGAAAAATTGTCCAAAGTATATGACTACAGAATTCCTGGAAAGCAAACTTTGGTGTCATATAATACATAGTCTCAGCACCATGTGCAACAGAAACAATTTTTAAAATAATGAGATTATATTTTATATATTACATATTTATTTTAAAGTAGATTGACCGTATCCAAGATCAGCAAAGTTATGAGGAAATTAGCATCCTAATAATTCACCACTGAGTATCCAATGATAGGTGAAAAAAGAGGTAGATCATATTATGCAACATTAAATGAAATTAATTTTTTTGATGTTTTTGACACAGGGTCTCCCTGCAGTCCCAGCAGTCCTGGAACTCACTATGTAGACCAGGCTGGCCTTGAAATCCATGAGATCTGCCTGTGTCTGCCTCCTGAGTGCTAGGATTAATGGCATGTACCACCAGCAGGGTGTGGTGGTGCACTTTAATCCTAGCACTTGAGAGGCAGAGGCAGGCAGATCTTTGTGGGTTCAAGGCCAGCTTTGTCTACAGAGTGAGTTCCAGGACAGCTGGGGCAACAGGGGGACACTGGCTCAAAAAGACCAAAAAAATAAATAAATAAATAAGTAAATAAGTAAATAAATAAAGGCATGTGCCACCACATCCAGGTTGAAATTAACATTTTTATTATTTTTTTAATTTTATTATATTTATTTGTGTATTAATGTACTGTTTGCATGTAGGTCTGCGCACCCGTGTCGTGCAATGCTGCGGAGGTCAGAAGAGGGTCTCGGATTCCCCTGGAACTGGAGTTCTCCTGGAATTGGAGTTACAGACGGTTCTTAGCCGCCATGTGGGTGCTGGGGATCGAACCTGGGTCCTCTGCAAGAGCGATCAGCGCTCTTAACCGCTAGGCCATCTCTCCAGCCCAAAATTAACATTTTTAATTCTTCTCCACATGCACTTTAATTTTGCTGCACTATAATTTCAACATTGCTCATATAAGTTCATAAAGCATAACCAAAGAGAATACTCAATAAAGAACACCTACAAATTGAAAAATAAAACATATCTGATTTCCCCACAAGAGTCACAAGTAAAACTTCTTCATACAACAAAGTGTGATGCACCCAGAAGGTCACAACTGGCTAACTTTTAGAGACTAAGAGATTGTAGAGTGCTTGTCCCTAGATAGAAATCCTATCCTAAACCTGACCCACCCACAGCCTAGATACCATTTTGGAAGGATGGAAGAAAGATTGTAAGAGTCATGGATGGTACAAGAAAATCAGGAAACACAGGCTTTCAGGCCTCTAGAAACATGCTCATAAGCTTGCTACAGTGGTGACAACTTGCACGAGAGCTATGTTGACTCAATCAGATAAAAACCCAGCATAGAAAATATTGTACATCCTATGTAATACTTAGAATGTTGTACATATTTTCAGCTGCAGAGTATAGATGATGATATTAAAAAGAAGATCAGCTAGAAAAAACAGCATAGAAAAAAATAAATGCACAGAGCCCCTACCCCTAGCTGAAGAAATATTGGTAACTGATTACTGCTGGATTAGAGAGAGTAGATTTTCTTTAAGGGAGTGATTCTAGATAGGCTGACTGGACTCTAATGTATGAACTTACACCAAGAGACATCTTGGTACAAATGCTTAACCAGACAGCACTTAACATTTATGACCGAATTCCTGAAATATTTTGCAAGGGTATGGGAGATGGTGAGAGAAAGGGAGTCTAAATTTGATTAAGATTTATTGCATGTAATGCACAAAAACTCAGAAAAAATGGGAGAAGAAAAATGATGTGAAAATAGTTGGTGTATAAGATAAATGAAAGAAGAAATGCTGAATTTAAAAAATCAACAAATAAAAAAATCTACAAAAACAGCAAATAGAGTTTGTGGAAACTATTTTTTAAAAAAACATAGTTTGATGGTTCATCTCCTTGGTCAACTTGACAGGATGTAAATCAGTTGGGAGACAAAACTCTAATCATATTTGTGAGGGATTTTCTTCATGCATTTGAGAGGGGAAAGACCCACCCTAAGTGTAGGTAGCACTGTTCCATGCACTGGGGCCAGAACAGAATAGAAAAGAGAAACTGATTGAGCATCAGAAATAATCTCTTTTCAGCTAACTGATGGTGGATATAACATGACCACCTGCTTGAAGCTCCTGTCATAAGGGACAGTAACCTTGAATTATGACCCAAAATGAGCCCTTTCTCCTTATGTTGCTTTTGTCACAATATTTTATTCTACTAACAGTCAAAGAAATTCAGACGCAACATATATCTTAATATGGAGGACACATAATGAACCTGGAACTAGTATGGAATTTTGGCAACATATAACAAATCACACTTGCATGGGATGCCTGACAGCAGATTTGCCGGTTAGGGGTGACATTACACGAGAGAGTTCTCAGCTATCTGTATTGCTTGTGCTGCATTCTTTAGTTTCAAAGAATGTAGGATACCGGCATGAGGAATTGAGCCTAATCTTCTAGAGCCATGTCAAAACAGATGAGCGTAGGGGTACATGCTTATAACTTAATACCTGGAGAGGCAGAGACAGACCCATCCCTGGGGCTCTCAAGGCATGTGATTCCATTTCTATCAATCACATCACATTTCCTCCTTTCCAAGATGGAAGGAATATGAACTTACATAAAATCATATTACAGTAAATAATATATATGGTGTATTTGAGGAAAACCCACATTTTGAAAGTGTAAAGGAAAAACACAAACAGTAGCCAGCCCCTGGTGTAAAATTTAACTGTAGGTCTTGCAGGTGAATATAAAACTCGTGCTTTTCACAGTGTCTTTTCATAAAGCACAAATGATGATGGAGAGGGAAATGTCTATCTTCTGGTATGTATTAATCATCACTTTATGACTTAAGGTCTCCTATGTGTCATCCTGAACACCCAATCCCTCTTACAAACCTTGCATTCAGGTCTACAGCATTCTATAGTGGAAACTATTTTGTGTTCTTCCTGTCTAGGTCTGCTTGCATGAATAATCCATTCATAATGCAGTGATGTTTCCAGAGTAGCCCTGGTCAAATGCCTCTGGGAAAGACACTGCCTGACTGCACTGCTTATTTCATACCTATCTTACCAATAGATGTTTGTGATGATGAAGCCATATTTTATCCATTGAAGAGCTAAGTTATTATTCTCAACATTGTCTGTTACTTTATAGGCTACATAAAATAAAGGGATTCTTTTTTTGGTGTGAGTGTACACAATGTATGTACACTTGCATGAGTGTATGTACATGTACAGAGGTCAAAGGAGAGCTTTAGCTGTCATCCTTGCTTTCCAGCTTTTTACAACTGGGTGGCTTTCTTGTGTTTCTGTTGCAAATGCCATAAACAAAAGCATCTGGAGAGTCTTGAAGCTCAATGTCCATCTCCAGTCCAAACACTAGAATGACAGGCCCTTATGCTATGTGTCCTCCTTTTCTGTAGATACTGTGGCTGTGAGTTCAAGTCCACATGCTTGCATAGCTAACTTTTTTCCTCTAATCCAGTGACCCATCTCTCCAGTCCATGAACTTTTAATTTTTATTTAAAAAGGAAATTCCATCTTGATGTATCAGAATCACACTAAATTTATTGATTTAAGTAGAATTTCCTAAACTTTTAAGAGAGGGCCTTGTGACATAGCCCCGACTGGCCTGGAACTTACTATATAGACAAAGCTGACCTTGAACTTATAACTGTTCCATCCCTCTTATTTAATATAATGTTCCTGTAACCCCAGCTTGCCTGGAACTTACTATGTAGACCAGGCTAGCCTTGATCTTACAGAGATCCTCCTGCCTATGCCTCCCCAACACTTGGATTAAAGGCAAGAGCCATCAGGTCCTGCCAACAATTCCCCTCCCTTTGTTTCCCAAGACATGGGATTACAGGCCTGCAGCAGGCCCACCTCTATAAATTTGTTGTGTGCATGACTGTGTTGGTATATGAGTGTGTTTGTGATATGCATGTGTATCCACATGTGTGGGTGGCTGTGTGTTTCTGTGTGGTCACCTGTATATATGTGTAACAGAGGAAGATTCTGTTGTTTACCACCATATTTTAAGGACAGAATCTCTTCACTAAACCTGAACTTTATGTTTTACTTGGAGTACCAGCAGTTCTATTGTCTCTGTCTTCTCAGAAAAGGGACTACAGGAGCTGTACATTTCCTCCAACATTTATATTGTTTCTAGAAATCCAGACTGATCTTCATGCTTGGCAGGCAAACACGGTACCCACTGAACTACCTCCACAGTCTATAAACTTGTGCTTTCAATGTATGATTTATAATGCACCAGAGAGAAAGTTAATATAAAAATACCACATCAAACAGAAACAGCCAGACAACTTGCAGCCTACTTGTCAATTCTCAAAGTGAATTTCAAATGAAGTCAAAGACTATTGGAGAAATAAAGTCCAATTTGTTTTTTAAGTTGAGTTTTAGTAATAATGTCACAGATGCTTCAGGATTCTGAAATGAAAAGTGTTGGCAAGATATTTAAGCTATTCCTTGGATGATAAAATAATATCAAATAAATTAACAGGATTCTCAGGAAATATTTGCAGACCTTAGCTTTTTTCCATGTTATTTTAGCAGAACTGAAGCTGTTTAACTGACACTCAAGATACTGGATAATAAGCAATATTTTTATAGAGTTTATTTTCTAAAAATATAGAAATGGTTTACTCTTTTTAGAAAACAGGTGAAATTTATATTTTTATTAAATTCATGTTCTGTTGGGATTGGGTGTGTTATACAAATGATGTGGAACTCAGAAGGCAAGTTGTGGGAGTTTGTCCTTCCCTTAATTCACATGGGTTTTTGGGATTGAACTCAGGTCATCAGACTTGGACACAAGTGCCTTTATCTGTTGAGCTATCTTGTTTGCCCAAAATATGCATATTTTTTAGAAAAAAAGTTGGTCATGTTTCACTAATTTTAGACATTTTTCTCTCTGAATGATAATAGCCAATGCTAAAATATGCAAAGTGAATTAATATGTATATTGTACAATATCTTCTCAAGATCTCCCCTCCCTGTATTTCTCTCTCTATGTCTCTCTCTGTCTCTGTCTCTGTGTGTGTCTGAAAACTCATGTGTGTGCAGGTGTATGTGTCTATGGAAGCCAGAGCTCAGCATCAGTTGTCTACCTCTTTCATTCTGCACCCTAATTTTCTGACACAGCACCTTTCACTGACCACATTCAGCTAAGCTGCCACCAATCAGCAAAGCTCCTGAATGATTCTGCCTCTGCCTCCCACGTCTTGGCATGTGCAGGACTACCCAGCTTTTTATCTGGGTGCTGAAGGTCTGAACTTATCCCGTGTGGTCTATCCAAAGGAAACTATCAGATAATGCAAGAAAGCACATTGGGCTATATATATATAGATAGATATATAGATATATAGACATATATACATATATATATACATATATATATATGTCTATATATGTATATATACATANCCTAAGGCTGTCTATGAATAAAGACTAAGGAAAAATACTTATAAAGGAAAAAATCATGGTATTGATTATATGAATCTGATAAATTGCTAATATCACAAAAAATTCTAGCTACTAATATAAACTAATATAAACTAAAATAATATAAACTAAAGATCAATGACAAGCCAGATATACCACATGTGTTATATACACAACAAGGAAAAAAAAGTCATCAAGGAATAGAAAGAAGTCACAGAGAGTAAATGCTAAAAAGATAAATATCTAGGAATGAGGAAATTGCAGGATGGAGAAGACCAGAATGGAAATGCTAGCATGATGTCACATGTTCACTTTATGGCCTGTATAAATTATTTATTCTTCTCTACTTAATTCCCTATAAAATGGATAATTTACCTTGAGCATCACTACCTTTTCTTCAACCTTTCATATTCATCAACATTACTGTCAGTCATCATCACCATCATCACTGTATTAGACAGGGTTCTCTAAAGAAACAGAAGCAACAGGATGAATATATATAACTATATACAATTTATTGATTTGCTCAGTGACAGGGATTCCAACAGTAGCTGCACCACACTGGAAAGGCCGAGAAGAGAATCAAGGGAACTGCTCAGTCCACAAGGCTGGATGTCTCAGTAGTCCCAATCCAGTGCTGAAGGCCCAAATGGGTTCCAGGAGATCTTCTGGTCTCAGTACACGCTGGGATCCGAAAGGTTGATCACAGCAGCAAGACAAACTCACCAGATGAAAGAGGCAAGCCGCAGGAGAACAGGGACCAGCTCCTTCTGCCTTGGCCTTAAATACTGCCTGCTAGCAGAAGGTAACACCCATATTTGGGGTGGGCCATCCGGTTTGAGGCGGTCCAATCAAAAGACCCTTTTTCTATTATTTGTTCCTTAGTCCAGTCAAGTTGACACCCAGAATTAACCATCAAAAGTCCACCCCTTGTCAACTTGAAACCCAATAAATAGCCTCTCCTTATGTTATGCTTAAATGTAAATTGCAAATGATGGCAGGGTCATAATTCCACCTAACATGTTATAAGTATTTCATGTGCAATAGCAAAGCATTATATCTTAGAGTAGGTGGTAATGTCCTTGAGAAGAACTTAGTCCTTCAGTATCTAATAACCTAAATATGACAACACTTAACACATATCTCAGTTGCACATTCAAAAGGGAACAACACAAGTATCCACTTAATATACATACATATATATATATATATAAACAAGCACATTCTTAACCAAATAGGACGAAGGTTAATATCTATTATAATCCACGTTTCTGCAACTGGTCCCGTGGCTTCAGCTGATATTTATGACTACCTTCTTCTACTACCCATTCTGTATTTCCTCCGCCATCAGCAAGCACCTCTGCAGGTCTTGGCTCTTTCCCTGGAGGAGTGACCCATACCTTCATCCCTGAAGGGTCTGGGCCATTTATTGTCCTGTCTGGTTTGGGTTGTTGGAGTTTCCCATTGACCTTAATCATAGGACATGGTAGCACCAGAAGGCGCCCTACAGCATCTCCTGCCTTCCAGACATAATCTTCCTTGCCCCCATTGTGGAGAAAAAGTCCAATTTCCCCATGGTAGTCTGGATCAATCACTCCTCCTACTACTGTTATTCCTTCCTTAGCCTGTTGGCTTAAAGGCAGTAGAAGCCCGAAGTGGCCAGGGGGAAGTCTTAGCTTCCAGTTCAATAGAACGTTTGCTGTATCTCCTGGCAAAAGCACTCCCCCCATTGGAGCCAAAACGTCTAGACCAGCAGAACGCAAGGTCGTGGGTACAGGAAGCAAAAATTTTCCTACTGGGTCACTAGGGGTGATAGTGAGTGGAATCATTCCCACTTCCACCCCTTGGTTCCTGGACCCATGAATTCTGGCTATAGGAGAAACAGTACCATATAGTGGACGCTGATTCAAAGCATATACTGCTTGCTGGAGAACCTTGCCCCAGCCCTCCAGGGTATTGCTACCTAATTGGCGCTGTAACTGTGTCTTCAAGAGGCCATTCCATCGTTCTATCAAGCCAGCTGCTTCTGGGTGGTGGGGAACATGGTAAGACCAGTGGATACCATGACCATGGGCCCACAGTCGCACTTCTTTGGCTGTGAAGTGAGTTCCTTGATCAGAAGCAATGCTGTGAGGAATACCATGACGGTGGATAAGGCATTCCGTAAGTCCCTGGATGGTAGTTTTGGCAGAAGCATTACGTGCAGGAAAGGCAAATCCATAACCAGAATAAGTATCTATTCCTGTAAGAACAAAACGCTGTCCCCTCCATGATGGAAGTGGTCCAATGTAGTCAACCTGCCACCAGGTTGCTGGCTGGTCACCCCGGGGAATAGCACCATATCGGGGGCTCAATGTTGGTCTCTGCTGTTGGCAAATCTGGCACTCGGCAGCAGCTGTAGCCAGATCAGCCTTAGTGAGTGGGAGTCCATGCTGTTGAGCCCATGCATAACCTCCATCTCTGCCACCATGACCACTTTGTTCATGGGCCCATTGAGCAACAACAGGGATAGCTGGAGAAAGAGGCTGACAATCCACAGAACGAGTCATCCGATCTACTTGATTATTAAAATCATCCTCTGCTGAGATCACCTTTTGATGAGCATTTACATGAGACACAAGTATCTTCACATCCTTTGACCATTCAGAGAGCTCTATCCACATACTTCTTCCCCAAATGTCTTTCTCACCAATTTTCCAGTCATGCTCCTTCCAAGTCCCTGACCATCCAGCCAAACCATTGGCTACAGCCCATGAATCAGTATATAATCGAACCTCTGGCCATTTCTCCTTCCAGGCAAAATGCACAACCATGTGCACTGCCCGAAGTTCTGCCCACTGTGAAGACTTTCCTTCACCAGTGTCCTTTAGGGTTGTTTCAGAAATTGGCTGTAATGCTGCAGCTGTCCACCTCTGGGTGGTGCCTGCATAGCGTGCAGAACCATCAGTAAACCAGGCCCTAGTCTTCTCTTCCTCAGTCAACTGATCATAGGGCAAACCCCATGAAGCCATAGGTGCATGCTTAAGCAGAGGAGGCATTGTAACAGGAGTGGGAACCATAGGCATTTGGGCAACTTCTTCATGAAACTTGCTTATGCCTTCAGGGTCTGCCCAGGCCCTGTCACGTATGTACAACTTCCATTTGACAATGGACTGTTGCTGTGCACGTTTTACTTTATGGTCTGGTGGGTCAGATAACACCCAGCTCATGATGGGCAGCTCAGGTCTCATGGTGACTTGGTGGCCCATTGTCAAACGTTCAGTTTCCACTAAGGCCCAATAGCAGGCTAAGAGCTGTCTCTCAAAAGGATAATAGTTGTTTGCAGATGAAGGTAGATCTTTGCTCCAAACTTCCAAGGGCCTCCACTGTGATTCCCCTATGGGAGCCTGCCACAGACGCCAGAAAGCATCTCTATCTGCCACTGATACCTCAAGCACCATTGAGTCTGTTGGATCATATTGCCCTAGGGGCAGAGAAGCCTGCACTGCAGCCTGGACCTGTTGAAGAGCCTTTTCCTGTTCCAAGCCCCACTCAAAGTTTGCTGCCTTCCGAGTCACCTGATATATGGGTCATAGTAACATACCCAGATGAGGAATGTGCTGCTTCCAGAATCCAAAAATCCCCACCAAACGCTATGCTTCTTTCTTGGTGGAGGGAGGGTCCATGTGCAACAACTTATTCTTTACCTTAGAAGGAATGTCTCTGCATGTTCCACACCACTGATCTCCTAGAAACTTCACCGAGGTAGATAGCCCTTGAATTTTAGTTGGATTTATTTCCAATCCTCTCATGTGCATATGCTTTACCAACAAGTCTAGACTAACTGCTACCTCCTTTTCACTGGGTCCAATCAGCATAACATCATCAATATAGTGGACCAGTGTGATATTTTGTGGAAGAGTCAGGCGATCAAGTTCCCTTCTAACTAAGTAATGGCACAAGGCTGGAGGGTTAATATACCCCTGAGGTAAGACAGTAAAGGTATAATGTTGGCCTTGCTAGCTGAATGCAAATTGCTTCTGGTGGTCCTTATGAACCGGTATTGAGAAGAAAGCATTGGCCAGATCAATAGCTGCATACCAGGTACCAGGAGACATATTAATCTGCTCAAGTAAGGACACCAATTCTTGTACAGCAGCTGCAATTAGGGTCACTACTTGGTTGAGTTTTTGATAGTCAACTGTCATTCCCCATGATCCATCTGTCTTTTGCATAGGCCAAATTGGAGAGTTAAATGGAGATGTGGTAGGAATCGCCACCCCTGCATCTTTCAAATCCTTGATGGTGGCACTAATCTCTGCAATCCCTCCAGGGATATGATAATGTATTTGGTTCACCATTTTCCCTGGTAGAGGCAACACCAATGGTTTCCATTTGGCCTTTCCGACCATAATAGCCCTCACTCCACAGGTCAGGGAACCAATGTGGGGATTCTGCCAATTTCTAATTATATCTATCCCAATTATACATTCTGGGACCGGGGAAATAACCACAGGATGAGTTCTGGGACACACTGGGCCCACCGTGAGTCGGACTTCCGCCAAAACTCCATTTATCACCTGACCTCCATAGGACTCTACTTTAACCGGAGGGCCACAATGCTTTTTTAGGGTCTCCTGGGATCAGTGTCAACTCAGAACCAGTATCCAATAGGCCTAGAAAATTCTGATTATTTCCTTTTCCCCAGTGTAAAGTTACCCTAGTAAAAGGCCTCAGGTCCCTCTGGAGAAGGACTGGAGGAAGGCAAACAGCATAACTCTTTGGTATTGTGACAAGGTCCTTCCTCATTGGAACCTGGCCACCCCTTCATTCAAGGGGTTCTGGGTCTGTGAACTGTGTCAAGTCTGGAAACTGGTTAACTGGTCAGGATTCGCTACTCCTGAAATCCAATGTTGACTTTCTCTCATTTGTTCTAGAGCTTTTCTGCTTATACAGATCAAATAAAAACATAGTAGGCTTCTTATGTATTTGGTTCCTGGGAATGCCAAGATTAATTAGCCAGTTCCAAAGATCATTTCGGGTCATGCCATTATAGGCATTGCTTTGCCTTTGCCACCCATTATGATAATTATGGTAACTATGCTCATCTGGTCTTCGGCGATTCAGTGTTGCCACCTGACGTCTACCCTGAGGTCCTGTTAAACCTATTACGTGTACATTTAATTTATGCAAACGAACAACAACTTCTCTAACTGTAAGATCTGGCATAAGAAATAGAGCAAAAACAAAGCTCTTCAAATGTTCTGGTATCTCTCTCAGTACTTTCCATCTTATACACTCAGTGAATGGCATGTCCTCTGGGTCCTCATATTGTGGAGAATGTGGTTTTACAGTTCGAATCCATTTGAGCTTGCCCATCTGCCTGACCCTCACAATCCCTTCATCAATACTAAGCCAAGGAATATCAGGCATCTCTAACTCGCTGTTAGTAGGCCATGTTTTAGTAAATACATCAGCCAACCAGTCAAATAAACTTTTAACACCTTTTTTAACTGCTCGAGCTTCCATGTTAAACCTAGAATCTCTACTCAGTGGGCTCATATCGATAAACTCAGTATGATCCAATTTTATATTCCTTCCACCATTATCCCACAGCCTTAAAATCCATTCCCACACATATTCCTTAGGCTTCTGCCGGAATGAATCAGCAAACTCATTAATTTCTTTAGTAGTATATCGCACCTCCTCGTGGACCACACTTTCTATCTCACCTTGAGGGGCTTGCTTAGACTTCAATCTGGTTATAGGTCTAGAGGCAACAATTGTTGGGCCCTGAGGGACATCAGCTCCCACTGGGAGGGGGGGATTAATTTCCTCAGGCAAGGGTGGGGAGGAGGGATCTGCAGGGTGTGGATTCTCTGCTGAGGGTGGGGAGGTTAATTCCTCAGATAAAGAAAATCCCTCAGAATCCGAGGGTTCAAAATCCTCATCATCCTGGTTCTCCCACACATCTCCATCCCAAGTTTCAGGGTTCCACCCTTTCCCCACCAGTGCTCTCACTTTAACTGCTGACACACTTCGTGGCTGGGAATTATATTTGCGTTGTAAATCAGCCAAACTTATAATAAGGGCTCCAGCTTGATTTTCTGTAGGTTTAGCTCTTTGGCTGCTGGAGAGGAGATTCTCTTCCAGAGCACACTTGGAAACCTTTAAACTGTTGTTTAGAATCTGGAGCTGGTCATTTTTATCACTGAGCTCCTTATTTTCCTCTATCACTTTATCCAAACATGCTAGGAGCAACAAGGCAACATCATTATTTTCCTTATTTTTCTGCAATTTCTCGAATGTTTTATATATAGAGTAGCTCAATTCCTTGCTTCTCACAAGAGGCGAGTTAGGTGAGCCAAATGGATCTATCTTCATAATTACATCAAATATTCTGCACCAAGGATTATCATTCCTCTTCATGCCACCAGGAAAGCCTTCAGTAACTCTAGGCTTCATTGAGTTGGAGATCTGGTTCCAGAGACTACCAAGCCCACTAAAGAAATTCATCCTTTCAATTCTGTTTCTCCAGAACCACTTCTGGTACCAAAATCTGTATTAGTCAGGATTCTCTAAAGAAAAAGAAGCAGCAGGATGAATATATATAGATCTATACAATTTATTGATTTGCTCACGTGACAGAGTTCAGGGATTCCAACAGTAGCTGCACCACACTGGAAAGGCCAAGATAAGAATCCAGGGAACTGCTCAGTCCACAAGGCTGGATGTCTCAGTATTCCCAATCCAGTGCTGAAGGCCCAAATGGCTTCCAGGAGATCTGCTTGTCTCAGTACACGCTGGGATCCGAAAGGTTGATCACAGCAGCAAGACAAACTCACCAGATGAGAGAGGCAAGCCGCAGGAGAACAGAGACCACCTCCTTCTGCCTTGGCCTTAAATACTGTCTGCCGGCAGAAGGTAACGCCCATATTTGGGGTGGGCCTTCCGGGTTGAGGTAGTCCAATCAGAAGACCCTTTTTCTATTATTTGTTCCTTAGTCCAGTCAAGTTGACACCCAGAATTAACCATCACAATCACCAACATTGACACCATTATCACCACCATGATTATCATCATCACTATCATCAATGTTATCAGTACTGTCAATATCACTGATTACTCCATCATCCCCAGTACCATCATCCTCCAAAACTATGATCGTGTTCACCATTTCACAATCTCTGTCATCACCACCTCCATAACATCACTGTCATTACTATCCTAAGTTCACCATCATCACCATCACCATAATCACTAGCATTATAAGCTTCAGCAGTACCATCATCATCATCATCATTACAATCACCACCACCACCATCATCATCATCATCACCATCATCATCACTATCACCACCACTGCCATCATCAACAGCATCATTGTCATAACCACCAGCTTTATCATCAGCATCACTATCATATTAAGTACCATGAATATCACCATCTCCAGTGTACCATCAGCATCATCACTACCACCATCAGCACCATTACCACCATCACAATCGTCACCATCATCACTAGAGCCATCATCACCAATATCACTATCATTATCATAGCCACAATCATCATCATCCTCACTATCATCCAAACCATGAACCCCACCACCACCATCATTATCATTGCCAGCATCTTTATTACTACCGCCATAATCATCATCATCATTATCTTTATCACCATCATCATCATCACCATAACTACTCTCATCATCATGATCAATATCATCATTGTCACCACTACCATCATCATCATAGTCATCATAATCAACATCACCTTTGCCATAATCATTATTACTGTCTACATGTCAGCATCATCACCACCATCACTACCACCACCATCATCACCATCATTATCAACATCATTGTCAAGTCATCACTGGCACCATTCTTCTCTTCATCACCATTATCACCATAATTACAGTCATCAGCATTATCACCACCATCATGGCAACCTCCATCACCACCATCACCACAATCAGCAGCAGCATCACTATCATCATCATCATCAGTACAATCACCACCCTCATCACCATAATGATGATCACTGCCTACATCACCCATCATCACTATCATCACCACCATCATCACCACGAACATCATAATCACTATTATCATAACCATGTTACCATAATAACTATCACCATCATCATAACCAGCAGCAGCAGCAGCAAGATCATCCTCATCACCAGTAATATCATCATCATAGCCATCATCACTATTACTGTCATCATCGCCCTATCATTTCCTTCTATATTACTATGACCAACATCATGACCATTATCAACTCCAACACTAGTATCAGCATCCTCACCATCATCACCATAGTCACCAGCATCATCATCACTACATCACAGCATCTAACATTATTAACATTACCATCCTCTCTATCATCAACATCATCATCACTATCCATAAGTGCATACAAGCACAGTTACCACAGTGCCAGACACAAGTGAGTTAATTAAAATGTCTCCCCTCCAAACGTTTAATCATCCTATTGCAATTAATATGCGTTCTATTCTTAGCTGTCTGCCTTGAAATGTCACCTTTATATTTACATTAAATTATCTTTCTCAGCTTCGTATTCTGTCCCATCACTCTGTCTATTCTGGAGCTGGTACCAAATGTCTTTATTTATCTATTTTCATTAGAACCCTACAGAGGCCACATTTAAGCAACCTGAAATTAAAAGCATATTTAAAAACCCTATGATATCCTACCCTACCCTCACTGCCAAAGCGACAAGAGAGTAGAGGTACACTTGTATTTCTTTGCTCAAGACTGTGTTACCCCTCTGAGTGCTCATAGCTACTCATCTTACTATGAAGCACACCTTGGTGACAAAGTGGCACTGAGTCATGTGGTGCCAGTACTGAGCTCTTAATACTGCCTTCATGACACTGAGTTAACAGATGGAGCTGTTCTGCTTGGAGCTGGAAGGCAGCTTGCTGAACTGTTAAGAGACTATCTCCCTCACTCCCAGACACCTGTTACAAACTGGAATGTTGGATGATGATCAAGCACTGAAATAATTTTCAAGCCTTGAGTACCTCTTTGATAATATTGGAATCTCAGCTAATGAACATGTAGATCGTTATCTCTCTATCTGCATCTATAGAATATAATATTATGCATTGCCGCTGCTTGTCCAGACATAATCCTTCACTGTGAAAGGAAACAAACCCAGCCAGTCTATACAGTCATAGAACAGTGACTGTGGCATCTTTGTGCATCTGTTGTCACATGGTGTCACCAACTAAAAACACAGCCTTTCCAATTCTTACATCTCTCCAGTCCAGCATCTTGTTACCCACCACCTTACAGGTCCACCAGGTCCCTGAGATTACTAGGGATGCCTCTGTGTATAGAAGTTAAGCAATTTTTATCTGTCCCAGGTTGATACTTTTATGAAATCAGAGATCCTTTTTGGATTGCCAGTCTATTTCTTTCCAAGTTCCCGCTCCTATCATTCAGTACCCCTGTCCCAGCTAAAACTCACATTGAAATGTGGTTCCTGTCAGGGAACATGGCTCAGGGAACATGTTTGCCACCCAAGCATGACGACCTGAGTTTGTAACCTAGCACCCATATTAAAAAGCTAAAAAGCTGCTGGCTGCTAGTGGATGCCTTTAATCCTAGCACTTGGGAGGCAGAGGCAGGAGGATCTTTGTGAGTTCAAGGTCAGCCTGTTCTACAGAGTGAGTTCCAGGACAGCTGGGCTACAGTCTCAAAAAGCCAAAAAAAAAAAAAAAACAAAAACAAAAACAAAGCCAAAAAGCTAATAATATGCCAGGTGTGATTTTGCATGCCTTTAATCCCAGCACTAGGGAGGGAGAGGCAGGCAGATCTCTGTGAGATCAAGGCTAGCCTGGTCTACAAAGTGAGCTCCAGGCCAACTGGGACTGAAAGGAGAACTAGTCTCAAAAATACCCCCCAAATGCTGATAATTACACCACATGGCTGAACTAATAGTCCTGGGGAGATAGATACCAGATGATCTTTAATTTAATGGCCACCCAGTATGGTGGAATACATGACTTCCAGATTCAATGAAAGATCCTGTCTCAAAAGAAAATAAGTGGAGAGTGATTGAAAACTACATCCAATGTTGACTTCTGGCCTCCATACAAGTATACTCACATGCACACATCAACACAAGCATATAAGATACCTGTACACACGTATGCACACACATAACATTGTAATCCCTACAGAGAAGTATTAAGAGAGTGGATACTTGAATGGGAGAGATGGCTCAGTGGTTATGAGCACTGGCTGCTCTTACAGAGGACCCAGATTCTATTCTCAGAACTCATATGGTATCTGACACCCATCTATAACTCCAGTTCCTGGGGGTCCGATGCCCTCTCCTGACTTTTGTAGGCATTGCACAACATGGGTTCATTTATATACATGCAAGCAATACACTCATATGTGTAAAATAAAAATAAAGAGGTAAATGAGTGGAAAATTATCTGACAGTCTCTTTAGATGGAAATGCAGGTTACAGAAAGTCATAAGTATGGGAATCTGTGACTCACTGAGACTGTAGCTTGAAAAGAAGACAGGCATTGCTCAGAAAACTTTTCCGGTCTCATCATAAAATGCCATATGCTGTTACCTTAACATTCTGCAGAGTCCCTGGCAACAAGAAAAATCTCACCAAGAACCATTGCTCAACGTAAAAGTTCCAAACCTTTAGAACTCTGAACTGAACAAAGTTTCATTCTTGATAAATTAGTCTGTGGCACTCAGCGTCAGCAAAAGACAGTGGATGAAGATACCTCATTGACAGGGCCATGACATTCCTGGTCCCCAAGCCATGGAGAGTTGACACACACACATTGGGTTATTTCCTTTGTACAAATTCCATGATCTCAAAAGGTCTATGCAATTGCATTGAGACATAGGCCTCAAATTAAATTAAATAGACCATCTGCTACAATCCTAAAAGCCAAATATACTACATCCATTGTCCCTTTGTATCCCTCCCTGATGTCTCAAAAATCATCATTGGTTTTATTCTCATTCCGTGAACTCAAGGGAAATACACACTCGGTTTAGGCCCCAATCTCATGCCATGCAATGTTAAGAAAAATACTAAGAGAACATGAGCACTGTTTTGTGCGCACACACCCATGTGTGTATGCATGTGTGTGTGTGTGTGTGTGTGTGTGTGCGTTTATATACGCATCTTTGTGTGTGTGCCTGTGTATGTGTGTATGTAGTTGCTTGTGCACATGTGTGCATGTGCATATAGAGGTTACACATCAATCCTACATGACATTTTTTCAGGGAGTCCTCTCCTTTGTTTAAAAAAATATATTTTATTTATTTACTTTATTTATTTATTTTTATTTTTTGGCCTTTTTGAAACAGGGTTTCCCTTTAGTCCTAGCTGGACTGGAGCTCTCTCTACAGACTAGGCTGGCCTTGAATTCACAAAGATCTGCCTGCTTCTACCTCCCAAGTGCTGGGATTAAAGATGTGTGCCACCATGCTCAGCTATTTATTTATTTTTATTTTATGTGTATGTAAGTGCACCCATGATGTACAATTCCCAAGGCGGACAGAAGAGAGCATTGGATTTCCTGGAACTAGAGTTATGTATGCTTGTTAGCTGCCATGTGGTTGCTGGGATTCAATCCCAGATCTTCTGTTAAGAATAGCTCATGCTATTTATGGCTAAGCAATCTCTCCATCTCACCTCTCCTTTTCTTTAAATATAGGGTCCGTTATTGTCCCAGCATCTGTCAAACATCTAGGCTGGCTAGCCAGTGAAATTCAGGGAGCCATTTGTCTTTATCTCACCAGCACAAAGATTAAAAGTGAAAGTCATGGTGCCCAGCTTTTATAATGTGGATTCTGGGAAGTAAATTCTGGTCCATGTGCTTGCAAAACAAATATGCTGCTTAAACTGCCATATCCCCAGTCAGCATTATTTTTTGTAACATTTTCCACTCTGGATGAAGGAGGGAAATAAAGGGTGATTTCTAAATTTTTATCTCAGATATCAAATCAGGCAAACGATGGGTCATAAGATGTTCAATGTCCCTAGAGACTCTTTCTAAGCTCTCTTTTCCATTCTAATGATTTGGGAGGTTATCTACATATAAAAGAGAAAGCCACACTGGCCTCTTTATGTTCCTATTAAACCCTGGTGCACTACATGGGGCCTTGAAATGGTTGAGCACTCAAACTCATTCCCTACGACTGTACCTTAAGAGTTACATAGTGAGAATTCACTGTGAACCCACTCCACGTGATTCTTTTTTTTATTTAACCTGCTGGCATTTATTTTTTTATTAACTGTTCTTTTTTAAGTTAATTTTTGTTGAGCACATTTCATACAACATTTCTTAATCAAATTTAGAATCATTCTGCCATCCATGCCCACCCATTATTTCCCGCTGCCCCCTGCCAGAGCTCATGGATTCTGTCATACATGTTAAGTCCTCTCTTGCATATTTTTCTCAGTCTTTTATAACCTTTTTGATGCACAAGTTTATTGTTTTGATCAATTCCTTGAATAGGTTTTACTCTCACTTTTTTGTTCCCTTTAATTTTATATTATTCCAAAATATGCATATATACACTCGATACATAAATCAAAATTACAAATTCTGCAAATAAACGATATGTTAATTCCTAAACAGATTTAGAGATTCACATTTTATCTGCAAAGTTGCATGCAGGTAAAAAGATGTGTAACTTTGCATTCTTTTTCCAGAATATGAATACATGTCTTCCATCCATATATGGTAATTACAAGGTGGGTATACAAGTGGTAGGACAATTCTAGAGGCTATTAAGAGATTCACATTGGAATAGCACAGTTGCTTTCAGATACAATGAAATATAATAATAAAGTTGCTCAGTTTGCCTGACAACTGGTGATTTGGTGTTAGCATCCAAAAATGAGGGAAACCATCCCCCCCCCTTTTTTTGTCCTGGGACTGTGTTACTTCACCTAGCATAATTGCTTCCAGTTCCATCCATTTACCAGCAAAGCTCATGATGACATCTTTCTTTACCACTGCACAGAACTCCGTTGTGTAGATGTACCAAATTTTAGTTATCCAATCATCAGTTGAGGGGCATTTGGGTTGGTTCCAGCTCTTTGCTATTGTGAAGAGAGCTGCAATAAACATAGCTGTGCATGTATCTTTGTGGTAGGATGTGTCTTGTGGGTTTATACCCAGGGGTGGTATGGCTGGGTCAGGTGGTAGACTCATTTTGAGTTTTTTAAGGGTTCTCCACACTGGTTTCCACAGTGGTTGTACCAGTTTACATTCCCACCAGCAGTGGATGAGTGTTCCCCTTTCCCCACAACCTCTCCAGCATTTGGTGTCTTTTGGTTTCTTGATCTTGGATAGTCTTATTGGAATGAGATGATACTTTAGGGAGGTTTTAATTTTCATTTCCCTAATTATTAATGATGTTGAACACTTTTTAAGATGTTTCTCAGCCATCTTTACTTCCTTACTGGTGAAGTCTCTGCTCAGCTCTTTACTCCAACTTTTGAGTAGATAATTTGTTTTCTTCTTTGTTTTTTAAGTAGCTTATATATTCTGGATGTTAATGCTCTGTCAGATGTATCAATGGTGAAGGTTCCCTTCCACTCTGTGGGTTTTCTCTTCACTTCCTTGATTGTTTCCTTAGCTGTACAAAAGCTTTTGAGTTTGATGAGGTCCCACTTGTCAGCTGTTGTCCTTATTTCCTGTGCAGCTGCTGTTTGATTTAGAAAGTCTTTTCTGGGCTGGAGAGATGGGCTAGCAGTTAAGAGCAACGACTGCTCTTTCAGAGGACCCGGGTTTGATTCCCAGCACTCACATGGTGGCTAAGAACCGTCTTTAACTCCTGTTCCAGTGGAATCTGACACATTCTTCTGACCTCAACAGCATTGCACGACATGGTTGCACAAACTTACATGCAGACAGTACATTCATACACATAAAGATAAATAAATAGGGGGTTGGAGAGATAGCCTAGTGGTTAAGAGCACTGACTGCTTTTGCAGAGGACCCAGGTTCAATCCACAAAACCCACATGGTGGCTGAGAACAGTCTGTAACTCCAATTCTAGGAGAACTCCAGTTCCAAGGGAATCTGACACCCTCTTCTTAACTCTGCAGCATTGCACGACATGGGTGCACAAACCTACATGCAGACAGTACGTTCATACACATGGAAAATAAATAAATAAATAAATAAATTTAAAAAAAAATAAGAATTTTTTAAAAGTCTTTTCCTATACCTATGTCTTGTAGGTTGCTGCTGACTTTTTCTTCTATCGCCTTCATTGTTTCAGGTTTTAGGTTGAGGTCTTTGATCCACTTGGAGTTGATTTTTGTACAGGGTGAGAGGTAGGGGCTTAATTGTTTTCTTCTAAAAATGGTGATCCAGTTTTTCCAACATTTGCTGAAGATGCTATCTTTACTCCATTGAGCTTTTTTGGCCCCTTTGTCAAATATGAGGTGGCTGCAGTTATATGAGCTCAAGTTTGGATCTTCAATTTTGTTCCATTGTTCAATTTTTTTGCCAGCACCAGGCTGTCTTTATGACTATAGCCCTGTAATATAGCTTGAAGTCTGGTAATGTAATCCCCCCATTATTGCACTTTTCACTCAGGGTTGCTTTAGCTCTTTGGGGTCTTTTGTTTTTCCATATGAATTTAAGGATTCTTTTCTAAGTCTGTGAAAANCCATTATTGATATTATGGTAACTATCTCATCTGGTTTCTGGATTCAGTGCTGCCACTGACCCTACCCTTAGGTCCTGTTAACCTATTATTGTACATTTAATTTATGCAACGAGCAACAACTTCTCTAACTGTAAGATCTGGCATAAGAAAGAGAGCAAAAAAACAAAGCTCTTCAAATGTTCTGTGTCTCTCTCCAGTACCTTTCCATCTTATAAATTCAGTGAAAGGCATGTCCTCTGGGTCCTCATATTGTGAGAGATGTGGTTTTACACTTCAAATCCACTCATCATGCCCATCTGCCTGACCCTCACAATCCCTTCATCAATACTAAAGCCAAGGAATATCAGGCATCTCTAACCTTGCTGTTAGTAGACCATGTTTTAATAAATGCATCAGCCAACCATTCAAATAAACTTTTAACCCTTTTTTAACCACCGAGCTTCCATGTTAAACCTAGAAAGTCTCTGCTCAGTGGGCTCATATCATAAACTCAGTATGATCCAATTTTTTATTCCTTCCACCATTATACCCACACCCTTAAAATCCATTCCCACACATATTCCTTAGGCTTCTGCCGGAATGAATCAAACTCATTAATTTCTTTAGTGGTGTAGTGCACCTCCTCTGGCCACACTTTTATCTCACCTTGAGGGGCTTGCTTAGACTTCAATCTGGTTATAGGTCTAGAGGCAACAATTGTTGGGCCCTGAGGGACATTAGCTCCCACTGGGGAGGGAGGATTAGTTCCTCAGGCAAGGGTGGGAGGAAGGGATCTGCAGGTGTGGATTCTCTGCTGAGCGTGGTGAGAGAATAACCTCAGATAAAAATCCCCAGAATCCGAGGGTTCAAAATCCTCAGCATCATGGTTCTCCCACACATCTCCACTCCAAGTTTCAGGTTCCACCCTTTCCCCACCAGTGCTCTCACTTTAACTGCTGACACTCTTTGTGGCTGGGAATTAAATTTGCGTGTAAATCAGCCAAATGTATAATATGGGCTCCAGCTTGATTTTCTGCGCTTTAGCTCTTTGGCTGCTGGAGAGAAGATTCTCTTCCAGAGCACACTGGAAACTTTTAAACTGTTGAATCTGGAGCTGGTCATTTTTATCACTGAGCTCCTTATTTTCCTCTATCACTTTACCCAGACATGCTAGGAGCAACATCATTATTTTCCTTATTTTTCCACAATTTCTCGAACTAATATAGAGTCGCTAAATTCCTTGCTTCTCACAAGAGGCGAGTTAGGTAAGTCAAATGGATCTATCTTCATAATTACATCAAATAGTCTGCACCAAGGATTATCATTCCTCTTCATGGCACCAGGAAAGCCTTCAGTAACTCTAGCCTTCATTGGGTTGGAGAGCTGGCTCCAGAGACTACCAAGCCCACTAAAGAAATTCATCCTTTCAATTCTGTTTCTCTAGAACCACTTCTGGTACCAAAATCTGTATTAGTCAGGGTTCTCTAAAGAAACAGAAGCAACAGGATGAATATATAACTATATACAATTTATTTATTTGTGCACGTGACAGAGCTCAATTAGTCCAACAGTAGCCACGCCAAACTGGAGAGGCTGAAAATCCAGGGAACTGCTCAGTCTGCAAGGCTGGATGTCTCAGTAGTCCCAATCTGGTGCTGAAGGCCCGGTGGATTCCAGGAGATCTGCCAGTCTCCGTACACGCTGGGATGCGAAGGGTTGATTACAGCAGCAAGACAAACTCACCAGTGAGAGAGAGGCAAGCCACAGGAAAAAAGGGACCAGCTCCCTCTGCCATGGCCCTTTATACTGCCTGCTGGCAGAAGGTAACGCCCACATTTGGGGTGGGCCATCCGGGTTGAGGTGGTCCAATCCGAAGGTCCTTTTCTCTTATTTGTTCCTTAGTCCAGTCAAGTTGACACCCAGGATTAACCATCACAGACCCCTTTCTGTTCATCCCACCTGAAACCTCTGGACTAGCCTGGTAAGCCATACCTTGCCCACTGTGTCTTGATCCCCCTACTCTGGAACCAGATATGTTCTAGATACTCCAGGGTACACATCTACTCCTTTAGCTAATTAGATCCTCCCCATGCTGTCCCCACCCCTGCCTTGTGCCTAGGCCCCCTCTTGCTCCTCTTATGTGAGAGCTCTGGACTAGGCTGCCAGAACCTGCCCACTGGATCTCCATAGTCTCGAATTGGGTCTAGGCCCCTTTGCTCTTCTGGAGAGTCTCAACTAGCCAGGATGGAAACACCTTGTCCCACCAATAGAAACTCAATTTTTTTATTGTACCTAAAGTACAAACTATTTATACCAAATAAAATAGCAACCAAACTACATCAACTATATAAACAGAATCAAGCTAGACTCAGATAAAGCTATCGAAAAAAAAAAAATCCATATGCCCAGACCACAAAAACACAAATATGGCTTCAACAAAAACTACAAATAATGTGAAAAGGCAAGATAACATGTCCTCACCGAAACCTACCAGTCCAACATTACTTTATTACAATGATAACTACCCAAAGGAATCCAAAACACAGAATTTAAAAAGAACAATCTTAAATATGATTAAATAATTCAACAACTTTAAAGAATATATAACTCAGAGGACTCAAAGAAGGTAGGAATAAACTTTTGACTGAAGCTCAAGAAAATATAAATATATGGTTGAATAAAATGACAAAGACAATTCAAGACTTGAAAAGTGAATTCATAAATGATATAGAAATACTGAAGAAAACTCAAGCCAAAATGACAATGGAATTGAAAAACTCAATAAGCCAATTTGAAATGTTAGGAGACAGCTTCACAAGGAGAATGAATGAAATATAAACCAGAATATCAAGACTGGATGGCAAAGTTGAAGAATTGGACTGCCCAAGCAAAGATTATGAAAAAAATTTAAAAACACAGAAATGGAATATGCAGGAAATGTGGGACACCATAGAAAGACCAAATCTACACACTATAGGCATATAGGAAAATAATAATCTCAGGTCAATGCCATAAACTAGCTCTTCAGTAGCATTATAGAAGAAAACTTCCCTAAATTAATAAAAGACATACCTACACAGATACGGGAAGTACACAGAACATTAATTACCCAGGACCAGAACAGAAACACCCCATGGCATATTATAGTAAAATCACTAAATGTTCAGAACAAGCAGAGGGCACTGAAAGCTGCAAGAGAAAAACAAGTTACATACAAAGGAAAGCTCAGAATTACAGATGGCTTTTCAGTATAAACTACAAAAGCCAGTAGATCCTGAACTGAAGTATTCCAAGTTCTAAATGACCACAGAGACCAACCCAGAAGATCTATCATAGTCAAAGGGGAAAGAAAAATCTTCCATGATACAAATAGGCTGAAAGAATTCATGTCCCTACAGAGAATATTCGAAGCAATACAAAGGTCTGAAGAAAGAAATGACCATATTCAAGAGGTTCCATTGTAGATCTATCACTTACGTTTGGGTATTTTATAGACATTTAATCTCTGTGTGTGACTACTTGGGGAACTTTGTAAAAGCCTCCATCTGTTGCAAAAGAAGCTTCTTTGGTGTGTGATGACTGGCATACTTGTATGTAAATACATGGATCCATATTTACACATACTAAGAAATTGCATTTGTCTAGGGATGTGACAGCCCTGGTGTTTTCTCTACCATCTATGAATTCTCCAAACATGTATATTTGGCTATGTTTACAGTACCACACATGAGTTCCCTCCCACTGAGAGTGCTTTAAGTCCTGTTAGGTAGCTACTGGTTACCCCCAAGATAAAAGCGCTACTACTGCCCCAACATAGTTTGCTGTGCCAGTCATTGTTGTGGTTATTAGGTCGTAAAGCTGGGATTGGACCATTTCCTTAAAGCTCTTGGAGGTAATCAAGGGCTGTAACAATAGAACTAATTTCTTTGCTGAAGAAAATTTCAAGACAACCTTAGAAATGGTGGTGTAGACGGATCTTTGTGAGTTCAAGGCCAGCCTGGTCTACAGAGTGAGTTCCAGGACAGCTGGGACTACAGGGAGACCCTGTCTTGAAAAGACCAAAAAAAAAAAAAAAAAAGAAATGGTGGTGTGGCTATTAATAGTGAATATTATGCAGATCTATGGTAAAAAAAGCAAATAAGGCAGAAAGAAATACACACTGTATAGTTTGGATTAAAAAGAGCACTAGGAAAAAAAAAGAGCACTAGGAAAATTAATGTTGGAGCAAGGCTCTGCTGAAGGAAAGAATCCCTCTGATAAGGAGATTGATTAGAACAATTAAGGAGAAAGTTCTAGAGATTTGGACTTAATATTGGAAAAAGTACAAGTATCTTCAGGGCAAGATCACCCTCTTCTAAGCCTCCAAATTGTGTAAAGAAAATGTCAGAGGGGTGTTCTACTTCTAGAAAACCACAGCATAGAAAAGTTGCTCGTACTGTGGCTGAAGTGTGCCAGAGTCTGCCCTAGGCCTAAAGCAGTTCCTCTAGAAAACTGAAATGCACAAAAGTTGATGGTAATATGAAACTGTTATGTTTTTCACCTACTTAAGTTATGGGAACAGACACTGTATCTAACTGAAATATCTTCCCCTGTCCTAATACCATAAGCCAGAGTACAGAGAAAATGATGTCAGGCTGTAGACAGAAATTCCACATGCAGTGGTTTCACATGGGATGTAAGTTGGGGCTTGTGGAAAAAGCTGTTAGTGCTTCTGAAAAAAAGTCAGGACTTTCACAAGAAGAACAATAATTTGGAGGAATAGCCAAGCATTGCAATAAGAATAAGAACACACACACATGGCAAACTTGGCATATTGAAAGGGTTAACAAAGGCAAAACTTAAAGACAAAAATGAGAAGTAGCAAAAGTTTAGAAAGAATTGCCTTTGGCCACTGTGGTGGTTTGAATGAGAATACCTCCAAGGATTTGGACACTTGGCTCCAGGTAGTGGCACTATTAGAGAGGGTTAGGACAGACATCCTTGCTGGAGGAGAGGAAGCACATGACTTGGGTGGGCTTTGACAGTTCATAGCTTGGCTCCAGGCAGTGGTGTTATGCCCTGAATCCAAGACCCTCGCAGACCACCAGGAGAGGAGACACTGAGGCAAAGGCAGAGAATCTTTTTATCAGCAAGTTTAAGCCTGGGCTGTTCCTGTACCTGGCACAGCAGGACTGAGAAGAGCCCCGAGGCTCCCTACAGGCACTCCTTTTAAAGGGAAAAATCTCAAATAGGGGTGTTTCCAAGTCTTGGCCTTACAGGATTGGTGGGCTTGTATAACTCAGCAAAAACAAAACGCATGTGGGGGTAGGCTGTGGATTTGGCAGGCTCGTAAGAGCCCTGAGGGTGGAGGGTGAAAGGGGACAGGATTCATGGTATATTTCCTGGAATTGTTGGGTTGTCGAAAACATATAGTTCCTGGGATTTTGGGTTATGTCGAAAACACATAGTTCCTGGGATTGTTGGGTTGTCGAAAACATATAGTTCCTGGGATTGTTGGGTTATGTTGAAAGCATGCTTATCTAGCCTTTGCACTGATCACCTGCAACAGTTATTTCAGAAAACATGTTTATCCTGATCCCTACACAGTCTTCCTACAGCTTTGATTTTTAACTTTATGGCATAGGTGGAAGTTCCCCCTTTTGTCTAGGATGGAGGCTTTGGTATGGTCAGCAAAATATGTTTTTAACTCATTGCCCTTCAGTGGCACTATTAGAGAGGGTTAGGATATACATCCTTGCTGGAGGAGAGGAAGCACATGACTGAGGGTGGGCTTTGACAGTTCACAGCTTTGACTCATTTCTATTGTTTCTCTCTTTTTCCTGTGCATGCTTAAAGACATGACTGTTCAGCTTTCTACTCCAGCTTCCTGGAGAGATGCCTCCCCACTATGTAGATTCTCATTCCTCTGGAACCATACACCCAATAAACTATGGCATGGGGGTGCTGCAGCAATAGAGATGACACTGAATCTTATCTTGTTGCCTTCACACACCTTCAGGGATATATGCCTGTCAGAACTTTTCCGTCAGCCAGTAAAAAGGACAGAGTAGTGGATGGTTATAGAATTCCAGTAGAAGACCCTGACATTTGCTGGACTGTGAGGCTGATTTGAGGAGCCCTGACAGTCCACCAGTGGGTCTTGACAGGAGGAGACCCTGACTTTGGACTGGGCTGGGCTTACCCAATAGAAGAAACAAATACTCAGAGTGCTACAGGAGAACCACAATAGAAGCTACTTCATGGTTTGAACAGGTAAAGTCATTTTTGGAGACTAAGGCAGGCAAAGGACAACCTGTCATTTATAGTCATGGGCGGAAATATACTTGTATCAAAATAAAAGGCTACTAGAAAAGTGAATGGACAGTTGAAACCTTGGTAGACCAACACAAAGGGGATAAACTGTGAAGAGTGGTGTAAACTCTAATCCAAGCAATCAGGAGACTGAGGCAAGAAGATTATGGGTCTGGAATACATAGAAAATTCTAGACCATACTGAACTTTATAGCAAGACCCTGTCTAAAATAAGGAAGGAATGGCTGGAGAGATGGCTCAGTGGTTAAGAGCACTGGTCCTGCTGCAGAAGATCCAGGTTTGGTTCCCAGCACCTACATGGTGGCTAACAACTGTCTATAACTCCAGTCCTAGGCGATCTGATGCCCTCTTCTGGCCTCCATAGGCACACTGCACACACTGGCACACACACACATGAGGACAAACACAACACATAAAATAAAAATAACTAAAATTTAAATAAGAGAATATATAAATAAGATAAAGATTTGAAAGGTTTCCATGCACACTTGCACATGGGTGTGCTCACACACAGCATGAGTGAACTGAAGGAACAACCCCACACTAGAAATTCCTATTTTCTTATGGATTTGAAAAGCAGAAGTGGAGAAATGTTGGAATCTGGGATGAATTAATTTAGAATAAAACAGAGCTCGGAAGCAGCCAGGGACCCGGATGGGCCCGGCCGCTGAAAACAGTGGGTTTGTCACACCCTGTCGGTTGGAAGAAACAAATGAGTCACAGCTGCCAAGCCCTGAACTTCCCTTTTGTTCTATAAGAAAATCATCCTGGGCAATCTTCATTGATTGTTATCTGTCCTCCTCTAGTTACTGCCTGCCTTACTCAGGACCTAAGGGCACCTGTGACTCTTACCTGTCTTACATGCTTTTACCAAGATTCATGTGTGCTTTCAATGGTTAACTGCCTTCTCTCAAAGGTGTTTATCACCCAAAGTTTATCTATGAAGGTTTCTCTGTATGAGTACCATTAGTGTGGCAGACTCTTGGGTTGGTTGTTTGACATGAGAGGTTTGTATTATTAAAAAACCAGTATGTGGGGCTGGAGAGATGGCCTAGCGGTTAAGAGCGCCGACTGCTCTTACAGAGGACCTGGGTTCGATCCCCAGTACCCACATGGCGGCTGAGAACCGTCTGAAACTCCAATTCCAGGAGAACTCCAGTTCCAGGGGAATCTGAGACCCTCTTCTGAACTCCGCGGCGTTGCACGACACGGGTGCACAGACTTGCATGCAGACAGTACATTCATACACATACAGAAATAAATAAAATTAATTAAAAAAAATTTTTTTAAAAACCAGTATGTGGGTTCTGGAGAGATGGCCTAGCAGTTAAGAGCACCAACCGCTCTTGCAGAGGACCCAGGTTCGATCCCCAGCACCACTCCAGTTCCAAGGGAATCTGACACCCTCTTCTGACCTCCGCGGCATTGCACGACATGGGTGCACAGACCTGCATGCAGACAGTAGATTCATACACATACAGAAAATAAATAAAATTAAAGAAAAAAACCCAGTATGTGGACTTTGGCATTATCATCTAAATATTGCTTTTGTTCTAGATCCTGACTTTTCACTCTGAAATAAGTTGTAGTAGGTCAAGAGCCCCTCCTTATTATGAATGTTTTCTGTCCCACACCCTCAAGGAAAATATGCAGAAGACTGTCAGCAGACAGGCCTTATGGGAACACCTGTCCAGTCAGGTAGCACTCAGCTAAACTCTGGGCTCTATCACATTTCAACATGATTGTGTTCAGTTCAACCACAGCTATAAACGAAGTTTCAATGAAAGGGGAAAAACAAACCGCATTCTGTGTGTTTTCAGAACACTGAACCTCTGGAGGACTCTGGAGAGTGGCCTGTTCCCAAGGCCATGGAGGCTCTAGGCTCCTTCCTCCACTCCTGTCCCTGTGTAGCTCCTTTGTAGCTGACAAAGGTGACTAAACATTTCTCTGAGTTCCATGAGTTGCTGAAGCAACTTAATCACACAGTTCAAGGGCTTGAGGCGCCCTAGTTTGTGACAGGTTACTCAGAAGCACAGCTGAGTCAGCCTGGCTTGAGCCAGACATCTAGGGAGAAGAGAAACCTTAGAACACAGCCACGACCTGTGAGTTTGATACTGTCTCCTGGTGGACATTATCAGAGATGACTGAGCCGAGAGGTCACCCAGCCAGTGTCTACTTTAGTAGTCTTGGTTCTTTGTTTGCTGCTGAAGAGAAATCTCCCCATTATTTTGTGACACAGAAGTGATCCATTTTGTGAGATGGTGGAAGAAACTGCTTGAGTAGCTTTTTCTCCCTGTGTCATGGCAAGAAGTCCCCTGTCCCTGCACCCATTGAACCTCTCTTTCGAGCCCTTTCCAGGTCACCCCACATCACACCTGCTCCCCACTGCGATCTGCTTCCTACATTGGGCATGCCTGAGTGGAGCTGCTTGTTGACAGAAACAGGAAGATTTCTGGTCCAGAGAATTGTCCACTTGTTGGTGGAGGAGAAAGAGCTACAGGAGGTCAGGGCCCTGGACAAGATCTTCAGTCCAGAAACCAGGGAGGAATTCTCCATTAAGTGAACTTGAGCATTCCATGTGTAACTACATGGCAAATGCTGACCAGGGTTGGAGTGGGCTGCTTATCTATCAAATCAAAGACACTTGGAGCACAAGCCTTCTCCCATGTCCACACTCATTGGAAAAATCAGGCCACACAAGACCATGCAGTTTGGGGGAGACTGGGTTTTGGCCTGTGGTCATGGGTAAGAACTGGTCTCTCCAGGCCACTTGCTTCTCCATCTGGAAATCTCACATTAGTTCTAACTTTCCTTCAGCTCCTTAGTGGAGACTTGCCAGTTGCCGGGTCACATCTACAAAGATCATTAGGTTGGAGACCTCAGCAGTTAGTCTATGGTCTCTCCTGATTGCTGCTGGTCCATTGTTTATTTCTTCTGCTTTGTCTTATGTTTGTGGGAGTAGCTCATTTAGCATCTTAGGTGGGATAAATTAAAAGAAAATGGTATGAAAGAAACAGAGAGATCAATATACAGAGAGAGACAGAGACAGAAAATGAGACTGATAAAGTGGCTTTCTGACCAAAGCTCGGGTGAGCACAAGTGTCCATACCTCACGTGGATTGCTCTTAAAGATTTCTCCCCATCCCCCCACTCATATTTATAATCACCAAGAATAAGAAGCCCAACTTTACTGGAGGAGGCCATTATTCTCTTTCCAAACTGCTGTCCTGGCACAACCATAGCAGCTGATTTTACAGTCTATTTACCACCTATTTCATCCCTAGATCATGAAAACAACCCTATGAGGAAGGCAGGGAATGGGCCCACTCACCTAGACAGTAAGGACTTTGAAGTGGAAAATGGAGAGGCGACTATCTCAAACCCATCCAATTAATGAGTCGCAGAGCTCAAGACAGATCTCCATGTCTGAAGCTCCACCATTCCATCCAGGGGCTGACCCTTGGCCGAGGCTTCGGTCTTTCTCATGTCCCTATGTGACCTAAGCCAGTTGCTTGCCTGCTCTCCAGCCTCAGGTATAAGTGCACACTACACAGGGACCCTCCCCTCCAAACAGGGCCCTCTGAAACCCTCCAAAAGGAATGTTCACACTTTACTCCACTGCTTGTCTGTGCTCACTTCCAATTTCAATCTCCTCCCTTGTCAACTTGAATCTAATAACCAAATATTAACTGATGACAAATTTGATCTATTCTCTAGAATCCTAATGTTTCAGCAGTCTAGAGGAATAGCCCCACAAGGGGACGGTTCACAGATGATGAATGGAGAAAGACATACATGAAGGCAAGGGTGGGCAATCCTTAAAGTGTCCTTTCTATGCCAGGCTCTATGGGATGTGACATATTTGGGGTGATAACACTTCATTTTTACGAGATGCACCTGCAACATATATAGTTTTTTCCTTTATCTGGTGATGTTTTCCACTGCTTTTCTTTATTTGGTTTACTGAGTCTTTAATTTTCCAACATTTCTAATATTTTTTCTAAAATCTTATTTTTTATTTACTATTTTTTTATTTTATGTGTTTGAGTGCATTGCCTGCAGGTATGTAAGTGCACCCATGTTGTGCAATGCCTGAGGAGGTCAGAAGAGGGTGTCAGACCCCCTGAAACTGGAGTTAGGAAAGGTCATTAGACTACCATGTGGGTGCTAGGACTCCAACCCAGGTTCTCTGCAAGAACAACCAGTGCTCTTAACCACTGAGCCATCTCTTCACCCCTGTAATCTTATTTTGGGGGATGGAATTTTCTTCTGTGTTGTTTAGTTTTTCGTCCTCATTGATTCTCCATTTTGCTGACTTTTTCTCTATAAACAGTCCTTGGGTTGAATTAGTCTACTTGTTTATATGTTCTCTCAGGACACTGATCATTTTTACCAGAAAATTTTGAAATTTTCATTGTGATTATTTTTATTTAAAAACGTTTTATTGGGGGCTGGAGGGATGGCCTAGCGGTTAAGAGCACCGACCGCTCTTGCAGAGGAGCCAGGTTCGATCCCCAGCACCCACATGGTGGCTGAGAACCGTCTGTGACTCCAGTCCCAGGAGAACTCCAGTTCCAGGGGAATCTGAGACCCTCTTCTGACCTCCGCGGCATCGCATGACACAGGTGTGCAGAACTGCATGCAGACAATACATTCATACACATAAAAATAAATAAATAAAAAATTAAAAAAAAACGTTTTATTGGCATTGCTTTCTTTAAGAAGTAGCATAATTATATTGAAAGACTTTGTAGAGGTTGGAGAATTTGGAAAGGGAGTAAATGGCAAATATATTATAAGAACACTGACAAATTTCACATCATTTTGAAGCTTGGTAGCATATTTTTGTCAGTGAACAATAGTCAAAAGTTATAGTAGACAAATATAATTTCAAATTCATATTCTAAGATATAATTACATATTTTAGTTTGAGAATTATATAATTTCAGTTATTACAGCTATTTCTATTTTCTCTCTCTCTCTCTCTCTCTCTCTCTCTCTCTCTCTCTGATGGTCCAACCCCAGCTTCAAGGTCTAAAAACCACAACAATGACTGGCACAGCAAACTACATTGGACATTAGTGGCACTTTTATATCGGGGTAACCAACAGCTACCTAATTGGACTTAAAGCCCACTCAATGAGAGGGAGCTCATGCGTGGTTGTTGGGAGTGGAGTATTCAGGGCTGCCAGGTGTAGACTGTCTCCATCCCACCACCAACACCACAGGGAATGGCCAACCGGATATTGGCAAGGCCTATCCTTACTGTCCGAGGGTTGAGGCACAGGCTGTTTGGCCCCCAGAGAGTGGCTACCAGGATATTGTCAAGGCCTATCCTAGCTGACCCAGGGGCTAAACCTGTACAGGTCAGTCTTTGATGATCAGTCTCCAGGTACATGTCTTTCTCTTAGTAGTTCTTCTTGTATACTGCTTATACAATTATATATGATAAATAAAAGTGTTCTTAGATGCATGTCTTTGTCTTAGAAGTTCTGCTTGGTGCGTGTGATTATGGAAACAACCTGCTTTCCAGGAACTTGAGATTTTGTGCTGTATTTCTATAGAAAGATTTTCCTGCTTTGAGATTAGGTATAAAAACATTATAATTCTTTTTTTTTTAATTGTATTTATTTATTTATTTTTAACAAATCTAGACCCGTGTTCCCGCTCATTCCCCCACCCCGTCAGAGCTCGTGCATTCTGCCAAACATGCTTTCCATCTCTTAGTCTTTCTCAATATTTTCCATGGGGACGTTGACTGTTTTGAGCAGAAGTTCACTGTTTCAGTCAGTTCTTTGATGCAGTATTTTCTGTTGTTGTTGTTGTTTCCAAAATGCATTATGTCCAACTGCTTTGTACAGAAGCTCAGGGGGCCCTACACAAGAAATACTTACAACTGGGTAATTGGCACTAGCATCCACAGATGAGGGATACCATTCATCGTTTGTTTTTCTGGGACTGTGTTACTTCACTCAGCATGATGTCCTCTAGCTCCAGCCATTTTCCTGCAAAGCTCGTGATGTCGTCTTTCTTTACTGCTGCATAGAACTCCATTGTGTAGATGTACCACATTTTCTCTATCCACTCGTCAGTTGAGGGGCATTTAGGTTGGTTCCAGCTCTTTGCTATTGTGAAGAGAGCTGAAATAAACATGGCCATGCATGTATCTCTGTGGTGGCGTAAGTCTTGAGGGTACATGCCCAGGAGTGGTATGGCTGGGTCGGGTGGCAAGTTCATTCCAAGTCTTCCAAGGGTTCTCCACACTGCTTTCCATAGTGGCTGTATGAGTTTACATTCCCACCAGCAGTGGATGAGTGTTCCCCTTTCCCCACAACCTCTCCAGCACTTGGTATCATTTGTTTTCTTGATCCTAGCCAGTCTTACTGGAGTAAGATGATATCTTAAAGTGGTTTTGATTTGCATTTCCTTAATGATTAGTGATGTTGAGCAGTTCTTGAGGTGTTTCTCAGACATCTCTAATTCCTTGCTTGTGAAGTCTCTGTTCAGTTCTTTGCTCCATCTATTGAGCGGGACGTTTGTTTTCTTTTTTCTTTGTTTTTTGAGTAGTTTATATATTCTGGAAATCAATGCTTTGTCAGATGTATCTGCAGTGAAGGTTTCCTCCCACTCTGTGGGATTTCTCTTCACTTCCTTGATTGTTTCTTTTGATGTACAGAAGCTTTTGAGTTTGATGAGGTCCCATTTGTCAATTGTCGACCTTAATTCTTGTGCAGCTGCTGTCTGATTTAGGAAGTCTTTTCCTACGCCTATGTCTTGTAGTCTGCTGCCAACTTTTTCTTCTATCATCTTCAGAGTTTGGGGTTTCACGTTGAGGTCTTTAATCCATCTGGAGTTGACTTTTGTACAGGGTGAGAGGTAGGGGTTTAATTTCATTCTTCTACAAGTGGTGATCCAGTTTTGCCAACACCACTTGCTGAAGATGCTGTCTTTTCTCCATTGTGGTTTCTTGGCCCCCTTGTCAAATATGAGATGGCTGAAATTGTATGTGCTCAGATTTGGATCTTCGGTTTTGTTCCATTGGTCAACAGGTCTGTTTTTGTGCCAGTACCAGGCTGTTTTTATGACTATAGCCCTGTAGTATAGTTTAAAATCTGGTATAGAGATCCCTCCTGTGTAGCTCTTTTCACTCAGGATTGATTTGGCTATTCGGGGTCTTTTGTTTCTCCAAATGAATTTAAGAACTTTTGTTTCCAAGCCTGTGAAGAAACTCTTGGGGATTTTGATTGGGATTGCATTAAATCTATACAAGAGTTTTGGTAAAATGGACATTTTTACAATGTTAATTTTCCCAATCCATGAGCATGGGAGGTTTTTCCATCTTCTGAGGTCTTCTTCAATTTCTTTCTTTAAGGGTTTAAAATTTTTGTTGTAGAGGTCTTTGGTGTCTTTGGTTAGGTTTGTTCCTAGGTATCTTATTGTTTTTGAGGCTATTGTGAGTGGGAAGGTCTCTTTGAATTCTTTCTCCAGTTGCTTGTTCTTGGTGTAAAGAAAGGCCATTGATTTTCTAAGGTTAATTTTGTATCCTGCCACTTTGCTGAAGCTGTTAATCGTTTCTAGGAGTTTTCTGGTGGAGTTTTTTGCATCTCTTAAGTAAACAATCATATCATCAGCAAATAGGGATAGTTTGACTTCCTCTTTTCCAATTAGTACTCCTTTAATATCCTTTTCTTGCCTTATTGCTCTAGCAAGTGTTTCAAGCACTATATTGAAGAGGAGTGGTGATAGGGGGCAGCCTTGCCGGGTTCCTACCTTTAAAGGGAATGTTTCCGTCATTTCCCCATTTAGGATGATATTGGCTGTGGGTTTCCTGTATATGGCTTTGATTACATTGAGGAATGATCCCTCCAATCCAATTCCTTCTAGGACTTTAAGCATGAAGGGATGCTGGATTTTGTCAAAGGCTTTTTCAGCATCAATTGCGATGATGGTGTGGTTTTTGTCTTTGATTCCGTTTATGTGTTTGATGATGTTTATTGATTTTCGTATGTTGAACCATCCCTGCATCTCTGGTATGAATCCAACTTGGTCATGATGGATGATCTTCTTGATGTGGGTCTGTATGCGATTTGCCAGTATTCTGTTTAGAATTTTGGCATCTGTGTTCATGAGGGAGATGGGTCTATAATTCTCCTTTTTAGTTCTGTCTTTGCCTGGTTTTGGTTATAATTCTTTAATAAAGTGCCTGCCTAGTCATCAGTCCACAGGCCCTCCTGATCCTAGCTGTTTCTATGTCTGTCTTTTTTTCTTTGACTCCAACCCTTCCCACTCAGGTTTTCAGATCCCCCGCAACTGGACTGTGGCACGTGGGACTAGACTGTCTAGCCAAATACACATGGCTTGGAGATCATGGATCTTAGAGAAAACATCAAGGATATCACATCCCTAAACAAATGTAATTTCTTACTATGTGCTAAGTATGGATCATTAGATTTACATATATAGCATTCCTATCCACTGTTTCCACAACCATAGAGGTTAATCTGCTTGCTCAAGCTCTACTCCTAGAATAAGGTAAAAACGCACTGGGGGTCCAGGACGTTTAGCAACAGACTTGGAGTTCTTAACAGTGTATGTGACAGCTTCTCTGGTCTCCCTGTCACACAGCTTACACACAGCACCAATTCCATGATCCGGCTATGCAAAGCACTTGCTAAGTCCAGCTTTCTTGGATAAGATGGCAGCTGTGGCTCCATCACGAAGCACTCCAGGCACCATCTCCTATGATCTCAGGGTCTCCAAGAACTCATGGATGACAGCCCGTTTCCCTCAGGTCTGGGCTTCCCCTGTCCTGTCACAGCAATTCTGCTGAGCCAACCTGTCTGAAATCAGCAGGAAAGGAGAAGCAGAGGAGGGAAGGAGAGGGCAGAGAGAATCACACCCAGAGAATTCAGCTCTCAGGTCAGCACACATTCTGCTTCCCATACTTGGTTCCGTCTACTTCAGGATCTGCCTATAAATATCTGAGAAAGGAAAGGAGGGGGCCTAGAGTGAGCACACTTAACAAGCAGTTCTGTTTGTATCCCAGGAAGCATTTCTCCAGCTTTGGATTCCTTATGCCTTTTGCAGTGTTCTTTGGCTTCACTGCAAATTTCAGTTCAACTGACTCACCTTAATCTCTCTCAGAAACAGCTGGTTCTACACAACCCCAGGCAGTACAGAATGGGTTAGAGCGCAGGTAGAAGAAGCAGGCTGGGAAGTTATCCTCAGTATGTGTGTCCATAAGTGTTCTCCCCGGACTTTGTGAGCTTCTCCTTCCTCAGCTATTAAGCAGAACCCCAGAGGGAGTCTGGGAGTGTAGGCAAGAAGTAAACTCTGAAAGCTGTGTGCAAATGATTAAGCTCAAGCAAGCATAAGATGCTGACACAGACTGCATATAGCACATGGTTGGTTTGTGGGTTAATTTAGGTGACGAATTGATGAGCTGTGTTATCTGTGGATTTCATGGGAGTCTGAAGGCACTGATACTGAGAAGCTTCCATCATGACACTGATGCCTGCTTTTGACTGCATTTGATGAGAGACATTCAGTTAAGTCTGTACTGGGGCCCATCTTAATTTTCCTGTCAAGCCCTCAGCTCTCCCTTCAGTCATTTAAGCTGACTAGTTGGTGCTGGTTAACTCCTTCTGTGCTCAGCCTGGACCCAGTAAGTACCAAGCTCTGTCGGGAGAAGACCTGGGATTCACATGTGTGTGTCTTCCTTCTCTGCTCGCATGGCAGGGAATGGGTTTTTCCTCACCAGAACTCCAGAAGAGACATTCTGATGAACTCTTTTGATCATCCCATACCCATGCACATTTCACACTCTGAGGCTTTGTGTGCCACAACTCTGCCTCTGTTCTCATTCTGTTCAACCCCATGCATACTTCGTCATGCCATGCAGAATTAATTTCTAATTCTTCTTGCTTCATCCAACTTCCCATTCCCTCATGATTCTCTTTGCTGAATTGATGGATATCCCATTACTCTCTTGAACATGTTTCATGTCCCAGGCATATTTCATTGTTTTGTGTTCAGATCTGTTTCTGCAGTGGGGAAGAGTAGCAACAATTTCTTTTCCTTCTCCTGTCTATATATTGGACTTCTGCATTAACACTTCCTCATTATGACAATTCTGAAAGACCCTGTTAACTATATCAGGAAACATTCCAGCCCACAGAGAAAGTTTCTCAATACCCTGCCTATTTTCCACAGAGCTACAAAGACCAAAATGACAGTGCTAGAAGGAGACATCCTGGATGCTCAGTGTCTGAGGAGAGCCTGCCAGGGTGTCTCTGTTGTCATCTATGCTGCTGCATTGGATGACACCATTCCCAGAAAGACCATCCTGGACACCAATCTGAAAGGTACAGTGCCTGAAGAAGAGATAGGGCAAGTTGGGGCTGGAGAGATGGCTTAGCAGTTAAGAGCACTGGCTGCAGCTGATCTATAAGTCCAGCAGCAGTCTTAAAGAACTTCTGGTTATCTGAAGCCTGGGAATTCTAACATTTCCAGACCCTGAAGAAATAAAAGGAAAGGAATAGGGGCATCCTTTCTCTTTTAACTGTGCAGTTCTTAGGTGGCATGTAGCAGGAGCATAGCCTTAATTTAGCTTCAGGTAGTAGCTTGGGAAGTCATACAGGCTGTTCAGTCAGGAGATTTTGTAAGAATCTTTGGAGATGACAGTTGGTTAAGCAGAGCACAAAGGTTTTATTAACCTGGAATCAGAAAGGACTTCATGGAAGGAAGAGGGAAGGGGAGATGAGCTGGTCAGTTGAGTCCTCATTCCAAGCATCCAGGTTGGGATTGAGGTTCCGGTCATATCCTCAACATGTCTTCCAGGAACAGTGTCTTACTTCAGAAAAAAGAGACCGAGATGGAAAAACCAGAACAACTTATTGGCATCTCCAGCCACTAGTTATGGTGGAACTAGAGACCTCTTTGGATTAGCTAGCTCTGACATCCCTAGCCTCAGGTACCGACAAATTTACTGAGAGATCCAAGGGAATTTGCAGCTCTCAGCCAGAAAGATACTAGTTATTTTCTTTGGGCATCTTCACCCTAAAACTGCCCAGCCAATTTCTACCTCCTATTCTCATTACTCCTCCCTCTGAAGAGGGAATTAGGGCACCAATTACTCTGGCTTCTTCTATGCAGAATAGGAGCACGGTTTGGCAATTGGGATACCCTACTCCTTCAGTGTGTCTATCTAAAAGATCCCCAAAGTCCTGACTTGGAGCCTGAGAAGTGAGATGAAGGAGAAATAAAGGTGAGAGTAGTTTGGAGTGAGCTCTAGGCAGGGAGCCAGGAAAGTCAGATCAGGGTGAGTTGTAAATGTGCAAATCAAACTCCATTTGAATTTCTTGATGAAGACTTCCAAGAGCATCCATCTACTGCATTCCTTCTCACTTTTCTTTTGTCTGACATGGGTGGACCCAGGCTGCTTTTCAGGCACTTTGATATTGTTGGACTGGCTAGAATTATAATGTGAGTTTCCTCGCAAATGGCTCCTAGACAGAGAGAAGAAATTAGCCATCATTCAGTTTTAAGATAAATAGTAGACTTCTCTTTCTTTGCTGTAGTGTTTAATTGGGCCAAGATTTTAAGTCTTACCCCTGAGTAACACTTCATTATTGAGAATAAGATCATCAGTGAGAAATAACTGTTTAAATAACATCTAAATCTTATGTCTGGGAAGTAAAATTCCTTGAATTCTATAGAAACATATTGATCACTTTAATTTTTGGCTGTACTTTCATTTTGGGAGCCCAAATATACCTATTCTTTTCTCTAGGTCAGTTAAGGACTGGATCTTCAGGGGTCTCATGGGTGTTGGGAGGAGCCCTTGGCTCCTTTGGCTTTCCTTTTACCAGTTCCCATTTATGTGAGGATAGGTCAGAAGGTTCTGCGTGACTGGGGCTTGACTTGGAAGCATGGAGGAAACTTTTATCTGTGTTGAGCCTCCTCTTTGTAGACTGAACACTGGTTTGAGTGCTTATCATGGGGTCTCTGTAACCTCTCTCAATAATAGGAGAGGTGGCTCATCACAGTCACAGGACATTTTGAAATGGTCCATACCCCCGGAACTTAGTTGACCTCAAAAGACAAGGAAAATATGTGTGTGTGTGTGTGTGTGTCTGTCTGTCTGTCTGTCTGTCTGTCTGGATGAATGGATTTATTACACTAGTCTGAGTAGTCCAACAATGGCTGTACCACACTGGAGAAACTGAGAATCCAATAGTTGCTCACTCCATGAGGCTGGATATCTCAGCAGTCTCAGTCTGTCTCTGAAGACCTAATAGATTCTGAGAAATCTGCTAGTCTTCAGTCTATGGTGGAATCTGAAGAAACAGCAAGATGAACTCACTAGTGGTAGAGAAGGCAAGCAGCAAAAGCAAGAGCTGCCTTTGGCCATGGCCATTTAAATGGGCTGCCACGACATGGTTCCACTCACATGGGCTGCCATGACATGGTTCCACTCGCATGGGCTGCCACGACATGGTTCCATTCACATGGGCTGCCATGACATGGTTCCACTCACATGGGCTGCCATGACGTGGTTCCACTCATATGGGCTGCCATGACGTGGTTCCACTCACATTGGCTGCCATGAGATGGTCCCACTCACATGGGATGACACGTTCCCACTCACATGGGCTGCCATGACATGGTCCCACTTGCATGGGCTGCCATGAAATGGTTCCACTCACATGGGCTGCCATGACATGGTCCCACTCACATGGGATGACATGTTCCCACTCACATGGGCTGCCATGACATGGTCCCACTCACATGGGCTGCCATGACATGGTCCCACTCGCATGGGCTGCCATGAGATGGTTCCACTCACATGGGCTGCCATGAGATGGTCCCACTCACATGGGATGACACGTTCCCACTCACATGGACTGCCATGACATGGTCCCACTCACATGGGCTGCCATGACATGGTCCCACTCACATGGGCTGCCATGACATGGTCCCACTCGCATGGGCTGCCATGACATGGTCCCACTCACATGGGCTGCCATGACATGGTCCCACTCACATGGGCTGCCATGACATGGTCCCACTCACATGGGCTGCCATGACATGGTTCCACTAACATGGGCTGCCATGACATGGTCCCACTCGCATGGGCTGCCATGACATGGTCCCACTCGCATGGGCTGCCATGACATGGTCCCACTCGCATGGGCTGCCATGACATGGTCCCACTCACATGGGCTGCCATGACATGGTCCCACTCACATGGGCTGCCATGACATGGTCCCACTCACATGGGCTGCCATGAGATGGTTCCACTAACATGGGCTGCCATGAGATGGTTCGACTCACATGGGTTGCCATGAGATAGTCCCACTCACATGGGCTGCCATGAAATGGTTCCACTCACATGGGCTGCCATGAGATGGTCCCACTCACATGGGATGACACGTTCCCACTCACATGGACTGCCATGACATGGTCCCACTCACATGGGCTGCCATGACATGGTCCCACTCGCATGGGCTGCCATGACATGGTCCCACTCGCATGGGCTGCCATGACATGGTTCCACTCGCATGGGCTGCCATGACATGGTCCCACTCGCATGGGCTGCCATGACATGGTCCCACTCACATGGGCTGCCATGACATGGTCCCACTCACATGGGCTGCCATGACATGGTCCCACTCACATGGGCTGCCATGACATGGTCCCACTCGCATGGGCTGCCATGACATGGTCCCACTCACATGGGCTGCCATGAGATGGTTCCACTAACATGGGCTGCCATGAGATGGTTCGACTCACATGGGTTGCCATGAGATAGTCCCACTCACATGGGCTGCCATGAAATGGTTCCACTCACATGGGCTGCCATGAGATGGTCCCACTCACATGGGCTGCCATGACATGGTCCCACTCACATGGGCTGCCATGACATGGTCCCACTCACATGGGCTGCCATGACATGGTCCCACTCACATGGGCTGCCATGACATGGTCCCACTCACATGGGCTGCCATGACATGGTCCCACTCACATGGGCTGCCATGACATGGTCCCACTCACATGGGCTGCCATGACATGGTCCCACTCACATGGGCTGCCATGACATGGTCCCACTCACATGGGCTGCCATGACATGGTCCCACTCACATGGGCTGCCATGACATGGTCCCACTCACATGGGCTGCCATGACATGGTCCCACTCACATGGGCTGCCATGACATGGTCCCACTCACATGGGCTGCCATGACATGGTCCCACTCACATGGGCTGCCATGACATGGTCCCACTCACATGGGCTGCCATGACATGGTCCCACTCACATGGGCTGCCATGACATGGTCCCACTCACATGGGCTGCCATGACATGGTCCCACTCACATGGGCTGCCATGACATGGTCCCACTCACATGGGCTGCCATGACATGGTCCCACTCACATGGGCTGCCATGACATGGTCCCACTCACATGGGCTGCCATGACATGGTCCCACTCACATGGGCTGCCATGAGATGGTCCCACTCGCATGGGCTGCCATGACATGGTCCCACTCGCATGGGCTGCCATGACATGGTTCCACTCACATGGGCTGCCATGAGATGGTCCCACTCACATGGGCTGCCATGACATGGTCCCACTCACATGGGCTGCCATGACACGGTCCCACTCGCATGGGCTGCCATGACACGGTCCCACTCGCATGGGCTGCCATGACACGGTCCCACTCGCATGGGCTGCGATGACACGGTCCCACTCGCATGGGCTGCCATGACACGGTCCCACTTGCATGGGCTGCCATGACACGGTCCCACTCGCATGGGCTGCCATGACACGGTCCCACTCGCATGGGCTGCCATGACATGGTCCCACTCGCATGGGCTGCCATGACATGGTCCCACTCGCATGGGCTGCCATGAGGTGGTCCCACTCACATGGGCTGCCATGGCATAGTTCCACTCACATGGGCTGCCATGACATGGTCCCACTCATATGGGCTGCCATGAGATGGTGCCACTCACATGGGCTGCCATGAGATGGTCCCACTCACATGGGCGGCCACAGCATAGCTCCACTCACATGGGCTGCCATGAGATGGCCCCACTCACATGGGCGGCCATGGCATAGTTCCACTCGCATGGGCTGCCATGACATGGTCCCACTCACATGGGCTGCCATGACATGGTCCCACTCACATGGGCTGCCATGACATGGTCCCACTCGCATGGGCTGCCACGACATGGTCCCACTCACATGGGCTGCCATGAGATGGTCCCACTCACATGGCCTACCATGAGATGGTCCCACTCACATGGGCGGCCATGGCATAGTTCCACTCACATGGGCTGCCATGACATGGTCCCACTCGCATGGGCTGCCATGACATGGTTCCACTAACATGGGCTGCCATGAGATGGTTCCACTCGCATGGGCTGCCATGACATGGTCCCACTCACATGGGCTGCCATGACATGGTCCCACTCACATGGCCTGCCATGAGATGGTACCACTCACATGGGTGGCCATGGCATAGTTCCTCTCACATGGGCTGCCATGACATGGTCCCACTCACATGGGCTGCCACAACATGGTCCCACTCACATGGGCTGCCACGAGATCGTTCCACTCACATTTAGGATGGCTATTCCAGCTTCAAATAACTCAATCAAGATGGTCTCTCTCCTTTCAGTTGATCCCAGGTCCAGCAAAGTTAACACCAAGGATTAGCCATCACAGTCCCTCTAATTAGATTAGAATATGCTTTCAAGTATGGTTATTAAACATCCAAGAAAGTCAGTTACACCAGTCTGGTACTTTAATTACTTTGTTTTAAAAAAATTATTGAATAAATCTTGATGAGACATATTCTGTTTCTATAAAGACTCAATTTAAGTAAAGGTTTGACTGAACTTTGACTTTAGAAACATTAAGATCACTTTAATGGATTTAGGTACATAAAAGCCTATTCAGATAATGTGGCAAGAACGGGCCTAAGTCAGAAAAAGAAGGTATTTGGCATATTTAAAATAACTTTTGCTTGCAGCTGGCACCTGGCGCCATTGTGAGTCTGTGTGCAGGGGGCTCAGGCTGGGGTCTTGCTAAGACCACCTGAAGCACAGAAGCCTGGACCTCACTCCAGACAGGTAGAACTTAGGGAAGATTGTTTCTTGGGCTGCTGGATAGTTGATATGCCGGTTCATAGCAGGGGAAGCATGAACCGGCCTGCTTGGGTCCAAACCCGAAACCTTGTAGGGTGTGGCTGCCTGGGCGGAGCTGCCCTTTGCCCTTGCAGCCTGCACCTGGCGCCATTGTGAGTCTGTGTGCAGGGGGCTCAGTCTAGGGTCTTGCTAAGACCACCTGAAGCACAGGAGCCCGGACCTCACTCCAGACAGGTACTGCGGGCTAAGTCAGTAATATTTACACACACCCCCTGCCAACTGGAATTGAGGAGAGAGTATCCAAGTGGATTTTTTTTAATTTTATTTCTTTATGTGTATGAATGTACTGTCTGCATGCAAGTTTGTGCACCCGTGTCATGCAATGCCGCGGAGGTCAGAAGAGGGTATCAGATTCCCCTGGAACTGGAGTTCTCCTGGAATTGGAGTTTCAGATGGTTCTCGGCCGCCATGTGGGTGCTGGGGATCGAACCCGGGTCCTCTGTAAAAGCGGTCGGCGCTCTTAACCGCTAGGCCATCTCTCCAGCCCCCCAAGTGGATTTTTGTAGAGAACCCTCCGAACAGGAAGGGAAGAGTGGCTTAGACTTCCAATATCCAACATATAAACAAAATTAAAAGCCTAAAACCTAGACAAGTCAACACTCCATAACCAAGGAGGGGAAAAAAAACATTGGAAGGAGGCAAGCAAAACAAGCCTTCAACATAGTGAAAAGACATTTGTGATTGGGATCTGAATACAGGCAAAAGAAAAAAGTAAACCCCCATGCCTGGGACACAACAAAGGGATAACATGGGAAAGGTGCAGGATAACTCTGTGCCAAGGTCTCTCATCCCTGTAGGGGATAGCTACAATGGGATCCCCCTGGAGGTGACTCAAGAAACAGATCTTAGAGGAATAATTGCAGACCTATGCAGAAAAATTAAAGAAAACAAAGAAGAAGCCAGAGAACTAAGGAGAGAGAATGAAAATCTCAAAAAGGACCTAGAGGGAAACAATGACAAACTTCAAAAAGAACTAAAGGAACAGATTGACAAACTCCAGAAAGAACTAGAGGGAGAAAAAAAATAAACTCCAGAAGGAAGTGGAAACTCTGAAAAAGGAAGCCAACCAACGAAGTAAGGAGCACCAAGAAGAGATTGAGAAGCTCAAAAATGAAATGGAAATACTAAAGAAAACACAGGATGAAATGAAAAAGGAAATAGAACACTCATCCAACCAAGAAGAAAGGAAAGGAAAAAGCCTCAGAAGTAGAATGGAGGAAGCAGAACAAAGAATATCAGATCTGGAAGATAACACAGAGCAACTAGAAAGCTCAAATAAAGAATATGAAAAATTTTAAAATACACAAAAGTGGAACAACCAGGAAATATGGGACACTACGAAAAGATCAAACCTCCACATCATAGGAATAGAGGAAGGAGAAGAATCTCAAGAAAATAGAATTAATCAGATCTTCAACAGAATAATAGATGAAAATTTCCCAAAACTAAAAATAGACAAACCCATACAAATACAAGAAGAACATAGGACTCCAAATAGACAAGAACAGAAAAGAAACTCCCCACGCCATATCATAGTTAAAATGCTAGACGCCCAAAACAAAGACAAAATTCTGAAGGCTACAAAAGAAAAACAAGTCACATACAAAGGGAATCCCATCAGAATTACAACTGACTTCTTGAAGCAAACCATGAAAGCAAGAAGAGCATGAAGAAAAGCATTCCCAGTGTTAAAGGACTATGGATGCCAACCCAAAATACTTTACCCAACAAAAATATCAATTATAGNATATATATATATATATATATATATATATATATTCCACACATAAATTGGAATTACAAAGTCTGAAAATAAGCTATAGGTTAAGTCCAAAACACATTCAGGGATTCACATTTTAACAGTAAAGTTGCATGCAGGTAAAAAGAAATATAACTTTACATTCTAAATTACATGTATGTTTTAATGTAATTTTTTGAAGGTTCTATAAGAATTTAATATAAATTTTACAATCAGTTTACAATGTAAACTATACATTATTGTGATATTTCAATAACTCAGAGACTATACTTGAAATTATTCTATAAAGCTGTAAATATTTTTTTTATTTTATATTATTCCAAAATATGCATATATACACTCTACACATAAGTCAAAAATAAAAATTCTGTAAATAAACTGTAGGTAGATTCCTAAACACATTTAGAGATTCACATTTTAACAGTAAATTTGCATGTAGGTATAAAGTCATGTAACTATACATTTTTTTTTTAGAATGACTACATCTCCTCTATCTATATATGGTAATTATAATGTGTGAGTATAAGTGGTAAGACAATTCTAGAGCCCATTTATAGATTCACATTGTAATAGCAGTTTTTTTCAGATACAATGAAATATAATAATAAAGTTGCTCAGTTTGCCTACCAACTGGGGATTTGTTGTTAGCATCCACAAATGAGGGAAACCATACCCCTTTTTTTTCTGAGACTGTGTTACTTCACTTAATATAATTGCTTCAAGTTCCATCCATTTACTAGCAAAGCTCATGATGTCATCTTTCTTTACTGCTGCATAGAACTCCATTGTGTAGATGTACCACATTTTTGTTATCCAGCCATCTGTTGAGGGGCATTTGGATTGTTTCCGGGTCTTTGCTATTGTGAAGAGAGCTGCAATAAACATAACTGTGCATGTATCTTTGTGGTAGGATGCGTCCTATGGATATATACCCAGGAGTGGTATAGCTGGGTCAGGTGGTAAGCTCATTTTGAGTGTTTTAATGGTTCTCCACACTGCTTTCCACAGTGGTTGTATCTGCTTACATTCCCACCAGCAGTGGATGAGTGTTCCCCTTCCCCCACAACCTCTCCAACATTTGGTTTCGTTTTCTTGATCTTGGCTAGTCTTATTGGAGTTAGGTGACACCTTAGTGTGGTTTTAATTTGCATTTCTTTAATCATTAATGATGTTAAACACTTTTTAAGATGTTTCTCAGCCATCTTTACTTCCTTACTGGTGAAGTCTCTGTTCAGCTCTTTACTCCATCTTTTGAGTAGGTCATTTGTTTTCTTCTTTGCTTTTTAAGTATCTTATATATTCTGGATGTTAATGCTTTGTCTGATGTATCCATGGTAAAGGTTTCCTCCCACTGTGGATTTTCTCTTCACTTCATTGATTGTTTCTTTTGCTGTACAAAAGCTTTTGAATTTGATGAGGTCCCACTTGTCAGCTGTTGTCCTTATTTCCTGTGCAGCTGCTGTTTGATTTAGAAAGTCTTTTCCTATACCTATGTCTTGTAGGATGCTGCCAACTTTTTCTTCTATCACCTTCAGGGTTTCAGGTTTTAAGTTGATATCTTTCATCCACTTGGAGTTTATTTTTGTACAGAGTGAGAGGTAGGGGTTTAATTTTGTTCTTCTACAAATGGTGATCCACTTTTGGCAATACCATTTGCTGAAGATGCTATCTTTCCTCCATTGAGGTTTTTTTGGCCCCTTTGTCAAATATGAGGTGGCTGAAGTTATACGAGCTCAAGTTTGGATCTTCAATTTTGTTCCATTGGTCAATGGTTCTGGTTTTTTTTGCCAGTACCAGGCTGTCTTTATGACTATAGCCCTGTAATATAGCTTGAAGTCTGGTAATATAATCCCCCCAGTATTGCACTTTTCACTCAGGGTTGCTTTAGCTATTTGGGGTCTTTTGTTTTTCCATATGAATTTAAGGATTTTTTTTCTAAGTCTGTGAAANAAAAAAAAAAAACAGAGAAAGACGCAGAAAAGTTATGGCAGAATGCATGATCTGGGATGGGTAGGGGTGGGATGGGGGAAGGGAAGGGGATATATGCCTGAACTGAATTGGAAAATGCTGTATGAAATACACAAAACATCAATAAAAAAATGTACATAGCTACTCTCACCTTCACAGGCATTAATCAATGATTTTGTTTTCTCTATAACTATACTTTTTGGGGTCTTTTAGATAGATCCACTGAGCAGGGGTACCCCAGTTGCAACCTCTTATGCTCCTGTTCAGCATGGATGAAGTCAGAATGGTCGGCAAGCCAATTCCCTCTTGGCAATTGGGGTAACCTCCTCAGACGGTAATGTGATAAAAGTAGGAGCTAAAAATTGTCTAGATAGTTTAGGGTCAAGACCCCCCCCAAAGAGCCAGTTTCTTTCTCAGCTGAGAGCTGAGTACTTCCTGGATATGTCTGTGGATTTCTGGTTGCTCTGACTCTTGGCTCATGTATCCCTAACTCACTTGTCAGATTTATTGACAAGTAGGTAATTTCCATTAAAGTTCTGGTGCTAAGGACCCAATACAACCCCCTAGAAGAGATCATTCCAACTTGGAGACACAAACTGTTTTTCAATCTTGTTAACGTCCTTCAAGGATGGGAAGGCCACATAATGAGAGGGAGAGATGATGTGGGACCCCAGGTTTTCCTCATTCTGCTTGACCCCCTACCAAGTCTTCAATATTACACATCAACTTGGTGAACTTGGTGAATTATTAAAGGCCCATGGCTGCAACATTTTATTAACTACACCTTGACCCTTGGTTCTCAAGTTGACTCCCTTAACTCTACCCACCCTGTGGTAATAGCCTTTGATACTAGCTTAGTTTCACAGGTGTGGTCTAAGCTAAAATCCATTTTTGACCCTGCTACACTGGTCACCTGGGCCATCCTCTACCTCCTGGCCCTTCTCTGCCTTTTTCTCTTCAGGTGTCTGTTTGGCTTTGCCTGCAGCCAAGGCCAGGTTCTCTCAGCAATAGTCAATAGGGACTCTGCATGCACCCCTCCCGATGAGGTGATTCACATCTGGCTCCCCACCATCCACAATTCCCGGGAATGAGATTGTCTCTCCCCTAAATGGTACTGCTCCTGGCCTCTTCCTTTGGTGGCTGGCCAGTCAAAAACTGGTAAGACCCTGTGAAACCAGAGTGACCTAAGACAGACACAGTCAAATGTCAGTATGCCAGATGTGGGGTCAACAAGGTTTGGGCATAGCACCCGAGCTCCCACTGGACCATTCCTCATGCAAAATTAAATACAAAGGATGGAGATGAAGTATAGCCAGTATGCTGAGAATTATGCATGCACAGAGCTTGTCCCTCATCAACTTAACCTGCCCTAGGCAGGTGAGACCATACAAGCAGTATCAGATGTATCTGCAGTGAAGGTTTCCTCCCACTCTGTGGGATTTCTCTTCACTTCCTTGATTATTTCTTTTGATGTACAGAAGCTTTTGAGTTTAATGAGGGCCCATTTGTCAATTGTCGACCTTAATTCTTGTGCAGCTGCTGTCTGATTTAGGAAGTCTTTTCCTACGCCTATGTCTTGTAGTCTGCTGCCAACTTTTTCTTCTATCACCTTCAGAGTTTGGGGTTTCAC
>VZQC01007428.1:536663-612747 GCA_009823505.1 Rhizomys pruinosus | reverse complement strand
TTTGTAGAGGTTTCTTCTGTGTCCCAGTATGTGGTCGATTTTGGAGAATGTTCCGTGGGGTGCTGAGTAGAAAGTGTATTCTCTGGTATTAGGCTGGAATATTTGGTAGAGGTCTATGAGGTCCATTTGGTGTATCATTTCATTTAGTTCAGATGTCTCTCTGTTTATTCTTTGTCCTGTTGACCTATCCAAAGGACTCAGTGGGGTATTGAAATCTCCTACTATGAGTGTACTGGCGTTAGTCTGTGACTTGTGGTCCTGGAGAATTGTCTTTATAAAGTTTGGTGCACCAGAATTTGGGGCATATGTATTCATAATTGTAAAATCTTCTTGGTCAATTGTTCCTTTGATAAAAATGTAATGGCCGCCTTTGTCTCTTCTGATTTCATTTACTTCGAACTCTATTTTGTCCAATATTAAAATAGCAACACTTGGTTTCTTTTTGGTAACTTTTCCTTGGAATATTTTTTCCATCCCTTTGCTTTAAGGTGGTACCTGTCCTTGAAGGTAAGATGTGTTTCTTGTAGACAGCATATCGATGGATTCTGTTTAATAATCCAATCTCCCAGTCTATGTCTTTTGATTGGGGAATTTAGTCCATTAATATTTAAGGTAATGACTGATAAGTTTGTGTTGCTTCCTTTTGCCTTATTATCCGTTTGCAGTTTGGGTTTTGGTTTCTACTTCTGCAGTTATGCTTTTATTGATTTCTCTTTTTAGGTTCCTGGTGTTGGTTACTCCTTTCTTCTGTTCTTTGAATTGCTTCAAGTATTCTCTGAAGGGTTGGTTTTCCGGACATGTATTCTTTCAACTTGTTTATGTCATGGAAAGTTTTTCTCTCTCCTTCAACTATAATTGAAATTTTTGCTGGGTATAGTAACCTGGGTTGACATCCATTGTCCCTTAACACTGGGAATGCTTTGCTCCAGGTTTTTCTTGCTTTCATAGTTTGTGTTGAGAAGTCAGTTGTATCAATTCTGATAGGTTTCTCCTTATAGGACACTTGTTGTTTTTCTCTTGTGGCTTTAAGGATTTTGTCTTCGTTTTGGATGTCTAGGATTTTAACTATGATGTGGCGTGGAGAATTTCTTTTCTGATCTTGTCTGTTTGGAGTTCTATGTGCTTCTTGTGTTGGTAATGGTTTGTCCCTTTTTCGTTTGGGGAAGTTTTCATCTATTATTCTGTTGAAGATCTGATCAATACCATTCTCTTTGTATTCTTCTCCTTCCTCTATTCATATGATGCGGAGTTTTCATCTTTTCATAGTGTCCCACAGCAGTTCCACTTTTGTGAATTTTTAAATTTTTCATAAACATTCCTTGAGGATTTTAGTTGTTCTGTGTTATCTTCCAGGTCTGATATTCTTTGTTCTGCTTCCTCCAGTCTGCTTCTGTGGCTTTTTCCATTCCTTTCCTCTTGAATGGATAAGTGTTTGATTTACTTTTTCATTTCCTCTTCTGATTTCTTTAGTATTTCTACTTATTTTTGGAGCTTCTCAATCTCTTCTTGTAGCTCTTTGGTTCGCTGGTTGGTTTCCATATCTTTTTCAGCATGGGATCTTTTCAGTGTTTCTTCCAGAGCTTGTCATTCTCTCTCTTTAGGTCCTTCTTGAGTTCTTCATTCTCTTTTCTTAGTTCTTTGATTTGTTCTTCATAATCTTGTAGTTCTTTAAATATTTTCCCAATTGTGTTTCTGATATCTGTGTCCTGGGGCATCCCCAGAGGGATCCCACTGCAGGAGTCTTCCATAGGGGTTATTAAAGCTTGGCATGGGATTATCCTGCCCCTTTCCAGTGTTGTTTCTTCTTCGTGATCCTGGCATATGGGCTTCTCCTTGCCTGTATTCCAATGTGAGTCCTAAATGCCTCTTCACTGTGTTGAACGCTTGCTTTTCTACTGCAACAGCTTTTAAAAGAAACCTATTTTTCTCTTAAACTAAAAGTTAAAAATGGTATTGCAAACATTTATCATATGTTCTAACCTTTTAAAATGTTGTCTTCGTCTTCATTTTAGAAAATATCATGATTGTTTCAACATGTTTCTGGATACACTTCAGCTTCTTTTGGATCTCACAGGTAACTGCCCTTAGATTTCAACTCTATGTAATCTTTGCTATTTTTAAGAGATTACATGTTTCTTATATGATTCTTATACATTTCCACGTATTGGAATTTAGTATAGGTCCTTACAGAGAAGTAATACGTAATTATGTTTTCTTATATGTTGCTATAAACTATGGCATTGTTCTTGTGTACCGAAGCTATTGGGTTTAAAGTTCATCTTGGTATGCCTAATTAAAATATAGTATTTTTGTTTATAAACCCAGGTGCATTAAACATCTTTTAAGTAACAAAAATATATATATGCACACTTAGTCAAAAAATAATCAAAACTTATCTTCTTCTTTTAAATTTGTTTTTCCTTAAGGGCTTTGCTCAGGAAATAGCCCTTAATGGGTTACTAAATCTGTTGGGGGAAGGGAAAAACCCCTCAGAGAAGAAAAGATTCTTAAATTGTAGGCTTCCAAAACACACGTAGCCTGTGATCTGGCACCTGCTACCTTCCTGCTGCTGCACAACTGCTGCCGAGTTACAGACACAATGTGCCTTTCAGCACACTTGTTCTCCAGTAAAAATTCATCTTAAACATCATGCTTAAATCTGCTTTGAACTGTCTTTTAAAACTAACATGTTAACACACGCTTTTCATTTCAATGTTTGGGGGACAGAGGCAGGCAGCTATCTATGGGAATTTGAGGCCAGCCTGGTCTGCCTGTGGAGTTTCAAGATAATTTTTGCAATTCTTGCAAACAAAACAAAACAACAACAACAATAGCAACAACAACAACAACAACAACAACAACAAAAACCTGACTCAAATGAACTGGCTCTTGTTAGCTCTTAGGAAAAATTCTCATTAACAATATGAACTAAAAATTGTGGTCCAATTGAAATAGATATTTTTCAAAACACTTTTCTGTTTCTCCTTGAGTATGCAGCAACAATAAAATTTCCTCAATACAGATCAGCCTATGTGTGCATGTGTGCGTGCATGTGCGTTTATATTTTCATCTCTTATGACTTTAGAAGATTCTGTCTCTTCTTTTTTTTTTTTTTTTTTTTTTTTNTTTTTTTTTCACATAAATTTATTTTTCTTTTTTTAACAAATCTAGACCCGTACCCCCACCATTCCCCCACCCCATCAGAGCTCATGCATTCTGCCAAACATGCTTTTCATCTCTTTCTCAGTCTTTCTCAATATTCTCCATGAGGAAGTTGACTGTTTTGAGCAGAATTGCACTGTTTCAGTCAGTTCTTTGAAGCAGACATTTCTGTTGTTGTTGTTGTTGTTGTTGTTATTGTTGTTGTTTCCATTATGCCTCACTTCCAACTGCTTTGGACAAAAGCTCAGGGGGCCATACACAAGAAATACTTACAACTAGGTAATTGACACTAGCATCCATAGATGAGTGATACCATTTGTCGTTTGTTTTTCTGGGACTATGTTACTTCACTCAGCATGATGTCCTCTAGCGGTAGCCATTTTCCTGCAAACCTCATGATGTCATCTTTCTTTAATGCTGTATAGAACTCCTTTGTGTAGATGTACCACATTTTCTCTATCCACTCATCAGCTGAGGAGCATTTGGGTTGGTTCCACCTCCTTGTTATTGTGAAGAGAGCTGAAATAAACATGGTTGTGCATGTTTCTCTGTGGTAGGTTGAAACTTGAGGGTACATGCCCAGGAGTGGTATGGCTGGGTCAGGTGGCAAGTTCATTCCAAGTCTTTCAAAGGTTCTCCGCACTGCTTTCCATAGTGGCTGTACAAATTTACATTCCCAGCAGCAGCGGGTGAGTGTTCCCTTTCGCCCACAACCACTCCAGCACTTGGTATCATTTGTTTTCTTAAACCTAGCTAGTCTTATTGGAGTAAGATGATATCTTAAGGTGGCTCTTATTTGCATGTCCTTAATGATTAGTGATGTTGAACACTTTTTAGGTGTTTCTCAGCCACCTATAATTCCTTACTTGTGAAGTCTCTGTTCAGTTCTTTGCTGCATTTATGGAGTGGGTCATTTGTTTTCTTTTTTCTTTGTTTTGTGAATAGTTTAAATATTCTGGAAATCAATGCTTTGTCAGATGTATCTGTGGTGAAGTTTTCTTCCCACTCTGTGGGATTACTCTTCACTTCCTTGACTGTTTCTTTTGATGTACATAAGCTTTTGTGTTTAATGAGGTCCTATTTGTCAGTTGTTGACCTTAATTCTTGTGCAACTGCTGTCTGATTTAGAAAGTGTTGTCCTACACCTATGTCTTGTAGTCTGCTGCCGTTTTCTTCTATCACCTTCAGAGTTTGGGGTTTCACGTTAAGGTCTTTGATCCATCTGGAGTTGACTTTTGTACATGGTGAGTGGTAGGGGTTTAGTTTCATTTTTCTACAAGTGATGATCCAGTTTTGCCAACACCACTTGCTGAAGATGCTGTCTTTTCTCCATTGTGGCTTCTTGGCCCCCTTGTCAAATATAAGTTGACTAAAATTGTATGTGCTCAGATTTGCATCTTCGGTTTTGTTCTATTGGTCAACAGGTCTGCTTTTGTGCCAGTACCAGGCTTCTTTTATGACTATAGCCCTGTAGTATAGTTTGAAGTCTGGTATAGAGATCCCCCCTGTGTAGCTCTTTTCGCTCAGGATTGTTTTGGCTATTCAGAGTCTTTTGTTTTTCCAAATAGAAGAAATTGGATTGGAGGGTTCATTCCTCAATGTAATCAAAGCCATATACAGGAAACCCAAGACAATATCATCCTAAAGGGGGAAATGACAGAAACATTCCCTTTAAAGTTAGGAACTCGGCAAGGCTGTCCCCTGTCACCACTCCTCTTCAATATAGTGCTTGAAACACTTGCTAGAGCAATAAGGCAAGACAAGGAAATTAAAGGAATACTAATTGGAAAAGAAGAAGTCAAGCTATCCCTATTTGCTGATGATATGATTGTTTACTTAAGGGATGCTAAAAACACCACCAGAAAACTCCTAGAAATGATTAAAACTTCAGCAAAGTGGCAGGATACAAAATTAACCTTAAAAAATCAATGGCCTTTCTTTACACCAACAACAAGCAACTGGAGAAAGAATTCAAAGAGACCTTCCCACTCACAATAGCCTCAAAAACAATAAAATACCTAGGAACAAACCTAACCAAAGACACCAAGGATGTCTACAACAAAAATTTTAAACCTTTAAAGAAAGAAATTGAAGAAGACATCAGAAGACGGAAAAAAACTCCCATGCTCATGGATTGTGAAAATGAACATTGTAAAAATGTCCATTTTACTGAAACTCTTGTATAGATTTAATGCAATCCCAATCAAAATCCCCAAGAGTTTCTTCACAGGATTGGAAACAAACTCTTTAAATAAATTTGGAAACAAAGTCCTTAAATTTATTTTGGATTCTGTCTCTTAAAAAGCCAACTATAAACAACTAAGGGGAAATCTAGTTCGAAGAAGCTATTTGCTTCATACTTTTCATATTAATGATTTTAACTGGTCTCATATAAATTATTAGTGCATTATCACATGCCATTTAGAGTTACTGAAAGACTGGTTCTGGTGTGGAGTAGGCCCATCCATCCCAGACCCAGCCCTGTAAGTATCAAATTGCTAAAGGATAAATTAATTTGTTAAAGGTAACTAATAAAATTACAAATGTATAGTATTGATTAATTAGGAACACAAAGTTAAACAGAGGAACTTAATGGTATATTCCTTGCAGGACTAAAAAGTTTAATTTAACTCTTTGTATAGGAAGAAGTAGTCTTAGAAGCAGACTCTCCTTGTATTGATAGTGATGGGCTCCATTGAGAAGAAGGATGGGAAATACTGTCTAATAAGAATTTAAGTGATACCCAGTGTGAATGAGGTGGAGATCTAAACAGGGAAGAATAGAGTCACATAAAACCTAGGCCCTGTCTTTAGACATGAGAGGCATGGGTATGGTGACATGGTGAATCATGTTCTCCTCCAAAGGCACCCCATGAACATGGGGGATCATGACAAAGTGTGCTGTCTCAGATCAGCAGAGGCCATGTTTTGGTTTTGTACCAGGATTCAATTCTGATTACTTCTTAACCATAACTGACAATACAAATTCTTTCTGTTGACATTCATCTAGGGACACCTTAAGCAGTTGAGGACCATAAGAAAAATTTCAATTTACCCAGGGAATATCTGAGAATTGAGGCCATTAGAATGAGGCCAGTGGTCTCAAGTGAAATGAAGGAAGATTGCCAGCTCATGTCAGGTGTTGGGTCAAGAACACTGAAGTGTGTGGGCATTTAATTTGTAGCAGGGGATGCCACCCAGAATCCTCAATTTACCAACCATAAGTGACGCTAAGGAGAAATGACAAGCAGAGGTACTTATCAGTTCCCACTCTATATAAGCAGGGCAGTTCAATGCTTGATTCTATTACTGTATACCACAGCAATTGGGGTAGGAATATTAGGACTGTCTGTGGTTTAGACTAATACTCATAGTTACGCTGTGTTGAACTTTCAATTACAAATCCACAATTAACCCAGATTTCATTCTGGTGATCACATTTCCAAGTGTGTGTCCATGAAGTGTCCTCTTTTTTTGGCAGAGAGACTTTATTATTTACATACTCAGACAAATATAGGTCACAGGCTTCTTCTATTATTAATTTTCCTCTGCAGATAACTGCCATACAGTGAGCAACTGTACCAGTAGAACGCCTTCTTCCATCAAATTCTAGCAGCCTTGCCCCCAGTCATTTTTTTGACTAGGATCATCAGAGGATATATCCTATGTATTAGCAAAATTTGGGAATGTGGATGAGAAGCACAAAACTTCTTCTTCAATAACAGAGAACCTTTGGAGATTAAATCAGCGAAAATGTTCACACTGCAAATGCCAGACGTTACAGAGAAGTTACTGCTTTGAGGGGAAAGGACAAAAAGTTTATTTATGAACATGATGCTTTAATTGGATGAAAAAAGCTAAATTGAGAGTCTGTCCGTCCCATGAAGATCTGACAGAGAAAGCAATGCTTTGATGTCCACCAATGTTCCTCTAACTTAAGTCAGAGTTGGCCATCTTCTTAGCTATGAGGGTTATGAAAGTTTAATGGATGTGATTGGGGGCCCTTGGACAGTGGGAACCTAGTCCAGAGATTTTGGAGTTAGATGTTATCTAATGCTAGAACCAACTTACTTCTGTGACTACATTTTGTTTTACAAATAGGAAGGCAAAGAAAGACCTATGACTTCAATATCATTGATGTGTATTAATGAAGTGCCCCCTTAGCTTAACTTCTCCTGCTGAGTTTCCAGGAAGCATGGGCCTCAGAAAGTGAACATATCGTGAAGTTGAAAAGGAGGGGATTTAGCCTGGGAAGATTGCTTATTTGATAAAATATTGGCAATGAAAGTATGAGAACCTGAGTTCAAACCATCAGCCTCCATGTAGAAATCTGAGCTTGCCTATTTGTATACCTCTGACCCCAGTACTGTCAGTAGTGGAGAGTGGAGGACAGCTGGGGCTTATTGGTTGCCAGCCTATCTCTAGGTTCAGTGGGAGGCCCATCTGAAGCAAATAAAAATGTTATGGATTATCCACCTCTGGCCTCAGCAGGATTGCAACAGGCACACACATCTCCATACATGTATTCATGAGAGAAAAACAGAGAGAGAGAGAGAGAGAGAGAGAGAGAGAGAGAGAGAGAGAGAGAGAGAGAAAACACACTGGTGTGCTATGATGATATGTTCCAATAATCCCCATATTGGTTAGATGGACACCAGGGAATCAACAAGTCATGATTCAGTGACAGATATCCTGTCTTTAAAATATAACCTGAAGAAGGACTGAGGGAGAAATCTTTGAATCTGGAATCCATGCTCAGGGGCACACATGTATGCATGTACACACAATGGATTGAAGTCTGTCGTTCTATCAAGAGACAAATTGGAGAACCTGGATGGGGACTTTTGTCATTGTGTACCTTTGAGTATAAAGGACAGAATAGTATCCTGCCCTGCCTTTTATTGTGACACTGATATGGCTATAGGACAGGGGAGTCAGCTGATGATCCCCCCATTTAAAAAAATTATTGTTATTTTACGTGTATTAGTGTTTTGCCTGCAGGCATATAATTCCAGATGGGTCATGCAGTCCCAGCAGATGTCAGAAGAGAGTGCCTGATTCCCCTGGAACTGGACTTACTGAGATATCATGTCGATGTTTGGAATCAAAGCTAGGTTTCTGCAAGAGCAGAATATGCTCTAATTTTCTGAGACATTTCTACAACCCCCATTCCCCTATTTTTTGAAACAGTATCTCCTTGTAGCTGCAAAAGATTTGGAATTCACTATGTAGACCTGGCTGGCCTCAATACCACAGAGATCTTCCTGCCTCTGCCTCACATGTGCTGAGACTGAAGGCATACACAACTATTTTTTTAGGTAAGGTCTAAAGGAGAAAAAGAATCATTGTTTGAAGGTTTAATCCAAAAGCAAACAAAAGGGAGGAATCCAATTTATGCCAGTCACTGTGTCACATGCTTTCTACCAATTACACTCCTTCCACCACTCATATGACAGGGTTGACCAAAATTTCTTAAAGGTGTTGAACATAGGGGTTGGAGAGATTGCTTGTCGGTTAAGACCACTGGCTGTTTTTGCAGAAGACACAGGTTCAAATCCCAGCACCCGCATGATGGCTAACAACCATCAGTAACTGCAATTCCAGTAGATTTGACTCCCTCTTCTGTCCTCCCAGGGCACTGCATGACATGGGTACACTTACACACATGCAGGCATAACACCCCTAGACGTAAACTAAAAATAATTATATATTTTTTAAAAAAATATGTGGATCCTGAATCTCAGAGAGTTTAATAACTTGCACAGTTCACACAGCTGGTAAATGACAGGACTACTTCCATGGTATGAAATAATCTAAATCCACAGTTTTTCACTCTTCTCAATCTGAGACTTACACTTAGTTCACTATTGTTATTGTTACTGTGAATGTTTCACAACTGATAAACCCTTCATTCTCAAAATACTTCATGTGCTATGTAGTAAAAAGTGTAAGATCATCAAAATCATTTCAGAGGATTTTTTTTTCATTTTTTTGTTTTGAGAGTATAGACAATACTGCTTTGATCTGACCAAGTAAATAAGAGTGGCTACAAAATCTTATTTTTTCCGGAGATTAAAAGTATAACCCCAACTTCACGCCTAACTGTGAGTGATGAAGAAACAAGTACAAAGAATACATTTAGTCATAATAGTTTAATGTGCTAATGTGATGTCTGATAGTATAGAAAGATTAGAAGCTGAAAATATTCTGAGTAATCCACACACTTTAAAAACTAAATATATAACAAGTCTGATAAATCAGGTTGGCCAATGACTGAAGATGTAAGTGGGAAGTGTGAGAGTATTTTTTTTCTTTCTGTGTTTTTCTCCATTTATATTTCCATTTATATTCATTTTTCTGTTTTTTTATATATAAGTCTAGGGCTAAAGTAGTATGGCTTCATAGATGAGTCCTGCCTTCAACTCATTATGGACTTAGCCTTGGCTTGACCAAAACTCTCCACCATCCTGATTTTACAAACATAAACAACACTACTGCCTACCATATTTTTTTATTTTATTTATTTTATTTTATGTGTATGAGTATATTGCCTAGATGTATGTCCTGCAATGGCTCATTGGTTAATAATACTGGCTACTCTTGCACAGGATCTGGGTCCAGTTCCCAACATCCATATGGTGGCTAACAACGATCCATAGATCTAGATCCAGTGGATCCAATACCTTCTGATTTATTATAATTATTTTGTGTTCTTGTAGCCCACACCCTAACTTTGTCCACCTTTTTGTTATGTCCATTTCTCTGCTTCGCATAACGTGTAGGTGAGATACTCATTATGCAGAAGATATCAGAGGGATATCTTCTCAAACATTTACAGAGATATGGTATACCAAGGAAGTTTTCAATCCAAGTGGGAAAACCCCTTATGTGTGTATTCAAAAATTGGGACTAAAAAAAAATAACACCACAAAATAGTAGTTATTAAAAACAGGTTAATGCTTATCTGTGGTAAGAACTACTGTTTGAGGGACTGGAGAGATGGCTCAGCAGTGAAGAGCAGTAGCTGCTCCTGCAGAGGAGTCAGGTTCAGTTCCTAGCATCCACATGGCAGCTAATGAGGTTGCATAAGTCCCCTTCCAGGGGGTATGTTGCCCTTTTCTGGCCTCTGCAGGCATTGCATGACACTGGTGCATTTATGTTCATGTAGGCCATACACTCATACACAAAAATAAAGATAATAAAGTCTTTTACATACTACTACTTGAGAACTACCATATCCTTTTGTGACAGAAATCAAAGCCTTTCATATAAGAACACTGTATTTTGTGAATTTAAGGTGCACATTAGCATATTTTAACATATGTTTGGATAACAAAATGATTTGTATAAACAACTTAAACTAATTTCCTTAGAGTTTATGTGACATTTTGGGGTAAGAGCACCAAAAGTCTACTCCATTAAGGAGCACCCAACATACAGTGCAATAATAGAAAATAACAGAGACTTTGGCTCTGACGTTTTAGGACTGATTTTGTATTTTTTTTATTTATTTTATGTGTATGAATGTACTGTCTGCATGTAGGTTTGTGCACCCATGTCATGCAATGCTGCAGAGGTCAGAAGAGGGTATTGGATTCCCCTGGAACTGGAGTTCTCCTGGAATTGGAGTTAGGGACGGTTCTCAGCCACCATGTGGGAACTGGGGATCGAACCCGGGTCCTCTGCAAGAGCAGTCGGTGCTGTTAAGCGCTAGGCCATCTCTCCAGCCCCAGGACTGATTTTGTATTATGCAAAGGTGTGAAGAAGCAGAATTTATCATCAGAAACCATTCCTAAAAGAATGACATTGCAAAAAATCTCATGCATATTTCTGGGCATATTAGAACCTGGAATCTCATCTTATCCGGGGCATGCCTGCACTCCCCCTTAAGCTATGGAGGATGGTGTATTCTATGTTGTTGTCAGATAGATTCAGATCATTAGAGGGAGAAAACCTAACATCCCCAGAATCTACTCTGTTGAGCCAATAGGCAGAGTTTGGGGTCATCTCCATTTCTGTCTGAAAGTATATAACAAGCAGCCTAACAACATGTAATGGGTAGACCCCAGTTCTTGTTCATTACCAAAGTCAAGCTGAGAGGCCCCTGTAAGGACAAGCAGAATTATCCTCCAAACAGGGAGGCTCACAGTGTCCTGGTTCTGTTGTCAGACCTGAGGAGTTCAAGCTATGGGCACAGAGTGAGGTTTGTCCAGATCACCTCCTCTGGGACTCATGGAGTATGGCTTCCTGTGGAGGCTATGGGACTTCAGTCAGTACAGTGAAGAAATCCTTTGCTGTGTGAGTCCAATATAGAGAAATGGAGGGCATTAAAAATCCAAGAATTTTCTGACTCGTCTAAACCCCTAAAGAAAGCTATTCTTCTTTGTAGCATATGTAGACTCACACTCCAAGGACTAAGAAAGGAAAATGGTATGCTTGCAGCTGGTATACTTAGAACAAAAGAGAAGGGATCCTCAGACATGTAGAAAACATTCTTGGCTATGATGTACCAGAGGCCACCGCCAAATTCTTCCTCTCATATCTGCTTAGAAAGTCTAGGAAAAAAAAAAAAAGTTTTGCTTCTACAAGCTGAATGGCAAGCTGCAAGAGGGGCAGGGGATTTGTGCAAGCAAGACAAGGTGAAAATTCAAGGTGACTGGGTAGAGGTAGAGTGTTGGGAGAGGATAGGGGCATGAGCTACCGTCAGTCTTCAGGACCAAATTGGGGCGCTCTGTGCAACAGTGGACTGAGAAAGGTGTGGGAGATGGGTACTGCTGTGTCTTAGGGGACTACAGTGAGTAATTTCAGGCTCTCCTCCATTCTGACCTCAAAGACCTTGGGCTCTGTATCAACCAGGCTCTGCTCTTAATGTTCAGAGCCAGCCCCTGGCTGGATGTCTTATACTCTCTCTTGTTGTGGGAAGGGGAAGAAATGGGTTTTAGTGTCCTTGGCAGAAGTGTGGTAGGCCTTGACCTAGACCTGGCAACAGCAAGTCCTGGAAATATTCTGTAGTCAAGGTAAAACCCTGAATATGTACTAAGTATGTAGCCCTCTCTTAATCACAGGGGCTGCACTCAGTTCCATCCATGAGTTTGCTGACTCTGGGAAAGTGTGGGCTGCAATGTGCCTTGGCATGTCTCAGGAAGGATGAAGGACTTCGGTCTTAGAAAAGACCTCTGATTATGAGCATAACATGGTCCTAGCCAACATTTAAAATCAGCTTTGTGTCCTCAGTGATAAGAAGTGGAATTCTAGCCAAATGTATGTCCACACTGAGTAGGGCCCAGCACTAGGCTCTTCAAAGTCCCAGGTGGTATAGGCAAGCAATTTTGAAGGGGTCTAACTTCATCCCTAAGGAATTAGGGAGTTAAAACAAAAAGATGAAAATAAAATATGAACAATAGGCTTGGGAGATGGCTCAGTAACACACTTCCCATACAAGCATGGGGACCTGAGTTTTGCTTCCCAAATCCCATGTAAATTAGGGCATAGTCTCATCTGTAATCCTGGTGCTCCTACCATGACGTGGGAGGTAGAGACAGGAAAAACCCTGGAAACCAGTGGATGAGAGTGCCTGAGATGGACAGCCAGGAACAGTAAAACCTGTCTGAAAAAAGGTGGAAGGTGTGTATCCACACCCGAGTTTGCCCTCTGACCTCCATGTACAATCTCATACCACCCCCCACACACTCACACAAATGCAAGCACAGACACAGGAGAGAGAGAGAGAGAGAGAGAGAGAGAGAGAGAGAGAGAGAGAGACAGAATGAATGAGAATCAATAAATGTTGCTACACCCTTTGGCATGCATGCATCCTATGTTTAAATGCCAGTATTGCAAAATGTTAAACAAATTAAAAAATTAAGACCTATGTCTAAATCCTACTTGCACTGTTAGCAACAGGGAGTCCTGGGAATCAAACTAAGCTGTGGAGAAAAAGAGAGAAGGTAAGGTAGGTTAAGTATGATCAAGTATAAACATGTATAAAATCTCACAAATATCCATAATTTAGTATAATGGATATACACTAAGGAAAAGGTGTCAATTTGGGATATTTGAGCAGTGTACTAAATTTGTTATGTTGTATGCAAATTAAAATCCTGAGAGTGGTATAAGAATTGAAAAGAATCTCATAGCAGACTTTCAAAGTGAGATGCTTCATACTTCCTCTGGAGGTGGTTTCAGGTAGAAGACAGCTTAGGCTTCATAGAATAGGTAGGCCCTGGGGCTGGAGAGAAAGCTCAGAGGTTAGGAACACCAACTGCTCTTGCAGAGGACCTGGGTTCAATTCCCAGCACCTACATGGCGGCAAAGAACCGTCTTTAATTCCAGGTCCAGGGGAATCTGACGCCTTCTTCTGATCTCCATGGCATTGCATGGATGCACCAAGCTACATGCAGAAAGTACACTCACACACATAAAAATACAATAAAATAAAATAATAAAAATTAAAAAAAGAATAGGTAAGCCGAACTAAGCCAAGGGAAGCAGCACCTAACCTTAGTGAAGTATGGGGCAAGGGGACCCATTAAAGAAAGAATAGAGAAATTAAGAACTATATTTTATTGTGCTATTTAGACTTGTTGGTAAAACTAACCAAGGCTATTTACCCAGGACATTTTCAGCCCCCAAAGGCAAAAGAAAGGGCTGTTTGAACATAGTGTTTGCCTATTTCACCCCTTCTATAATATGGGCCCATTTTATCAAAGCCTACAGAGGTGAAATCTCTATTACTCTTCCTTTGGCAAAGATGAATACTACCCAGAATTATTTAGTCCCATAAGCAAAGTCGAAAAGAAGCCTGAGATAGGAACACTCATATGGTGGTTCCTAAGGAGACCAACACCTCAGAATATGAGTTATGTCACGGACAGACCCATCCTATCTTCTTTCTGACATATGAAGTCCCAGAGCTAACTGCCAATCCGAGCACAATTGCCTCACCTATTTTTCTGGATTCTGAGATCTGAGAGGCAGCATTCTCATGGCAGACAGGAAGGGGGTTCCAAGCTTTCGTTGGAATAAGTTAATAAACAGTAAGGAAGGTGATACAAGATCAAAACAGGATGACAGTGTTGTATCCTGTTTGCCATTAGGTTAAGAATGTTAAAAATATTCTTAACCTAACGGCAAACAGGATAATTTAACCTTATTACTCTCACCTAAGGATTTCATACATTCTGTCACAAACACTAAGGTTTATTGACTCAAGTTTCTGGATCCAGTTTGTGCAAGTTCATCCACTAGAGCCTAGTCAGCCTAACTAGAGTTAGAGCAGATGGGGAGAAGGTGGGCTATGGGGGGCGATGAGGATGGGGAGAGTTTATAAAGAGGATTAAGATGTTTCGTATGAAAAAATGCACAGAAACCCAATTAAATACACATTAAAATTAAAAATCAAGGTGTATATAATTAAAACAAACAAAAACTCTTACCTTGGAGCTGGAGAGATGGTTTAGCAGCTGAAAACACTTGTTCTTGCAGAAGACACAATTTTGATTCCCAGTAACCACAAGATAGCTAAAACCATTCATAATTCCAGTTGCAGGAGATCCAATGTCCTCTTCTTGCCTCTGCAGGCATTGCCTACAGGTGCTGCACTTACATACATGCAGACGAAACACTCATACACAAAATTAAAATAAAATAAGTCTCGCCTGTATTCCTGGGAGAATGTAAGCAAGTCTTTCAGGATGAATTTACCCCTTCTATATGTGATGGGAGTGAATCTCAGACATAAGATCTCCTTGGATTGACAAAGGGCTACATTGATTATAAAGAAGGGAGTGACTCTCTACCAGGGGTCAACATGATGATACCGCATGTCAAAGGGATTACCCAAGAAGAATGCAGCTACGTAGAACTCAGGCCTTATTCATAGACTGGAGAGAAATGGAGATGGTAAAATGATAATGGAGTTCAAATCCTTCCAGGGGATCACAAGGACATGAGGAACCATGACAAAGTGTGCTGTCCCGGGTCAGCTGAGTCTACGTTCCAGGTTTCACCAGGACCCCCATGATGTATAACTGCCCTTGTGGGGCGAGAAGAGATCCCTTCCTCTGCCATTCATCTCTGGAGAATTTGAGGAATTCTGTAAAATAAGGTGATTTAACTTCCTCCTAAAGAGGATCTAAGAATTGAAGACATTAGAATGAGTACGTAGGTCTCAAGTGAAGTCACAGAATGATTGCCAGATTTTGTCAGGGGTCAGGTGGAGAACACTGAAATGTGTTGGTAAGGATACCTCATATCTTTGTGTTCCACACAGAATCCTAGATATTGCTATCACCTGGGACTCCAGGTAGCACTGACAATTCATAAATGCCTACCAGTTCTCACTCTAGGTAAACAGTGTGGTGCAAAGCTTGATTCTAGTGCTTCATCCCCCAACAATTGAGAGTGGACTATTCAGACTGCTTGTTCTGTGGACCATGGACACTCTTTTGGTACCCTGTGTAGAATTACCAATTGTAGCTAGGTGTGGTGGCATGCGCCTTTAATCCTAGCACTTAGGAGGCAGAGGCAGGTGGATCTCTGTGAGTTCAAGGCCAGCCAGGTCTACAGAGTGAGCTCCAGGCCAGGTGGGACTAAAGGGAGACCCTGTCTCAAAAATACCAAAGAAAAAAATTACCAATTTTGAATCCCCAATCTGGCTGCCAGTGCTTTCTTTCTGGTGCAACCCCTGACAAGTATGTAGCAAAGAAATGCTCTTTTTACTTCTTGCTAGGTCTCATACTCTGAAATTTGAAAGGATTGGGGCAGGGCTATGGAGATGGCTCAGTTGGTAAAATGCTTACAGTACAAGCTTGATGACTTGAGATCAGTCTCCAGCACCAGTGTTAAAAAGCAAGGTGCTACTGCATGCTTCTGCATATCTATGACTATGTAGACAGAAACAGGAAGATTTCTAGCCTAATCCTTACCATCTGTCCCTTAATTAACTTTTTCCTCATTTAATTTTATATTACTCTAAAATATGAATACACACTTTCCACTCATATACAATAATTAACGAGTCTGAAAGTTGCCGGAGTCCAGCTCCAGCAGGTTCAGTTCCTGAAGTGGGTGGTCACAAGGGCAGCAAAGAAATTAATCAAATAAGACACAAGAATCTCTTTCTTTTTTGTGACCTGAGGAGCATCTATCTTCCCTGCTCCTGTGCAGAGGACCTCTTGGGTTCTTCACTCTGCTGAATTCTTGACCTAAGGATCAGAGTGCGTTTTCCTTCTCTGATCCTGTGCAGAGGGCCTTTCAGGTTTGCCACTCTGCCTATTTCTTTTCTTCTCTTCACTGCTCCTCAGGTCCCGGTGTTTATTTTTATATGCCTTAAAACTAATACATGTTATGCAAGTCTAAAATAATGATGAAAAAAATAACCCAACAACCCCGTAAATATTTTTCATAAAATTCACACCTGAAATTACTAACATCAAAAGCAGTAAAACAATCAATAATTGTGCAATCATTTATTTGATACATCGAGAAAGTGAAGCAATAATAATGCAGCCCTTCAGCTAAGCAATTTAGCAGTTTTGCAGCAAAGTGAATTTAATATTAATTTTCAAGTCTGAGGATTCCATTCTTTATGCCTTGTGATTACATAGGTGCTGGACAGTGTAAAAATGATCTTTAAAGCTTTAACAATAGAGAACTTTATTTTTCTCAGGTTAGGTCCTCGTTCACTCGACCTGTATGTCATTTTGTGGCTGATGAAGATTTGATTCATATCTTCTTTTTATTCTAGTAATTGTTTTCCTCAGTTTCTGTTTTTAACACTTTCTGCTAAGGTGATCTTCTATGGGCTATTAATCTTTAAGTCAGATCACTACAATCTATTATTTTACTGGACTTAGTTTCACTTTGCCCTACAATCCTCTTTTTAGTTTAAACCTCACCATGAAATCAAAATTCCTTTATTTGCTTGGGTAATCTGTGCATGACATGTGTTCTGTAGAGCTCTTAATTACTTCTTTATCATACTTTTAAGTTGTGTACATAGCACCAGAAAAATAAGAATTAATATGATAAGGAGAATTATTAAAAACCAAGGTCAGCTGGAAAGCGGACTTCAACCAGACGGGTCAAGTCACTGGAACTTTGTCAAGGAGTGAACCTTTGACGAATGGCTCTGCCAGAAAGTAAGTGGTGGATCGATTCTAGAGCCTGTTAAGAGATTTGCATGAAAACAACATAGTTGCTTTCAGATAAACAAAAATATAGCAATAATGTTGTTCAGCTTGTCTTTCAGCTGGGGATTTGCTGTTAGCATCCACAAATAAGGGAGTCCATTCACCACTTGCTTTTCTGGGACTGTGTTAGTTCACTTAGCATAATGGCTTTGAGTTCCATCCATTTACCTGCAAAGTTCATGATGTCACCCTTCTTTACCACTGAGTAGTACCCCATTGTGTAGATGTACCACATTTTTGCCATCTACTTATCAGTTGATGGGCATTTGTGTTGGTTCCAGCTCTTCACTATTGTGAAGAAAGCAACAATAAACATGGATGTGCATGTATATTTGCGGTACTATGAGTCTTGTGGGTATATACCCAGAAGTGGTATGAGTAGGTCAGGGGGTAGGCTCATTTAGAGTCTTTTAAGGTTTCTCCACACTGCTTTCCATACTGGTTATATGAGTTTACATTCCCACCAGCAGTGAATGAGTGCTCCCATTTCCCCACAACCTCTCCAGCATTTGTTGTCTTTTGTGTTCTTGATCTTAGCCAGTCTTATCAGAGTGAGATGATATCTGAGAGTGATGTTAATTTGCATTTCCTTAATTATTAATGATGATGAACACTTTTTAAAATGTTTCTCAGCCATCTTTGATTCTTCACTTTCCATGTAAATGTAGAAGAAGAGAACTCACACCACAATGTCCACTGAGCTCTCCATGAGTGCCATGGGACATGTCTCCACTCACACATCATGCAAACACTCTGTAATAAAAAAGAGAGTACTACTTTCAGTTTTGAATCTAAGATTATACATAATATTGCTTTAGTATATGCATAGTTAAAATTATTTATGTGAGTAATCAAATTTCCATATACATTTTCTCACTTTTATTGGAATTCTGTGGTAAAAGTACCTAAAATATATTGTATTAAGGCACATCCAATATACACTACAATATTATTAATGATAGAATGATCTTAGCTGTTCAGAACCTGGAGTCTTGGTCATAACTGTAATAAGTGTGAAAAATGTAAATATTCACTAGAGAATGACCACTGAAACGAGTGGTACCTAAGAAGACCTCACCATGTTTTCACACCTTTGAGGGCCTAAAACTGGTGTTTTGTTTGTTTATTTGCATGTTTTGTCTTTTTGTGACAGGGTCTCTCTGTAGCCCTGGCTGGCCTGGAACTCACTATGTAGACCAAGCTAGCCTTGAACTCGCAGAGATCTGCCTGCCTCTGCCTCCCAAGTGCTGAGATTAAATCCATGTGCCACCACACCTGGTCTATACCTGGTTTTAGTAGAAAAATATCTAGACTGAAGGGACTGAGTGAGGTATGTTTGATAGATGGCGTCAGATAAGTGGAAAGAAGAATCCCAGAATCACGGAATCTACACTTTTGAGCTGGCAGAGAGTTTGGGTTGCTCTCTGTCTGGATGGCCACATCAAGCAGTATAACAGACTGTAATGGGTGGGAGCCCAGTTATGCTAGGGAGAGTTTTCATTCAAAACCAGTCACCCTGAGACATCCATGGAGATGAGAAGAATTATTCCCAAAAGAGGAAGGCTGAAAGAGTTCTGTCTCCACTGTCAGGCCTGAGGAGCTCAAGCTTTGTGTACCATGATAGGCTTCCCCAGATCACCAGTTCCGGGACTCAGGAAGGTATGGCTTCCTTTGGAGGCTATGAAACTTTCGTTAGTCTAGGGAGAAGTTCCTTGGCTTTTCACTCTTGAAAAGAGAGGGATATTAGAACAACTAGTGTCGTTTCCCGCCCTGTGAGATCCCAGAGAAGACACAAAACATTCCAGGATATCTAGATTTCCATTGCAAGGCCTAAGGAAGGGGGGCTGTGTTTGTAGCTGGTGGAATTCCCTCCAGAGAGGGAAATATCCCAGGATTCCTGATTGTGAGCTATCAAACAGAGCACTGCAGCCAACGCTATTAGCATCATTTTTCCTGGAAAGGTCTAGGAGAGCAGAGAGCTACACTTGAAAGGTGAGAGGTAAATTCCAAGATAGGTGGGGGTACATGCACCATGGGGTAGAGTGGTGTCAAGTGCTCTAAGAGGGGATAAGAACATAGCTGATCAGGTGTCCATGGGATAATGTCCAGCTTCAGAGGCTCAGGCAAAGTTTGTGTGCAGTGGTAGACTGAGAAAGGTGTGGAGATTGGCAAACACAGGTGACATGGAGAGTACAGAGAGGAATTCGAGGCTTTAGTTCCTTTTTCTCCATATAGGAGTCAGAACAGTGGGGTGACATAACAACCTGGCTGTGCTGTCAATCCTAAAAGCCTACCCCTGACTGGATGCAGTTTACTCTATTCCTGTTCTAAGGCAAGAAACCAGGTCTTAGTGCCTTGTGACAGAGGTGTCAGTTCATTCCCCTAGAATGGCAAGTTATACAAGTGGTCTGCACTCAAGGTACAGACTCCAATTATGTACTGAGGAGACCATACCACAAAACGCTTTACAAAGGAGCTCTGATTCTCCATGTGGGAGCAAGGGCATTCTGGCCACATCTCTAATTTTGGGGTTCTGAGGTTAAAAGAGAACCTCTAATCATTGAACTGTCCTGGCCCTGGGCTCTCAAATGCCTTAGGAAGAAAACACAAACAAAAGAGGGGGAGAACTGATTTCTTTCCCAGAGAAAGAGTGTTAATATTAAAAAAAATGGGGGAATGGAAACTTAATACAGAATGTGTTTAAAAAAAAAGGAACAGAAAAGCTATCCTGGGCATGTAGTTACCCATGCCCATCACGTGAGTGTCAAAGGGAATCCTAGGCAGGAGATACCACAGGACTTCGATGCAATACTAAAAAATGGGTAGGAGATATTGGACAAACAGTTCAGTGGGTAAAAGCACTGGCTACTCCAGAGGACCTGAGTTCAGTTTCCAGCACACACATGGCCTTCAGACTCCAGTTTCGGGAAATCGAACACACTCTTCTGGCCCCTATAGACATTACACATCATGGGTACACTTGGATACATGCAAGCAAGACACCAGTACACATAAAATAAAAATAAATAATACTGGGCATGGTGGCTAATACCTTTAATCCCAGCACTTAGGAGGCAGACACAAGCAGATCTCTGTGAGATCCCAGGCAAACTGGTCTACATACTGAGTTCCAGGCCAGCTGTGACTACAGGGAAACCCTCATTCAAAATGATAAAAACAAAAGTAATAAGTAAATAAAGAAGAAAAAAAGAAAGAATAATACAGTGCACAAATCCCCCCCAAAACAATACAGGAAAACAACTGAGAAATTATGGTTTCTGATTTTCACTTAAAGTTTATGAAGTCCTAGGTTCAGTTTCCAGCATTGGAAAAGTGTAAATTATTAAATATAGGTAAACTTATCTCCAAAACCGACATGTACTAGAAATAAAAAGATAATGGGAAATTGACCAGGATGAGGAGGGTAAAAGGAGGTAAAGATCTGCTCTTCTCTCAGAAGGAACAGCCTTAGCCTAGTGTAGGTCCACTTCAGCTTTGGTATACAGTACCAAACAAGGGTAAAGGATAGGATTACAGTGGATATCATTGCAGAAAGGGGAACATTTAGAGCCCTTACCCTATGGTGGGACCTGGACATGTTAGCTAATTAGCTTCAGTAACTGTTCCCAGGCCATTTTCAGGCCCAAGAATACAAAAATTAATGCTGTGAGTTCCAGCATCTCCCTCACATTTTGGAGTGTAAGTGCATGTTTTTGTGCATGTGTTTGTGCGTACCCATGTGGGAGTGCATGTTTGTGTAAATCAGAAGCAAAAATATTACATTGTTCCTCAGAAACAATCCATCTTGTTGGGGGTCACTCACTTCAACAGAACTGGGAAGTAGATAGGAAGGCTGGTTGCCAAGTCCTAAGGAAACACCTGTCTGTACCATCCCAGCCCAGCATTGGGATTAAAAGAACAAGCCAATGCACGCTGCATTTTGTAACATGTGTTTCAAGGCTCAAACTGAAATCTTCAGGCTTAGAAGGCAAGCACTATGGACTGAGCTATCATCAGTCCATCAACATTCTTTTTTTTTAATTTTAGGACAAAAATCCCTAGTCTGAAAGTAGAGCCCAGGGAGCAAAAGCCAGTGGTGACAAGCTGTGAAGTAAACACAGGAAATGAATATGATAAAAATTTGGACCTCAGATAGTCCAAAACACCAACTTCTCAGCAGACAGTGACTCCTGTTACTGCATAGGATTGACTTTTCTCTCGAACTTTCCTCCACCATGCTACTGATATACTTCTCAATGTCACAGTACTAGATGTGAATTGAACTGAAAGTATTCAACCACCATACAAGGGCACCACACTGTAACTTAACCATATATGTAATGTGACCAGAAGTTAGGAAAATAATGAGTTCTTAGAACAGTGTTGTCATCAAAATCAGGGAAAAGAAGCAGTATTGTAAAAGCTGAAGTGTTCTCAACCTTCTCCAAATGTTCAAAATACATGTTTTAATTGATTTAAGTATTGCAATCATCTGTTTTTCTCCCCACATACTTACTTGCTATCCCTGACTATAGCCAGAATGCCCAGGAGACAAAAGAGCAATGCTATGCTCCTGAGAAATGTCTCCAGGTCCAAGATGAGGCCCAGAGAGTCAAGAATGTTCAGGCCACAGCAGCAGAGAAAAGAGAGCTTCTGGAGGGAGATGCTGTTCCCAGCATTTCTACTGCTGGCTTCCCACAGAAGTCTCAGGACATGCCACCCACCAAAAATTTGGTAAAGGTGCCAAAGGCCAAAGGAAGGAAAATGGGAACTCTATTAGGGCTCTACCGTTTTCTGAGAGCAGTATGCTAATGGAGTTCATGATATGTATGTACAAACAGCAACAGCCCCGAAAGAAAGAAGAAGAAATGTTAAAGAGCATTTCCCTAAGATTTTCAAGAAAACCATCTATTGTTTAGATATGGGTTTTGACCATGAGTTGAAAGAAATCCAACCCAACAGTCAACCCTACATGTTTGTAAATGAGTTAGATTTCCGGGATGATGGAAGTAGGAGCAGCAAGCTGGGTCTTCCCAACCTAGGCATTCTGATGCCTCTCCTGATTGTGAGCTACTTAAAAGATCACTGTGCCTCAGGAGGCCTGGCACTTCCTGAATATGTTAAGCATCAGTGAAGGAGTCTCACACATCATCTTTGCTGATATCAGGAAGCTCATCACCCATGATCTAGGGCAAGAACTTACCTGGTATACTGTCAGGTAGCCTGCAGTGATCCTCCATGCTTTGAGTTCCTGTGGGGTCCCCAAGCCCATGCCAAAGCCAACAAGGTAAAGGTGATACGATTTTTTAGCAACATCACTGAAACAATGCCCCATTCCTACTCATCTCATTCTGCCTCCAGGTTACTGCCCTGAGTTCCTTCCTTGGCTTGCTAAGTGACAAACTTCGACATGGGAGATATAAGCCAAATAAGACCTGTCCTCCCCAAATTGGTATTGGTTAGAGTGTTTTGTCACAGCAATCGAAGGCAATTGAAGGTTGAAGAGGCTTTGATGAAAAAGCATGAGGAAATCCATGCTAAAGCTGAAGCCAGGGGTGACACTGAGGGCAAGGACACGGGCATTCTGAGACCAAGTCCAGCCACCTGACCCGCCTGTGAAATCTAAAGTAGTCTTCGCTATGTGATTGAAAATAACTGTTCTATAAAAGTTGTTGACCAAAATTTTTGCTGTCTCTTATCAGAGTGCTTTCTCAACATCAGAACCCCTGCTGCAAAAGATCATCTTTTGTTGATGTTTGCCATGTTGAGTATTCAAGTTTTGTATCTATTTGAAGTACAGGTTGGAATGTTGTAAATAAAGACAGACCAAAAATAATAGATTTCCAGTGATTTATTTCTGACAGACATTTTCTTCTTTCATTTCAAAGATGTATTCCTGGATTTTCTTCTGGTATTAAAGAATGTATGAGAAGTTAAAGCACAGTGAATCAGATTTCTTTTACAAGGTTTGTATTTTACAAAAAATTAATTGAACATCTGTTCTTGGGGAATATTTACATTGTTCTGGAAATGTTTAGATAAAGAGGAAGCACCCCCTCCCTATGCAATGATACATTCTTAAGGAAGCTCTCATTATCGAAGAAGTTAAGGGCTATTTCCTAAAGAAATAATAAACAGGGTAATATTTGGTTGGGCAGAACATTTTTCAGCATTAATTATTAAGCATGTACACGAAAGGATATTTTATTTTTACTTGTGACCTTACATACAGTATGTGCTGGACAATTTAGTGTCAACTTGACACACTTGTATTGAGAGACCCTCAGTTGGGGAATTGCCTCCATTGGACTGGTGTGTGGCCATGTCTGTGGTGTATTTTCTTGAATGTCGAGTGATGTGTGAAGACCCAGCCCACTGTGGGTGTGCCACCCCTTGGCAGGTTGTTCTATATTGCATAAGAAAGCAGGCTGAGCATCAGTCAGAGGAGAAAGCGAATAAGTGACATTCCTCCATATTCTGTGCTCCAGCTTCTCCCTCCAGGTTACTGCCCTGAGTTCCTTCCTTGGCTTCCTAAGTGACAAACTTCGACATGGGAGATGTAAGCCAAATAAACCCTTTCCTCCCCAACAGCAATTGAAGGCAAACTAGAACACAGTCTTTTCTGTATAATTTTTTAGGTCAAATATTATACAAAACATGGATAGTAATGAATTGGTTTAAAATGCTCACATTAATAAGTGACAATCCCTAAAAAGTCAGTATTCTCTCATGGCAGAAGAGTTGGAGACTGGCGTGACATGGCTTAAAGCAAGAATAACTCGGGACCTTGAAGTGCAGAATGCTACCTCAGATGTTGAGGGAGGTTCTGGACACAGTATCTGGAAACCCTGTCAGGCAGAACACTGCATGACCAATTTAAAGGAGACTGGCTGGGTGAGAGCATCTGAAGTTCCTTGTTCTAAGAAAACACCTTGGTTGACAATGTTCAGCTGGTATCTGGCACAAACAGGTTCTTTGGGTAGAGCTCTCCTGACTTCTGTGTAAAAACGTCATGTGTCCCATTTTTTCAAACTTTTTCCTGAAATGTTGCTGGGGAGATGGTTTATTTGGAGATGGCTTGTGGCTGAAGCATGAAGACCCAAGTTCAACCCACAGTGCCCATGATAAAACAAAACAAAACAAAATACACAGAAAAGGTGCTATTGTAAGCTATTGTGCTCCCAGTGCTTCATAGACAGAGACAGGAGGTTCTCTTGGGCTTGCTGGCAAGCCCATCTAGCCAAGTTGGTGAGCTCAAGTCTAGGGAGAGACCCTGCATGAAAAAATAGGCTAGAGAGGAAGTAAGATTACAAAGTCAAAATCTAGTCCCCGAACAGAAAATACAATTCACTTGTATTGTATATTTATACACTTTTAATGTGTATACAGTACAAGGGAATCCCCTGTTCTACCAGGGGGAAGCTCAGGGAACTGTGTAGTGTCTGAGATGACTTTGGACTAGCCAGAGAAAAGAAAGAATCACATCTTATTTTTACTATCACACTGCAAAAGCCTTTGAGCAGGCTGTCAGATTATTTATGCCAGATCTAAGGGAAGATAAAAAAGTCATTGTTTGGATATTGCAGCCAACACAAACAAATGTGGGAAACCCAATATATGCTGGTCACGGGTCAAGTATATTCTGTTCATTACACAACACCCATCAGTCATAGAGAACAGGGCTTACCAAAACCATCTCAAACTGTGGAACCTGAATCTCAGAAAGCTTGATAATTTGCACAATTCATATTGCTTGCATCTAACAGAGATGGGACTGGTTCCACAGTGTGAGATAATCATAAACCATGATATTCCACTCATGCAAGCCTGAGACTTAACTCATGCCACTCTTAATTCCCTTTTCTTATTGTTACTGTAACACCATCTTAACAAGTAAACATTCCGATCTGAAAATATTGGGAGTAATATCTCACTATATAACAAGGTAAAGAAGGTCATCAAAATAATTGTAAAGGCTTCATATTTGTATGGTTTTGAAACAGAACTTCAAACTACAGTGCAGGGTCCCACAGGTCTCACCATCTATCTGAAGCTGGACTTATATGCTTGGCAATCTTTTCCTTTAAAAACCTTTTTATTAATTTTCATTTTATATATGTGAGTGTATTGCTTGCATGTTGTACACTCATGTTGTCCAGTGCCTATGGAGGTCAGAAGATGGTCTTGAATCCTCTGGAACTGGAGTTACAGATGGTTGTTAGTTGCCATGTAGATGCTGGCAACCCAACCTGTGTCCTCTGTAAGAGCAGCTAGTGCTCTTAACCATTGAGCCATCTCTCCAGCCCCCGTATCTCTTTTTCTTGATAGCAGTAATTATAGATATGAATTAAAATTTTTGGCAAAATATAGACTATGAAGAAAGAAAAAAATGACATATTTAGTGGTGATAGAATTGTGTACTTATGTGATATTAGATAGCTTCCAAATACCAAGGTGTTTATAAAAATCTGACTAAGGAGCTGGAGTGATGCCTCAGTAGTTAAGAGCAGTTGCTACTCTTGAAGAGGACCTGGGTTCAGTTCTCAGTACCCACATAGTAGCAATTAACCAACCAACTGTCCCTAACTCCAGTTTCAGGAAATCTCACTCTCTCTTCTGGCCTTTGTGCGTATTGCATGAAATGGATGCACCTACACAAATAGAGACAAAACATACACATAAAAATAAATAAAAATTTTTAAATAGAAATAAATGAAAATTTCTAGGCCAGGCATGGTGCTATATGCCTTTAATCCCAGCACTTCAGAGGCAGAGGCAGGGGGCTCTCTCTGAGTTCAAGGCCAGGCTAGTCTATATAGTGAGTTCCAGATCAGCTAGGACTAAAGAGAGACCCTGTCTCAAAAGGACAAAAAATAATTAACTAATTAAGCAATTTATTATTTGAAATAAATATTTGAGAAAAACAATCAAGAAAACAAAAGAATGAAGATATAAGTATGAAGGTTGCTTTCCTCCTTTTCTGTTATTCTGTATATTTTCTTTTAATTTATCTCATTTTTTCTCAGTTTGTCTTAATGTTCTGGTGTGAATAGGTTGTTGTTTCATACATGACACTGGCATTGAAATTATTATTAGCTTAGGATTGACTTGAACTCTCTATTCTTCTGGCCTAACAGTCATGAGTTACCCAGCCCATAAGATTTTTTTTTATTTTGATTGCGTGTGTGTATTTGTGTGTATGTGTGTGTGTGTGTGTGTGTGTGTGTGTGTGTGTGTGCTGGTTTCTATTCATCTCCTAAATTTGAAATCCTGACTTGTGCTATCCATTTCTTGGATGGAAATGGATATATCTCTTAGATGGCAGAACTACTCTTAAGAACAACAGGAATCTGGTCACAAGTTAGCAGTGGAAGCTCAATTTCTAGGAAGCCTTTAAGACATGGGACAAAGTTTCTTTTTCCATGAATTAATACTAAAAGTATACACTCATTTTAATGATATGGACTCATTCAGAGATCTGCCTCAAACTATTTTCATGGCTAGAAGGCCACAGAGGATATAGTGGTGCTATGTGTATTCTCCTGAACCCACATTGGTCTAAGGAGAACAAGTGCAGAGAGATTACACAGATTTGAAAGATGTCCAGATAGTAGCACTAATTAGGATTTTGAGGAAAATCACAGTTTTGCTCACTAGAATTCATATTCTGCTCTTGGCTCTTTTAGGATCAAAACATAATATAACCCACAGGAAATTTCACTGGGAGACTTTTGTGAAGAAATGAGTAATGTGAGCAAAGACTGTGCTAGGTAAAGTAAATGATTATTTAGGTTTCATGAGAGAGGAATTGATATATAGCAAACAGGACTAGGTTGAAAAAATAATAACAGTATTGATCCTAAAAAATAAATATACTTAAGACCCACCTGCTATTATTAGGTCTGGGCAGAAAGATGGAGACTAATTACCACTCATTTGTATCTTGGAGGTTCTTGAAAGATTAGGACACTTAAGAGTCAGGATGCAGAACTAAATCCTGGCCAGGTACACAAGGCCATTGAAAAGTAACAAAGATGGCAAAGTTCCTTCTTTTTCCACTGAAGACAAAAGACTGAAGGCTGTTCTTCTACCACATGGCAGGGCCCCTTCTCGCTTGACTGGTACAGACCAGGTAAATGACACCAAGGCCAATCCGAGACATATCTCAGCTTGGAACTCTAACCTATCAGCTACCTCTTCTTCACCAAAGCTGACCAATCCAAAATCAGGGGAGGATAGTCTATCTCATACCCCCAACACCATTTAAAGTCCCATGCCCTCCTAGGAGCTTTGAATTTTTTAGTTTCTAAATCCCTTCTCCACTGTGGAGACCCATTCTCTCATTGTGAAAAAATGCATGTGTGTGCTCCTTTATATTTTTAAAAAATATTTTATTATATTTTATTTTAAGTGTATGAAGGTATGTTTCCATGTGTGTAAATGCACCTGTATCATACAGTGCCCACAGAGATCAGAAGGCAGTGTTGGATACCCTGAAACTGGAGTTATGGACAGTTGTTAGCCTTCATGTAGGTTGGTCAGGAGCAGGAGCAGCCAGTGTTCTAACCACTGAGCCATTTCTGCAGCCTCTTCTTTCCTTTTAATAGAGTTTGTTACCTGTTGGTTTCATCTGTGTATGAGATTTTTCTTGCCTTTAAATTCTGTAACTGGTGGAAACAACAAACTTGATTAAGATCCCTAGACAATAACAAGGAGAATTGGGTATAACTGGTTTAAAGATGAGAAGAAAAAAGAACAGTCATCAGAGGCTTAATCAAAAAAATAAAAAAAAAAGATTGGTACCTTAAAACCCTCAACCATGTTTCTGGAAATGTGTGGTATTGAAAACTGGTTTTAATGGGGACATACATAGACTTCCATTTAAGGTACTGAAGAAAGTTGAATTGTATATTGGAGGAAAGTTCCCTTAGATCAGGAAGAATCTCAGCATCCCCAAAATCGACATTGTTGAACTAGAAACTAAATTTGTGCTCTCCATCTCTGCCTGGAATATCATAGAAAGTAGCCTAATAGGATCTAATGGACAGGAATCCCTAGATCTAAAAGGCAGGATTCGTGTTCAAAACTAAAGCTAGGCTGGGAGACCCCTGAAAGGTGTGAGAGCAGGTGCTTCTCATACAGGGAGGCCCACAGAGTCCAGGCCATGCTGCCAGGCCTTAGAAGCTCAAGGTGTGGGGGGTTCCTATGGAGGTTGTGGGACTTTGGTCAGTGAGGAAATCCTTGGTTAAGAGAGACTCCAATCTCTAGAACAAGGCATTGGAAGCCTCACCCAACTGCTTTTTACCTCATTGAGTTCTGAGAGAAATCGGTCAACCACTGTTGTAGATCTAGAACTCCACTCCAAGGAGTAAGGAAGGGGAGCATTCTGTTCACAGCTGGTGGATCTGGGTGCCCAGCATGAAAGATCCTACTTACTATGTATAGAAAGTATTCCTGGTTGAGACTTACCAGACCAAATATGTGATTTTTTTAATAAAATATTTTACTGCTCTTTTCTCTATTTCATACATCATCTCAGTCCTATTTAGACACATTCCCTTTTCGGTGTCCCTCACCCCAAGCCAGAGTTTGCGATCTTTTTAAAAATTTATTTGTTTATTTATTTATTTATTTATTTATTTATTTTTGAGACAGGGTCTCCTTTTAACCTCAGCTGGTCTGGAACTCACTCCGTAGACCAGGCTATCCTTGAATTCACAGAGATCCGTCAGCCTCTACCTTGGGAGTACTAGGATTAAAGGCTCAGCACCATGCCCTGCTTAAAGATGGTTCTTAGCCACCATGTGTTTGCTGGGAATCGAACCTGGGTATTCTGCAGTAGCTGTCGGTGCTCTTAACTGCTGAGCCATCGTCACATACTCCCTGTCCCCCACGAAACCAGACTAGTCTACCCTGAATGCTGAAAGCTAAGCTTTAAGAGGTGGAAGATGGGCAAGCAACCCAGAGCTAGACAGTGTCAGGTGTCAGTTGTATCAAGGGGAGGATGGGGCGTGATGGGGTAGGTGGAAGGTACATGGGCTACAGTGAGGATTTTAGAAGGTCAGGCAAGAAACTGTATGTGCAGTGAACTGAGGAAGCTGTGGGGAGTGGGGAGGCTAGGTGACACTGGAAAGAAGAGTGAGGCTTTCAAGGCTCCTCAATATTGGCTACACAGAGGTGTGGTTTTGTGGCAACGTGACACTGCTGTCAATCATTAGAGCGCCCGCCCCTGGCCGGATGTGGGTATTCTCTCTTCCTGTGCAAGAAGCGGAAGTTGGTCTTCGTGCCTGGTGGCCGCCCGGAGTGGACGCGAGCTTTCTGCTCCCCTAGACCTTCCTGAGGACCAGCAGTTGGCAGGTTCTGGACTTGGTCTCTGGTGAAGGTAAGGACCCGGAAAACTTGGGAGTGCACTCAGTTCCACTCATAGGTCAGCTGGTGGCCTTCGGTGTCCCTCAGTTTGTCTCAGGGTGGGTAGGAGACCTTTGCTATAGAATGGACCCCTGGAGAGGAAGGTAACCTTTGGGCTCTGAATTACCACACTGAGCTGCCCCGGCACTAGGCTCTAGAATTCCCTAGGCAGAATACACAAGCAAAGAGGGTAGAACAATGAGAAAATTAATTGTAATAATGTATGTCCTCGAAAAATACAAATTAAGTCCGAGGTGGCCCCAGGAGTACAGCCGCCGGCTTAGAAACCTTAAGACCTGAGTTTAATTCCTTGAATTCACAAGATGAAATGAGAGCCCACTCCTGCAAATTTTCTTAAGATTTTCAAGGGCTTGTACTTTCCCCTGCCCCGCACCCCACGCAGGAAATCTACCTCCGGAGGCAAGGGGCTAGCCACGCCCATTGCGTGGGTGTCTGGAACTGGCGAGGCTTCCGCTAGTTGGCAGGAGGAGCTACAGACAGAACATTCCAGGAGGCTTCAATGTGATCCTTGAAAAACAACGAAGCAGTGTATCCAAAGGTAAGGAGAGGCTGTGCAATCAGCTCACTGTCTGAATGTTTGCTTAGTATGCCCAAAGTTAAAGGTTCAGATTATTAAAAGTAAATACTTGGCCAGGTGTGGTAGCGCATTTAGGAGGCAGATTCTGGACGAACTTTGTGAGTTCAATTCCAAAATGGTCTATACAGTGAGTTCCGGTCCACCTGGGACTACAGGGAGAACCTGTCTCCAAAAGACCAAAGATTTAATTAATAAATTAAGTAAATAAATATTAATATGTGAAAGTTTAAACCTTTAAATAAATGCATGCATCTAAACCTTTAAGTGAATAAATAAATAAGTGAAAGTTAAAACTTATCTGTAAACCCACACTACTAATAGAAATGGGAGGATAATGGAAAATTGAGAGGGGAAAAGAGTTAAACAAATAGGATAATGCGGGACCCAGTACATTCTAAGTACAAGATTTATGCATAAGAAAATTAACATTGCTTCCATATTTTACTAAAATGAGAATACACCAAGAAAGTGTTATATTTCTAAGATTGGAAAACACTATTTTTTCATATTTTATTAATCCTTTGAGCACTGCAAACGTGTTTTGATCATAGCTCCCTTCAACTTATCTGAGATTTACCCCTCTCCTACTCCATCAAACTTCCCAGGTTTTTCCCCGCATCAGTTTGAATTTGAGTTCCCGGAGTTTGTTTTAAATGTATTTAAACAACTAAAAATTGTTTAAACTCGGGGTTGGAGAGAGGTCCTAGCTGTTAAGAGTGACGACCCCCCTTGCAGAGGACCTGGGTTCGTTCCCCAGCACCCACATGGCAACTGAGAACTGTCTTTAACTCCTGTCCCAGGGAAATCCAACACCCTCTTCTGACCTCTGTGGCATTGCATGACACGGGTGCACAAACATACATGCAGACAGTACATTCATACACATACGAAAAATAAATAAAATTTTTAAAAAAGGTGCTTAAACTCAGTGCCTTTACATTATTTTCTGTTTTTTACATTACTTTCCACTCCCCATCCCGCCCAAATCCTCCCACACACCCCCTCCACTTCCTGACCTCTTCTTGATTTTATTATTTTTATCTTTAAAAAATATTTTATTTATTCTTAACCGGGTCACACCTTTCAGCCCAGCACTCAGGAGGCAGAGACAAGGCCAGACTACTCTACACAGTGAGTTTCAGGCCAGCGGGGATTAAAGGGATACCCTGTCTCAAAAGAAAACAAATTTTTTGTGTGTTTTTTGAGACAGGATCTCCCTTTAGTCCCAGCTAACCTGGAGCTCACTGTGTAGACTAGGATGGCCTTGAACTCACAGAGATTCTGCCTCCTGAGTGCTCACATTAAAGGCTTGGGCTACCACACCCAGGCTAAAAGTTGCTGCTTTTTTTTTTTTTGGTCTTTTTGAGACAGAGTCCCCCTGTAGCCCCAGCTCTCCTAGAACTCACTATGTAGACCCGACTGACCTTGAACTCACAGAAATCCACCTGCCTCTGCCTCCTGAGTGCTGGAAATAAAGGCTTGCATTAGAGTGCATTATCTAGATGTATGTACAGGCATTGGATCCCTTGGAACTGGAGTTTATGGATGATTGTTTAGCTGCCTTTTGGGTATAAGGAACTGAACCCAGGTCTTCTGCAAGAGCAACTAGTGCTATTAACTGCTGAGCCATCATCTCTAGTCCTTATTTTTGTCTTATGTGTATGCATGTAGTGCCTACATGTGTCTAAGTGCACCCGTGTCATCTAATGCATGCAAATGTCAGAAGACAGTATTGGATACTCTGAAACTGGAGTTAGAGATGGTTCTTAGAACCCTTGTGGGTGCTGGGAATCAAAACTGGGCCTTCTACTCAGTGCTCTTAGCTGCTGAGCCATCTCTCCAGTCCCTAACCTCTTCTGTAAATGTTATTACATAAATATGCAGTTGTTTATATTACTCACCAGCAACTTCCATTTATTGGTGCTACTATGTATATGTGTTTAAGGCTGATCTTTGGATAACTTACTGTCTCTAGATTGCCTCTTCTCATCAGCCACTGATTGATTGTAGCTCTTGATCTCAAATTGTGATTTTGTAAAATTTCCCTCATCCACCTTGGCATGTGAGTGGCATTATTGTATAAGTATTGTTTAGGCAGCCATATTATTGAGATTCCATAGGTGGTGTTTTCCTGTCATGCTGACAGACACAATTTAACAGCAGTCACACTTGTCCACTAGTTCTTAAAATATTTCTTCACACCACCTCTTCCACAGTTCTCCATGCCTTAGGCACAGGCATTGCCCTGTACATTTATCAGTTATGGCTAGGTATCCACAGTCACTAATTTTCTACATTTTGATCAGTTGTGGATCTTGTTTGAACTGGATACTAAATGATGCCCAAGTTGAATGAAAATTCAAAATTAGGGAGTATCCTGCTCATTTTGCAAAGGCTCATAGATGAGGAGCTGGCAAAGTGACATGCAGTACTTTTACTTAACAAGGTGCTTCCTGAGCAGGGACAGGCTTTGCCTAATATATGTCCACCTTATCCTTGGATGCCAATATCTAACAACCCATAATATATTATATATATATATTACTATATTAATTATATATTATGTATTATCATATTATTAATTACTTATAAGTTAGTATATATTATATAGATATAATATGATTCAGTTATATTAGTTTTTTACATATATATAGATCTCTGTAAAGCCTACCTATTATATAATTATATATAATATATATATATAATATAATTATATATATATATATAAAAGATGAGGGGATCACTTCCAATATGGGGCCACTTAAAGTCCAAGCTCTATATTGAGAACTAAATGCATTGGCTTGATTAGCTGCAGTCACGTTCCCAGAGAATTTTCAGCCTCAGAGGCCAAGGAATAATGTTGTGAGCTATAACATCACCATCACATTTTCGTGTATAATGTCTGGTGAGTGAAGCTTGGGGTGTGCATGTGCGTGCCCACATGCAAGTAAATACTTGTCTAAACTAGAGGCAAAAAGTATGTATTGTTCCTTAGGTCTCATCCATAAAGCTTTTCAATAGTGTCATTCACTGGACTAAAGCTTGAAAATAGGCTCTGATGGCTGATTGCTGAGCTGCAGGAATATGCCTGTCCCTACTCCAGTGCTGAAATTAAAATTATAAGCCAGTACGCCATGCTTTTTCTGCACACATGCTTCTAGGACTCAAACTCTTGTCCTCAGGCTTGAGTGTAAATCCTTAATCTGAAGGTGTAGCCCTCAGTAAATAAAAGGCTGGCACCTTGCTTAGTAGGAGGTGTAGGGAAGGCAGCTGAAGGATAATTGAAGATGCCAAAAAGGCCAAGAAAGAACATTCCTGAATTCTCAGCATTCTGTGTACCCAGATAGTGTAGTGGCTGGAGCTATTCTCCTCAAGGCTCCTATACACCTTTCATATTGCCAGCATTATAGAACAGTATTAGATGTGAGTAGAACTGACAATGTGCAAATTCCACATGAAGTCAGATTTCGTGGTGAGTGATCAGGAAAACAGGAGTCTCATTGGGTTTTTAGATCAGTGTTCTCAGTCAAAACCTGAGAAAGGGGGGCTGGAGAGATGGCTCATTGGTTAAGTGCACTGACTGCTCTTGCAGAGGACTGAGGTTCGATTCTCGGCACCCACATGGTGGATAACAATCACCTGTAACTCAAGTTCCTGGAGATTCAAGGCCCTCTCTGAGTTCCACAGGCACTATACAACACAGGTGCACATACCTACACGCAGGCATTACATTAATAAACATAAAATAAAAATAATAAATTAAAAAAATAAAACCTGAGAAATGGAAAGGGAATACTGGTGAAAGCAAAAGTATTCAGAACCTGCTGAAAGTGCTCATAATGTATTATTTTCTCTGTCAAGCTCTCCCCATCATCTGTTCTGCTACCTCCACCTCTGCTTGCTGTCCCTTACCATACCCATCATGCCCAGAGGAAAGAAGAGTAAGGCCCGTGCCCGTGGGAAACACCACCCAGTCCAAGATGAGGCCCAGGCACTCAAGGATGCCCAGGATACAGCAGCAGAGAAAAGTGATCCACCACCTTCCTGTGCTGATGAAGCTTGTGGAGATGCTGTTCCCAGAAGTTCCTCTGATTTCCCTCAGAAATCTCAGGGCATGCCACCCACAACCACTTCAGGGAAGGTCATGGCCCGTAGAAGGCCCACCAAAGTTGCCAAGGGTCAAGGGGTTGAAAATGGGAACCGTGGTAGGGCTCTACTCTCCACTGGAAATCTAGCAATGGATATTATCTCAAGGAAGACGGGAATGCTGTTGGATTACATGTTGAAAAGGTACAAAATCCAACAGGCCCTAAAGAGGGGAGAGATGCTAAAAATTGTCAACAAAAGATTCAAGGAGCAATTTGATGATATCTTCAAGAAAGCTACCACTCGCCTGGAATGGGTTTTTGGCCTTGAGTTGAAAGAAGTTCTCCCCAACGGTCAATCCTACATGGTTGTCAGCAAGCTAGAGTTCCAGGATGATGGAAGTACAAGCAATGAGCTAGGGCTTCCCAACAGAGGCATTCTGATCCCTCTCCTGAGTTTGATCTACTTAAATGACTACTGTGCTACAGAAGAGGAGGTCTGGGAATTCCTGGATTCATTCGACATCAAGAAAGGGGTCTCACACATTATCTTTGGTGATACCAGGAAGCTCATTACCCAAGATCTAGTGAAAGAAAATTACCTAGTGTACCGTCAGGTAGCCGGCAGTGATCCTCCAAGCTTTGAGTTCCTATGGGGTGCCCGAGCCTATACCAAAACCAACAAGGTAAAGGTGATAGAATTTTTGAACAACATCAGGGAAACCATGCCCCAGTCTGACTCGTCTCGTTATGAAGAGGCTTTGAAGGAAGAGGAAGAGAAAGCCAAGGCTAAAGCTGGAGCCCAGGATGGCACTAAAGTCAAAGGCAAGGGTCATTCTAAGGCCAAGTCTAGCCGTCTTCAAACCAAGTGAGATTGAAAGTAGTCTCCAGTCTGTGATTGAAAATGCCTGTTCAACTTTGTTCTTACTGTACTTGAGTAGTTTGATAGGGTTTTCAGTTGTTTAGCAAAATGTTAACTTGTAGTTGCATACTTTCAGATTTTGTACATGTTGCATTTTGTTGCTGTTTACCAGGTAGAGTGTTCATAGTTTAGACTGATTTAGACTACAAATTGGACCTTTACATATGACTTTGGTATTGCAACATCATACTACCACCACTGAAAGTGGAAGATCTTTGGAAATAGGAAATAGTAGTAAAATACTTGAGCCCGTATGTTGGAGAAAGTTGATCATTTCTTTGTTTACTACATGTATGAGTTACGTTTTCAAACATGTAAAGATGTGTGCTTGCATTTTTTTCTGATATTAAAGAGTGCATAGAAATTTCAATCCAACTGAATCAGATCTCTTTGTCAAGGTTCTTATGCTTCCAAAACATACACTGAATATCCAGATATTTTCCTGAAGCTGTTTATTGAATGTAGATATAGCACCTGCCCATACAATGGTAAATTCTAAGATAAACCCTTCAGTTGGATGTCAGAGTGAAATACTATCTGCTTCCCATTGAAGTAAGAACTAGTTTGATGTGGGGGTAGAAAGAAAACATTTTTCAGTTCTTTTTTCTCCCTATATATTTTCTCACTGTGTTTCTTTTTTTCAATTTATTTATACATATATATTTTTATCAAATCTAGACCAGTGTCCCCCATCCCCCCACCCCAGCAGAGCTCATGCATTCTGCCAAACATGCTTTTCATCTCTTTCTCAGACATTCTCAATATTCCCCATGTGGAAGTTGACTGTTTCGAGCAGAATTTCACTGTTTCAGTCAGTTCTTTGATGCAGATCTTTCTGTTGTTGTTGTTGTTGTTGTTTCCAATATGCATCACTCCCAACTGCTTTGGACAAAAGCTCAAGGGGCCATGCACAGGAAATACTTAAATCTAGGTAATTTTTACTACCATCCACAGATGATGTATAACATACATCGTTTGTTTATCTGGGACTGTGTTACTTCACTCAGCATGATGTCCTCTAGCTCCAGCCATTTTCCTGCAACTCTCATGATGTCATCTTTCTTTAGCACAGCATAGAACTCCATTGTGTACATGTACCATATTTTCTCTATCCACTCATCAGTTGAGGGGCATTTGGGTTGGTTCCAGGTCCTTGCTATTGTGAAGAGAGCTGAAATACACATGGCCATGCATGGATCTCTGCGGTGGGGTGAGTCTTGAGGGTACATGCCTAGGAGTGGTATGGCTGGGTCAGGTGGTGAGTTCATTCCAAGTCTTTCAAGGGTTCTCCACACTGCTTTCTATAGTGGCTGCACGAGTTTACATTCTCACCAGCAGTGGATGAATGTTCCCCTTTCTCCACAACCTATCCAGCACTTGGTATCATTTGTTTTCGTGATCCTAGCTAGTCTTATTGGAGTAAGATGATATCTTAATCTGGTTTTCATTTGGATTTCCTTAATTATTAGTGATGTTGAACACTTGTTAAATTGTTTCTCAGCCATCTCTAATTCCTCACTTGTGAAGTGTCAATTCATCTCTTTGCTCCATCTATTGAGTCAGTTATTTGCTTTCTTTCTTCTTTGTTTTTTGAGTAGTTTATATATTTTGGAAATCAATGCTTTGTCAGATGTTTCTGTGGTGAAGGTTTCCTCCCACTCTGTGGAATTTCTCTTCACTTCCTTGTTTCTTTTGATGTACAGAGATTGGAGTTTAATGAGGTCCCATTTGTCAATTGTCGACCTTAATTCTTGTGCAGCTGCTGTCTAATTTAGGAAGTCTTTTCCTTTGCCTTGTCTTATAGTCTGCTGCCAATTTTTCTTCTATCACCTTAAGAGTTTGGGGTTTCACGTTGAGGTCTTTGATCCATCTGGTGTTGACTTTTGTACAGGGCGAGAGGTAGGGTTTTTATTTTATTCTACAAGTGGTGATCTAGTTTTGCCAACACCACTTGCTGAAGATGCTGTCATTTCTCCATTGTGGCTTCTTGGACCCTTGTCAAATATAAGATGGCTGAAATTGATTGTGCTCAGGTTTGGATCTTCGGTTTTCTACCGTTGGTCAACAGGCCTGTTTTTCTGACAATACCAGTCTGTTATTATGACTATAGCCCTGTGTTATAGTTTGAAGAATGGTATAGAGATCCTCCCCTGTGTAGCTCTTTTCACTCAGGGTTGTTCTGGCTATTCCGGCTCCTTTGTTTTTCCAAGCGTATTTAAGGACTTTTTTATTTTCCAAGCCTGTGAAGAAACTCTTGAGGATTTTGATTGTAATTGCGTTAAATCTATACAAGAGTATCGGTAGTATAGACATTTTTACAATGTTAATTTTCCCAATCCATGAGCATGGGAGGTTTTTCCATCTTCTGAAGTCTTCTTCAATTTCTTTCTTTAAAGGTTTAAAATTTTTGTTGTAGAGATCTTTGGTGTCTTTGGTTAGGTTTGTTCCTAGGTATTTTATTGTTTTTGAGGCTATTGTGAGTGGGAAGGTCTCTTTGAATTCTATCTCCAGTTGCTTGTTCTGGGTGTAAGAAAGGCCATTTTTTGTTTTAGGTTAATTTTGTATTCTGCCAATTTGATGAAGCTGTTAATCATTTCTAGGAGTTTTCTGGTCCAGTTTTTAACACCCCGTAAATAAACAATCATATCATCAGCAAATAAGGATAGCTTGACTTCCTCTTTTCCAGTTAGTCCTCCTTTAATTTCCTTTTCTTGCCTTAATCCCAGTTGGTGGGGTTGGGGGGAGCTCTTTGGCCAGTGCCCCAGTACCTGCGCTTCTGCTGGTCTCAGGAGATCTCGCAGTTTTCATTTTAATCTGCTGTTTGGCAAAATGTTTTCTTTTTAATTTTCCTCTGATTTAAATTGTGGCACACTTTTTGGCTAGTCGCAACCCTCCATAAAAATAATCCCAGGTAGATGGATAATAAAGAATCAAGTCAAAAATACTCATATTAATGATTACCACTTATTAATAAAATCAACTCAGAGAGCTAAAGGCAAAAAGACTGTCCATTCAACACTTACCTTCCAAGTCCTCTAAGAAACCTCTAAAACTTCTCAGTGAAGAATGAGCTTAGAGAGTTCCATATGCCTCAGTGCACAGGGTTAACAAGTAATAAAGTTGAGACTGGATACCTTATCTGGAAGCCACACTGCTCCATTCCTTTTGAGGTATACATTGCAGCTTGTTTTACATTATAAAGACACACATTTCTTAAATTTTTATTTCATTTTATGTATAGGAGTGTATTGCCTGCAAGTGAGTGTACGTGTATTCTGCAGTGCCCACAGAGTTCAGAAGAGGGCATCAAATCCCCTGTACCTGGAGTTGCAGAAGGCTCGTAGCCCCTATGTGGGTGCTGAAAACCAAACCCAGGTCCTGTATAAGAACAGCCAGTACTCTTAACCACTGAGCTATCTCTCCAGCCCAATCTCATTTCAGTTTTATAGTCAATATTGTAGCATGGGTGATGTCGAATGTCCTTTGCCCATAATATTGAATTTGAATGCATAGCTGGAGCAACAAGGCCCTCAAAATAAAATATGGAAGAGAATATTCAGTGACATTATGAGTATGTACATTTTCAGTATTTTATCTCCAACTAATAAGGTTCTTGGGGTCAGATGGGAGGGGCTTTGTTACAGAGCAATTTTCAGCTCTTGTGTTCAATTCTTAATAACATTTGAAAGCCTCATCACTGTCAGAAGATAAATTCTCCAATGGCAGAGGTTACATACAAATCTAATTCTGCTAATAAGGAGTGTGATTTACTAGTTTTTATTCCTATATCTTTGAGACGTCCAGGGCTATAGTTTACCCATACCCTGTTACAGCTACAAATTTTCAACATTGTTGCAAGTTAACAATGTAAATTTAAATAAAGGAGACAGGAATGTGTCTTACTGTGGCTTTCAGGATTACACTGAAGGTTTGCTGACAACAGTGTTTTCTCTCCATTTGGCAGGGTTGGCTTCACAGAATTATTCCCCCAAAACAAAGTAAAAAAAAAATTAAAGCTTAGGATGTGAATACACATATGGAAGACTGAGGAGACTAACAGCACAGAATATGAGTTGTGTCATATAGAGACTTAATCCATCCACTAACAGAAAATTCCCAGACAGAAGGCCAGTTTGTGCAACATGATCCCATATATTCTTTAAGATTCTCGAGCATCTAAAGGCCCTGGATGAGCATTGTCATCTCAAGCAGGAAAAGACTTTCAGGCTTTGATATGAGTAAGGTCAAACTCTAGTGAGGATATAAGAACTAAGCCTAACAGAAATGTTGAAAAACAGCAACATTTTGAACCTAAAGGTAAAGAAAACAGGCATAGGACATTAGAAATTCTTATCTCTTTATCTGTTGGGAAACAATGGCAAGTTGAATTTACACCTTTGTGGAGTGGGAATTGCGTGGTCTCAGAAATAGGATCTATTTGGGAATGAGGTTCCAGTTAGAAAAGGGAGGAACTCACCAGTTGTCAAGATGATGATACCAAGTATGAATGAAGCAACTACCCAGGGAGACTAGTCACTAGAACCCACGCTCTGTTGCAGTTCAGAGATTTGTCCATTGTCATATATGGACCCTTCATTGAAAGGACAGGCAAGACATGCTTGTGAGTTGCCACTACACTATCAGAGCAGTGCAATGCTTGCTTCTCAGGTTGTGTTCCATAGCAACTGAGGGTGAAATACTAGGAATCCCTATGGAATGGATTGAGGACACTAATTTGATACCCTGCATTAAATTACCAATCAAACTCCAATCTGGCTGCCACCACTTTCATTGCTAGATGTTTAGCAAGCAAATTTTCTCCCTGCTTCCACCTTCTGGGGCTCAAGGAACCATAAGCCTAACAGATAACATCTCAAGTTCAAAAGAAAGGAGCCTAGCTTTCTGTCAGAAGGCAAATCAGTGAACATGGCTATCATCTGAGCTGACAGGATACATTTTTATAGCAAAGACAGGAAAGTGTCTTCTTGCTCTGCCTTTCATTATCACACTTAGAGGGTTTCAGAGCAAGCTTATCAAAAGAGGCTTCCCTATCTTACATTAAGTCAAAGGGGTGAGGGAGAGAATATTTTTTTGTAATGATTTTTTATTGAATTTCTATGAATTTCAGACAGAACATCTTAATAAATCTTAATCACCTTTCCCCATTGGGCCATTGACACCCTCTTCCAAACCCCCCGCACATATTGGAATTTATATTCTCTGACATTTATGTTAAGGCCTATTTTGTCAAGTTAGTGTCCCTTAATGTTCTTCAGTGCAAGTTCATTCACTGAGTTCTAGTCAGCCTATCCAAAGTCCTCGCTTTAAGATGAGCTCTTCCTCAATCAACAGTAATCAGCTGCCAATATTTCTTCAGCTAAAATTGGAGTTTGCTGCCCATTTCCTCAGTTTCATGCTGGGATTTGTCTGAGTGGTTTCGTGCATGCTGACACAATTAGAGTACGTTCATGTGAGTGGGGTCGCAGCTTGTAAGATTCTATTTCCATATGGTCATGCACCTACTCCCTGGCTCTTAACAATCTTCCTGAGAAAAAGAACCATGGGAATGATAATACACAGTCAATATTTTCCCTGTGGATTAATTAATCACCTTTAATACTCTAATATTCTTAATCACCTTATTCTTGCTTTTTCATTTGTACATATTAATAGACACAGGTTTTTTCTTTTATATATATTACTGTTTATATACAGTTGTGTACTGAGAACATCATTTAGGTAGGAGTATACAGCCACAAAATACCACAAGTTAGTGTAGCATTTTCCATTCCTTACACTTGTTTACTGATAGTAGAAGATAGAGCTTACCAACTCTATTGTGCAGAAGTGGAATATGAAGCTCAAAGAATTGGTTAACCTGCACAGGTAGTAAATGACAGGGTTGAGCCTACTTCTATAGTGTAAGCTAGTCTTAAAGCACAGTATTTTATTCCTCCTTACCTGAGACTCAAATTCACTTTCTTTCCTTACTACTGTGAATGATTCATAACAGATAAAGTCTGTATACTCAAAATACTGGATGTAATATATAGGAAAAAAGCAGCAAGGTCCCCCAAATGTGAAGGATGTATATGATTGTTTTGCTTTGAGACAGGGCCTCACAATGCTAGACCAGGCTGTCTTGGATCTCACTATGTTGCAGAGGCTCACCCCAAACCCTCATGCCTCTCCCTCTTGAGTACAAAGATTAAAGCAGGTACAACAACTGCTTGTTAGATGTGAGGTAGGAAGAAAAAGAATATGTTTAAAGTCATAGAATTATTTACATTTGTGATGCCTGAAAGCTTCAAAAATCATGGCATTTATAGGAAGGTACATAGATGACACCAGAGATTATGACTTTAAGTGATATAATGTTCTCCAAAAGATAAATACCATATTTTCTCTCACGTTAAAAGTGTAGATTTTTAAAATGTTCTGAAAGTAGGAGGGAGAGCACAGGAGAAAATAAGGGGAGAGGAGAGGTGGACAAAAGATGGTAATGAGGGCTTCAGAAGCATAAAATCATACATGCATGAAAACACCGTAATGAAACGTTTTAGAGTTAATTTATGCTAAATGTAGAAAGAAACGGACCAAAAACCAAATAAGTCTTGCTACGGGTGCTGCACACCTATAATCCTAGCAACTTGAGGTTGGGAGGCACTAGGAATAGGATTTCAAGGTCACCTTTGGCTACACAATGAGTCTGAGGCTAGCCTGGACTACATGAGAACCTGTCACAAAAAAAGGCAAATGAAGCCTGGGACCTGAGACCGTGAATTGATTCATTTCCATTTCTTTCAGATACTCCCAGCAGCTTCATAAGGAATTTCCATTATACAGTACAATATTATCAACAGTATTAATAAAAGCACACATGTCCTCTTTAGTGTTAAGCCTAATTCCATAAGGTATTAAAAACTTATGTGTTTTGGGTCTAGAGAGATGTCTCAGTGTTTAAGAGCACTGGCTGTTCTTGCAGAGGACCAGTGTTTAATTGCCAGCACCTACATGGAGGGTAACAACCATCCATGACTCCAGGTCCAAGGGAATCTCACACCCTCTATGACCACTACAGGCATTGCATAATGGGTAGACTTACATACATTCAGGCAATAGCATTCATACACATAAAGTAAAAATTGCCCAAGCTTAAGCAGCACATTTACAATGTAACCTCTACACCTAAGTTCACGCAACACAGAGAAGGGGCCAAGAAGACACTAATTAATCTTTTAACTCTTATAAGCAAGCTCTCTCATGCAACAAGAGATAGAAATCCAAACTGAAGATTAGGAGTCTAAAGAGTGTGGGTCCATGGACAGGTTTCCTATATTAAACGTCACTCACCCAGGCCTCAGGGAACATTTCAGAAGAGGGAGCAGAAGATTGTAAGAGCCAGGGAGGTTATGCAAGACCATATGGAAATAGAATCCTACAATTGCCTAGGACCTGCTCATATGAACCTATAGCAATAATGTCAACATGCACAAGTCAAATATAAACTCAACCAGACAAAAATCCAGCATGGAACTGCAGAAATGGGCAGCAGAACCCAATGTTAGCTGAAGAAATATTGGCAAATGATTACTATTGGGTGAGGAAGAACTGGTCTTCTTAAAGTGAGGGACTCTGCATAGGCAGACAAGAGCTCAGTGGAGGAACGTCCAGGGAGATTAATTTGGCACAATAGGCTGTAATACAGATGACAGAATGTATGAATTCTAGTGGGGGGGTGGCGCTGAGGGATGGTGTCAGTGGAGAAGGCAGTATAAAGGTGATAATACTGATTGAGATGCTATGTATGAAATACCCAAAACTTAAATAATTTATGCAAATGTTCTACACTAAAAGAATGGAATTAGAATGCATAGTTGAAGCAATTAAAAATACTCCCATACTTTAAATCTCTTAAAATGAAGAAAAAATATAGTATATGTCGACAATAGGAATATAGTCATACACAAATCAAGTAATCCCAAACTTGGTTAAGGCCTGGCCACCTACTTCCTATGAGATAAGGTAAATCTATTCAAACAAGACTAAAACAAGGTCACATTGGCTGTTGGCATGATGTATACAACAATGTGGGCTGGAGAGGTGGCTCAGCTTTAAAGAGCACTGACTGCTCTTGCAGAGGACCTAGGTTCAATTCCCAGCACTCACCTGGCTGCTAAGAACCATCTCTAATGTCAGTTCCAGGAATCCAACATCCTCTTCTGACCTCCGTGGGTACTGCATGACATGGGTGCACCTACATCCATGTAGGCATTATACTCATACACATAAAATATAAATAATAAAATATTTTTAAAAGATGAATACAACAGTATTTGGTTTTTCTACTTTCTTTGGATGACCTTTTCTGAGCCTGTTGCATGATATAAGCAACATCTGTATACCCCAGGCCTTGGAGCATGGGCCTTCAAACTTGAAGTGAAGATACTTCAAGAATTTATAGAAATGACGAGCTTTTTTCTCTTAAAGGCAAGCTTTATACAGAGGAGAAAAATAGACCTTATCCAATAAATGAATGAACCCTACCATAAAATATGTGACCTCATTTAGAGATGTTTATGAACTTGCTACTTACTCTAGAATGCCCCCAGACAGTATAGACCTGCTATATATCCTTTCTTGTACTCAGTGAATACATTGGCTGGACTAAAGAGAGTAACCTCTGTGCAGTAAGGATTAGTTATATAGCAGAAACCCTGAACAAACACCATATAGGGAAGGACCGTGGTATGTTCTCAAATTATGGCTCTGCTGTCACCTCTCACAGGACCTAAACATCCCTAGTTCAATGTTGTTCACAATAATTTCCAGCTGGAAGATTTTAGAAATGAAATAATTTATTTGAACAGATCTTGTGCCAGAGAGTTTGAGAGGCAATTTGAGGTTTAAGAGAGGAAGAGTTAATTACTAAAACGCAGAAGAGGGTACTTTGATGGCTAATCCTGGGTGTCAACTTTCCTGGATCTGAGATTAACTAATATGAGAGAGAAACATTCTGATGGGATCATTTGAAGCTGGAAGACCCACCCTAAATGTGGGCGTTACCTTCTGTTGGGAGCCCATAGAAAAGGCCATGGCAGAAAGGAGCTCTTACGTTTTTGTGGCTTGCCTTCTCTCTCACTGATGAGTTCGTCTTGCTGCCGTGTCCAAATTCTTGAACTCCAACATAGTCTAAAGACTAGCAGATCTCTCAGAATCCATTATATCCTCAGAGCACATGTGTGTGTGTGTGTGTGTGTGTGTGTGTGTGTGTGTGGACATTCTCTACTGGATTCTGTTTCTTTTAAGAACCTTAAGTAATACAGGCACTCAGCATGGTCCTGCTCCTGTTCTCAAACTTTGCACACTCAGGGAAATGTATAAGGCTGAGCTCAGACCTGACAATGCAGTGAATTAGTTCTGTCAGGACCATTCATCTTGGCCCTATGTGGAGTCAAATTGAGAACCACCAGTACTCAGGACTACTCCCCAAAAGGGGAATGAGAGAAGTCTAATTTCTAGGCTTCTGAGTTCCCAGAAAGTGATTTTCATTGTAACATATCTTGACTTCACTGAAAGAACTGGCAAAGGTGAGGACTACGTTTGAGACTGGGGAACTAGAGTCTGTAGTGGGGAAAAAAATCCCAGGATCCATAGACTCCATTATTAATGTTGAGGCAGCAGATAACTTTCCATTGGAGCTCCCCATCTCTGCTTAGAAGGTCACAGCAAGAAGCCTAACAGGATGCAATGGGTAGGCTTCAGTACTACTAGGAAAGTTTCTTGGTAAAAAATAAAAAAGGAAAAATGAGCAAACAAAAATCAGTCAGACTGAGTAGCCTCCAGTGCTAATGAGAAAACTTGTTTCCAAACTGGGTAGGCTCTTCTCTGACCCCTCGTGTCAGGCCTGAGAGCCTCCAGCAGAGGACATCATATGAGATGTAAGGTTTATCACACAAACGCACGCAATGTAGAACTTAGAGCAATTTTTTTGAGACAGGGTCTCCCTGTAGCCCCAGCTGGCCTGGAACTCACTATGTAGACCAGGCTGGCCTTGAACTCACAGAGATGCCTCTGCCTCTTTCCCTCTAGATGTAGTGGTGCACACCTTTAAGCCCAGCACTGAGAGGGAAAGAGGCAGAGGGATCTTTGAGCCAGTAACCTTAGGTATCATCGTTGGTGTTGTTTGGTTATTTTGCAGCATATTTAGACTGCTGGTGGAAGAATTAAGTGAGGTGAGGGTGTTGGAAGGTAGCAGTCTTAGGCGGGAAGAAGACTCCCACTCTATAGAATCCATTCTGTTAAGCCAGCAAACAGAGTTTGCGGTTCTCCCCATTTCTGCCTGGAAGGTCACAGCAAGCAGCCTGATAGAATTTTTATGGGATCCCAGTTCTGCTAGACAAAGCTTTAGTGCAAAAGTACAGTCCAACTGAGAGGCCCTTGAGAAGATAAGAGTAACAGTCCCCTAAATAAGAATTCTCAGAGACTTTTGCCCATGTTATTAGGGCTGAGAAGCACTGGCTTACCAGCATCATCAATTCTGAGACTCAGGAAAGTGAGGATTCTTTTGGAAATTGAAAGCTTCAGTCAGATCAGTGAGGAATCCCCTGGATCTGCCATTCCTCTGTGAAAAGAGGAGGATACCAAAGTACCTTTCATAACAATTAATAATGTCTAAATATCTATATATCTAATTGCTTGTGCTTCATTAGTAGGATTGAAACGTTATTCCTGGACAAACTGTCAGCCCATGAAAGGAAACAGCCACAAGTGACCAGAGTCCAAGGCAACAGCTCCAGAGAAAGTAGACTGTTTTGCTTCTCATCCACCTGTGCCCCTTGTCTAAGCCTAGGGAAAAATCTGTGGAAGAGGGGGCTTGGTAGAATGTAAGGGCTGTGATTGGGGTGAAAGGTGAACCTACAGCAATATAGCCTGGACACTCATTTGATCAACTTGATTGAACATACAAGCCCCCCTGCTGGATGGTGGGACCAAGGGGCTGTGTGGCTTTGGGCACAACTACTTGCAAATTGGATTTACATGAAGGATGCTTTACTCATAAATTATCACCTATTGCTAAAAAATGGAAAAAAAAAACTGAAAGATGCAGGACAGTTATGGCAGAATGCATGATCTGGGATGGGGTGGGGTGGGATGGGGGAAGGGAAGGGGAAATATGCCTGAACTGAATTGAAAAATGATGTATGAAATGCACAAAGCATCAATTAAAAAAAAAGAGGAGGCTTTCAAAAGACCAACCATCATTTCAAGCTCTGTGAGGTCTCAGAGAAAGTTGTTCTTGTTTGTGGCGTATATAGATTAGGATTCACTCAAAGGAAGAAAGAGAGGATTGTATTGGTGGCTGGTGAACTTGGGTCGGAACAAGGAAGGATCTTTGGACACAGACAAGCCATTCCCTTGAGACAATGAACAGAATTCCATGAGGATATACTCCGCATTTCTGCCTGGAAGGCCACAAGAAGCAGCAAAATTGGATGTAACAGCAGCAGTGAGGTTATAAGGAAGGGGTCTTAGGGCCTAGGGGCACCTGTCTTTAATCCTAGGTCTTTGGAGGCAGAGGCAGGTGAATCTCTGTAAGATCGAAGCCAACCTGGTCTATATACCAAGGCCCAGGCCAGCTAGAGCTACAGGGAGACCCTGCCTCAAAAAACCAAAAAGGAAAAAAATAATAAGATACAAGTTGGCAGACCCTAAGGAGGGAGTCAGAGGCAGGTGGCTCTCTGAGTTCAGGGCGAGCCTGGTCTACATAGCGAGCTTCAGGCCAGCTGGGACTAAAGGGAGACACTGTCTCAAAAAGACACACACACACAAAAAGACTTGTCCCCAATATAGGGTGGCTCAGATTCCTGCATTTCCTTTCATGCATAAAAAGTCCTATCTGGGGTCCTCATTTGAGGTTTCAGAAGATTACTCCCTGGCAAATAAGGTGGAGGTTTCATTCCATGTCACTATGGACAGTAAAGTGCAGCATCTCTGGCTTTGCTAGGTATCATGATGAGGACCTAAGGAGAACAGATTCTAGAACAGTGAGATTCCTTAGCAATACATCCCTGTAGTCAGTTTGGAGAGACCCTGTGTAATAGTGGTAGGATGTACATTACCTCCACTTCATTTGTGGGAGAAGACCTTAAGATTGGAGACCCAGTATCTAATCAATGGGAGGTTAAGTACAAAGATTCATCAGGATTTAAGGTTGACTCAGAATTCAGACATAGGAAACCAATTATGCTCTTACAACTTAAGGCATCCTACTAAATCCCTCGGGGATAGCCCTGGCCTTGTGTAGAATAGTAAAGCAATCACGCTAAGTTTTGGGTGGAAAATTTCACAGAGGAAAGCATAATCTAAGGGATAAGCCAAGACTCAATAGTTTGGAGACCAATGGGTGTTAACTATAGTCAAGTTGAAAGTCTTGAATCCTGATGAAGAGATTCTTCCCCAATCATGGTAGAAACACAAAAGAGTGTTCCTGAACTCATTTCTGTGAGGTTCTGGGCGGATTCTGCCCTAAGGCCTTGTTATGTTATCAAGCTAGAAGAATGGATTTGGTGAAAGGAGGCATCTCAACATTTGTGGGAAGTCAATGTCAGAGACTTGAAATGAAAACTGAGGGAAACATACTCTACAAAAAATGTGGTGTTTTCATGTATTCTACCCATGTTCTCAGCCCTGGGAATCTCCAGGAAAAGTTCAGAATATATTGTTTTCTTTCTATCCAGAGTAAGTTAAATTTATTGTAGGCTTCAATTCAGTAAAATTTATTGTATGCTTCAATTCGGCAAAGTAAGGAGACACAGAACCTTACCAAAGTCTACGTGGGAACCCTGAAGAAAGGTGGTGCTATTATACAGGTGCCAAAAAGAGGCCATGGCCTAGAGTTCCCTTCTAGCCCTGCTTTGCAACCCAAAGGAGTTCAAGTTGGAAGGTTAGTTATATGTGTATTTTCTTTTTGATGGAGTTTCTGGGGATTTTATCTGAGAGGGGTCTTAGGACCTTCTAGGAGCCATAGTGGAGACTCTGAATGAGGACTGGCAAACTCAGTGAACCTATGTTAGTTCTTAGAACTAAGTGACCCATGGAAAGGTTTGTGGGTTCAGGTATGCTTTCATTTCATCTTAGGTCATCTAAGGAAATGATGATATTGATAGAATCATTTAAAACAAATCAGTACAGCAAAGAGAAGGTGATCCTGATATGCTAGCAGTTGAAGTGATAATGGCAGTGGAATTAGACTAAGAGAGATTTCTACCACACAGAAGAAGGAGATCCACTAGAATTAGACCTGGCACCACCTTTCTCATTCTTAGTGTGCACTAGGCAGAGATGACAGGCTACAGTCCAAAGCATAATTTAATTAGATGTACAGTGTTCTCAAAGGACAGGCTGATCAAAACAGGAGTTCCATGATTCCCTAGAGCAATGTTTTCACAGAAACCTACAGGAAGTGGCCTTGTTAAAACCAAAAGTTCTCTCTGCTGGAGGTACTTATGCAATCACGTTCTCTTTCCAGGTGACTGCATCACCCACTTGCTAGCCCACACTGCTTCTTGCTATTCCTGAGTACAGTCACCATGCCTCAGATTAAGAAGAGTAAGGGCAGTGGTGTTAGAAAATGCTACCAGACTAGAAGTGCAACCAGAGCTCTCCAGAGTGCTCAGGCCACTGAAGCAGAGAAGAAAAGCCCTCGACTTTCTCCATCTTCTCCAGCTTCTTCACCTTCTTCACCTTTTTCACTTTCTCCACCTCCATCTCTCACTCCTTTGGATGTTGTTGCTTATTTGGAGCCTACTTATCAAACACCAATCATTCCACAGCTTCATCAGTGTGGCCTCTCCACTGCTGGGTTTAAAAGGGTTTCTTAGATGCAGGACAGTCATGGCAGAATGCATGATCTGGGATGGGGTGGGGGTGGGGGGGAGGGAAAGGGAAATAAGCCTGAACTGAATTGGAAAAAATGTATGAAATGCACAAAGCATCAATAAAAAGAAAAATTAATTATAAAAATAAAAAAACAAAAAAAAATGAAGAAAGCAATTTGTTAGGTAACAGATCATAGGTTATTAAAAAAGGGATGAATGGAAGGATTTTTATTCTTCAAGAGAAGAGTATTTTCAGAATTTAGTTGTGAAGGTCCAGTTATCTTCCATTTGGTTGCTTCTGTGAAACTCATTTTTTACCAAATCCTCCATAGTAACTGAGTTTCTCGATCAATGTGCCATACACTCATGGGCCTTTTCCCTCTGGCCACATTACAAATAACAAAGGTCACTGAGTAATCCTGATTCCTGGCCTACAGAAATTTTGATTTATTTTCAAGCAAATTAATTTTATTTACAGCCAACAAGAGAAATGACCATTATTTCTCTCTCTAGGCCCCAGATGTATGACAGCTTGGGAGTCTGATTTGTCCCTTACCTGCTGTTTAATGATCTACTCTCGGCCGAGGCCCAGAGGTTCTCACACTACATTTGTCTAAGTTTTTGGCCATTTCCACCCTGATCAGGTCAGCTTCAAGGGAGAGTCTGTTGAACCTGAAATCATCATATTTAATGGTCCAGTTAAGTGGTTCCCATTAGAAAAGAAGTCATGTAGATTGGAATAAGTAGTAAAATGACAACACAAATAATAAAGAAGGAAATTCCCCACTCAAAAAAAAAAAAAAAAAAAAAAAAAAAAAAAATAAAGGGGTTTCTTTTGCCACATCAAGTAAAGCAGACAAGGGCAAAAGTAAGAAAAAGCAGTGCGTTTCCCAGCCCTCATCTTCTGCTAAAAGCTCTGTGATTGATACTTCTCGTATGGTGGTAGAGTTCATCATGCAGAAGTACAAATTGAAGAAGCCTATTTGGAAAGCAGATGTGCTGAAGGTGATCGATAAATGTCATAGAAAACAATTCTCTGACATCCTGGCAAGATCATCTTTCAACATAGAGGTGGTGTTTGGTATGGACTTAAAGGAAGTGGATTCTGTCAAGGTCTCTTATGCTCTTGTCAGCAAAATGGATCTTCCTAACAATGGGTCTTTGAGTCCTGGCAGAGGCCTTCCCAAGGCTGGCTTCCTGATGAATCTCCTGGGACTGATACTGGTGAGAGGAAGCTATGTCACTGAAGAGGTGATTTGGGATTTCCTGAAGAAGATGAAAATATATGATGGAAAGAAGCATTTCCTTTTTGGAGAACCTAGGAAGCTTATCTTTCAAGATCTTGTGAAGCTCAAATACCTGGAGTGCCGGCAGGTACCTAACAGGTTCCCTGCAAAATATGAATTTCTGTGGGGCCAAAGATCTTTTGCTGAGACAACCAAGATGAAGATCCTGGAATTTTGGGCTAAGACTAATAATATAACTCCTGATGCCTTGCAGCCCTGGTATGATAAGCTTTGAAGATGACGAAGAAAGAGCCAAGGCTGAAGTTCCAGTTGGTGATACATTAACCCAAAGAAAGTGAATGTTAAATAGCAACATTCAACAGATCCTCCCACACCTAGTGAAGTGGAAACATTTAATTTTTTTTTAATTTGTAGTCTAAGAGGGCACTTAGTGAAAGAGTAGTGATGGGCTACTTATGACTAAATGGAACACGGTGCATAATATCTTTGTGTTCTGGTCTGTTTGGGCAACTTGGAGATTTATCTGTACTTGTTTCTTTTTTAATTTCAAACATCCCTTTCAGTTAAGACTGTAATCTGTTTCATCACCATTATTGTTCATACATATATCTTCTTTAAGTGTTTAACTGCTTAATAAAATAACTGGAATAATTTTGTATTACCTAATGATAAGTGTAATTGGGATAAGCATTTCTTTTAAATGAATTTATGAAACTTCAACAAAATATACTGAAAAAAAAATGGAAACTGGTAATCTTTGCCTTCAGCCTTTTCTTTGTATTAGATAAAATTAAAAGATATAAATAANATGAATGTTTACCCCTTTTCTCCACGCCTGTCAAGCACTTGGTACATTGTTTTTCGTGATCCGTGAGCTAGTCTTTGGGTAAGAGTGATGATCTTAAGTCTGGTTTTCCAATTTGGATTCCTAATATTAGTGATTGGTTGAACACTTGTTAAATTGTTCTCAGCCATCTCAATTCCTCACGTGTGAAGTGTCATTCAATCCTCTTTGGCTCCATCTATTGAGTCATTTATTTGCTTTCTTTCTTTTGTTTTTGATTGGGAGTAGATTATAATAATTATGATAGGATTTTGTCGATAATATCTTGGAACGATTTGCCATGTTTGTGTGAGTCATGATGTGACTCTTCACATTCCGTATGTTCTTTTGAGTGTACAATAATTTGAGTTTATGTGAGGTCCCTTATGTCACAAGTATGTGTGGCCATATAATTCTTGTGCAGCGCTCTCAAAAAGTTAATTTAGGAAGTCTATATTCCTTTGCGTATGTCTTATAAGTCGGCTAACGCAACTTTTCTTCATATCACCTTCAGTTGTTTTGGGTTTCACGTTGATGTCTGATCCATCGTAGGAACGATTTTGTACTCAGGGAGTAGAGTTAGGTTTTTATTGTTATGTTCGTGCTACGATAGTGGATTGCTAGGTTTTGCCAACACCAACTTGCTGAAGAATTGCTGTCATTTCCTCCATTGTGTCTTCTTGGCTACCCTTGTCAATTATGAGATGGCGAAATTGATGTGCTCAGGTTTGGCGATCTTCGGTTTGTTACGATTTCACGAAGTCTGTTTTTTCTTTGCAATAACTGATGTTTTAATGAGCTATAGCCCTGGTTTATAGTTTGAAGAATGGTATAGAGATCCTCCCCTGTGTAAGCTCATTTTCACACTCAGGGTTGTTTTTGCTATTCCGAGCTCCGTTTGTTTTTTTCCAAGCGTAGTTAAGGACGTTTTATTTCCAAAATCTGTGGAAGAAACTCGATCTTGAGGATTTTGAATTGTAATTAGGAGTTAGAATCTATACAAGATTATCTGGTATATCGGCATTTTTTAACAAGTTAATTTCCAATCCTGACATTGGGAGGTTTTCTGCATCTTCTGAAGTCTTCTTCAATTTCGTCTTCTTTAAAAGGTATTAAACATTTTTGTTGTAGAGAGCTTGGGGTCTTTGGTTTAGTTTTGTTCCTAGGTTTAGTTATTGTTTTGTGAGGCCTTGGATTGGAGTAGGAAGTTCTTGTATGAATTCTATCTCCAAGTTGCTTGTTCTGAGGTGTAAGAAGAGGCCATTTTTTGTTTTTTAGTCTTAATTTTGTTGTATCTGCTGCCAATTGTGATGACCTGTTAATCATTTCCTAGTATTCCTGAGTAACAGTGTTTTAGCTTACACCCTTAAATAAACATCATAATATCAGCAAGATAAGGAAATAGCTTGACTTCCTCTTCCAGTTAGTCGTCCTTTATTTCCCTTTTCTTTTTGCTTAAGTCCCCAGTTGGTGGGGCTGGGGGGACTTCTTCGCCGCCCCAGTACCTGCGCGTCCACTGGTCCCTCAGGAGATCTCGCAGTTTTCAATTTAGTCTTCTTTTTGGCAAAATGTTTTCTTCTTAATTTTCCTCTGATTTAAATTTGGCACTACTTTTTGGCAAGTCAAACCTCAATAAAAATAATCCCAGGTAGATGGATAATAAAGAATCAAGTCAAAAATACTCACATTAATGATTACCACTTATTAATAAAATCAACTCAGAGAGCTAAAGGCACAAAGACTGTCCATTCAACACTTACTTTCCAAGTCTCTAAGAAACCTCTAAAACTTCTCAGTGAAGAATGAGCTTAGAGAGTTCCATATGCCTCTGTTCACAGGGTTAACAAGTAATAAAGTTTGAGACTGGATACGCTTATCTGGAGCCACACTGCTCCATTCCTTTTGAGGTATACATTGCAGCTTGTTTTAACATTATAATAACCAAACATTTCTTAAATTTTTATATTTCATTTTAAGGTATAGGAGTGTATTGCCTGCAAGTGAGTGTACGTGTATTCTCATGTGCCCAACAGAGTTCAGAGAGGGCACAAATCCCCCTGTACCTGGAGTTGCAGAAGGCTCGTAGCCCCTATGTGGGTGCTGAAAACCAAACCCAGTTCCTGTATAATAAACACCAGTACTCTAACCACTGAGCTATCCTCTCCAGCCCAATTCTCATTTCAGGTTGTTAGTAGCAAATAATGTAGCATGGGTGATGTCGAAGATGTCCTTTGCCATAAATGAATTTGAATACATAGCTAGAGCAACAAGGCCCTCAAAATAAAATGATGGAGAGAATATCAGTGACAATAGAGGTATGGTACATTTTCAGTATTACATCTCCAACTAAGAGGTTCTTGGGGTCAGATGGGAGGGGCTTTATTGAGAGCAATTTTCAGCTCTTGTGTTCATTCTTAATAACATTTGACACCAGCCTCATCACTGTCAGAAGATAAATTCTCAAATGGCAGAGGTTACATACAAATCTAATTCTGCTAATAAGGAGTGTGATTTACTAGTTTTTATTCCTATATCTTTGAGACGTCCAGGGCTATAGTTTACCCATACCCTGTAACAGCTACTGATTTTCAAACAAGTGTTGCAAAGTTTAACAATGTAACCTGGTTAAATAAAGGAGACAGGAATGTGTCTTACTGTGGCTTTCAGGATTACACTGTAGGTTTGCTGACAACAGTGTTTTCTCTCCATTTGGCAGGGTTGGCTCACAGAATTATTTATTTCACCCCGAAAACAAAGTAAAAAAAATAAGCTTAGGATGTGAATACACATATGGAAGACTGTAAGAGACTAACAGCACAGAATATGAGTTGTGTCATAAGAGACCGATACCCATCCACTAACAGAAAATTCCAGACAGAAGGCCAGTTTGGCAACATGATACCATATATTCCTAAGATTCTCGAGCATCTAAAGGCCCTGGATGAGCATTGGTCATCTCAATCAGAAAAGACTTTCAAGGCTTGTGATAGGAGTAAGGTCAAACTCGAGTGAGGATATAAAACCTAAGCCTAACAGAAATGTTGAAAAACAGCAACATTTTGAACCTAAAGGTAAAGAAGAACAGGCATAGGACATTAGAAATTCTTATCTCTTTATCTGTGGGGAAACACTGGCAAGCTGAATTTACATCTTTGTGGATTGGGAATTGAGTGGTCTCAGAAATAAGATCTATTTGGGAATGAGGTTCCAGTTAGAAAAGGGAGGAAACTCACCAGTTGTTCTCAAGTATATGATACCAAGTATGAATTAAGCAACTACCGCAGTTGGAGACTATTCACTAGAACCCATGCGTCTGATTGCGTTCAGAGGATTTGTCCATTGTTCATATATGGACCCTTCATTGGAAGGACAGGCAAGACATGCTTGGGTTGCCACTACAACTACAGAGCAGTGCAATGCTTTGCTTCTCAGGTTGTGTTCCATAAGCAACTGAGGGTGAAATACTAGAATCCCGTTGATTAGATTGAGAGACACTAATTTGATCAACTGTGATAATTACCAATCAAACTCCAATCTGGCTGCCACCACTTTCATTGCCAGATGTTTAGCAAACAATTTTTCTCCCTGCTTCCACCTTCTGGGGCTCAAGGAACCATAAGCCTAACAGATAACATCTCAAGTTCAAAAGAAAGGAGCCTAGCTTTCTGTCAGAAGGCAAATCAGTGAACATGGCTATCATCTGAGCTGACAGGATACATTTTTATAGCAAAGACAAGAAAGTGTCTTCTTGCTCTGCCTTTCATTATCACACTTAGAGGGTTTCAGAGCAAGCTTATCAAAAGAGGCTTCCCTATCTTACATTAAGTCAAAGGGGTGAGGGAGAGAATCTTTTTTTGTAATGATTTTTTATTGAATTATCTAATGAATTTCAGAAGAGAACATCTTAATAAATCTTAATCACTTTCCCCATGGGCCATTGACACCCTCTTCCAAACCCCCCCGCACATATTGGAATTTATATACTCTGACATTTATGTTAAGGCCTATTTTGTTCAAGTTGTGTCCCCAATGTTCTTCAGTGCAAGTTTATTCACTGATTGTTCTAGTCAGCCTATCAAAGTCCTCGACTTTAAGATAGCTCTCCTCAATCACTATCAACTCAATAATTTCTTCAGCTAAAATTTGGAGTCGTTGTTGCCCATTGATCTCATTTCATGCTGGGATTGTTTGTGCTGAGATAGTTTCAAGGCGTATGCTGACACAATTAAGTACGTTCATGTGAGTAAGGGGGTCGCAGCCTGTTGTAGAGAATTTGTTACATTGGTCAGCACCTACTCCCTGGCTCTTAAAATCTTCCCTGAGAAAAGAACCAATGGTAATGATAATCACATCAATATTTTCTCCTGTAATTAATTAATCAACCTTTAATACTCTAATATTCTTAATCACCTTATTCTTCTGCTTTTTCAATTTGTACTATAAAATAGGCACAGTTTTTTTTCTTTATATATATATTTACTGTTTATCCAGTTGTTACTGAGAACATAATTTAGGTAGGAGTATACAGCCACAAAATACTACAAGTTAGTGTAGATTTTCCATTCCTTACACTTGTTTACTGATAGTAGAAGACAGGGCTTACCAACTCTATTGTGCAAAGTGGAATATGAAGCTCAAAAATTGGTTAACCTGCACAGGTAAGTAAATGAAGGTTGAGCCTACTTCTATAGTGTAAGCTAGTCTAAAAGCACAGTATTTTATTCCTCCCTACCTTAGAGTCAAATTCACCTTCTTATTTCCTATTAATGTGAATGATTCATAACGAGATAAAGTTGTATACTCCAAATCTGGATGTAAGTTAGGAGAAGCAGCAAGGTCCCCACCACATGGTGAAGGATGTAATAGATTTTTTGGCTTAGGAGACAGGGCCTCACAATGCTAGCCAGGCTGTCTTCTTGGATCTCACTATGTTGCAGAGGCTCACCCCAAACCCTAATGCCTTCCCTCTTAGTGACAAAGATTAAAGCATGGTAGCACAACTGCTTGTTAGAAAGTGAGGTAGGAAGCAAACTAGATATGGTTTCGGCAAAGTCATAAGAGATTACGTTTAACATTGGTGATGCTGACAGCTTCCAAATCCTGGCTTTATAGTAAGGTTACTAGTTGCCACACCAGAAGATTATGCGACTTTACATGTACCATCATGTTCTGCCACCCAAGATAGAATCCTGACTTTTCTGTCAACATTAAAGTGTAGCTTTTTAAAAATGTTTCTGAAAGTAGGAGGGGAGCAAAGTGAGACAAATAGGTCCGGAATGAACTTGGTGCGACAACAATATGTAATGAAGAGGCTTCAGCACATATCAAATTGCATACATGCATGAAACACCGAATGAACACGTTTTAGAGTTTAATTTAGCGCCTAAATGTCAGAAAGAAACGGACCAAAAACCAAATAAGTCCTTGCTACGGGTGCTGCCACACCTATAATCCAGCAAACGTATGAGTTGAGAGGGCACTAAATAGGGATTTCAGGTCACACTTTGCGCTAACAACAATGAGTCTAGTCTACCTGGACTACATGTAAACATGTCACAAAAAAGGCAATGAGAAGCCGAAGGGACCTAGAGACTTTGAATCAATTCATTTCCATTTCTTTCAATACTCCCAGCAGCTTCATAGAATTCCATTATACAGTAAGCAATATTATCAATATTAATTAATAAAAGCAGACACGATCTCCTCTTTATGTTAAGAACTAATATCACAATAAGGTATTAAAACTTATGTGTTTTCAGGGTCTTGAGAGATTCTCAGTGTTTTAAGAGCAAGGCTGTTTGCTCTTGCAGAGGACGCTTGTTCTTAGCACACCTACACTAGTAAGGCTCAACAATCCATTTAGACTTCCAGTGTTCAAGGTTAATCCAGCATCCTCTGGGTCTGTAACATTGCATGATAATGGTACATACATACATTCAGGCAATATCATTCATACACATAAGTAAAAAAGCCCAAGCTTAAGCAGCACATTTACAATGAACCTCTACACCTAACCTCACAACACACGAGAAGGGGGCCAAGAAGACCTAATTAATCTCTTTAATTCTCTTAAGGAAGCTCCTTCTCTGCAAAAGGAAGCAGATAGCATGAATACTAAACCGTGGATAGTTAGGATCTAAAGTAGTGGGGTCCATGGACAGGGTTTCCTATATTAAACTTCACCACCCAGGCCTCAAGGAACATTGTCAGAAAGGAGGAAGAGATTGTAAAGCCAGGGAGGTGATGCAAGAACCATATGGAAATAGAATCCTACAATTGCCTAGGACCTGCTCATATGAACCTATAGCAAATGTCAACATGCACAAGTCAAATGTAAACTCAACCAGAAACAAAAATTCCAGCATGGACGGCAAGAATTGGCACCAGGTCCATTTAGCTGAAGAATAATATTGGCAAAATGATGACTGTGGGTGATGAAAGAATGGTCTTCTGTAAAAGTGAGGGGACTCTGCATAGGTAAGACAAGAGCGTCAGATGAGGAACAGTCCAGGAGATTATTTTGGCACAATAGGTGTAAGAGATGACAGAATATATAGAATTCTAGTGGAGGGGGTGGCGCTGAGGATGGTGTCAGTGGAGAAGGTAGTATAAAGGTGATAATACGATTGAGGAATGTATGTATGAGAAATATCCAAAACTTAAAATAATTTATGCAAATGTTCTCACTAAAAGATGGAAATTAGAATGCATAGTTGAAGCAATTAACAAATACTCCACATACTTTAATCTCGTTAAAATGAAAAAAAATATAGTAGTCCCTGTTGACATAGGAATATAGACATACACCAATCAAGTAAGCCCAAACTTGGTTAAGGCCTGGCCACCTCCTTCCTATGAGATAAGGTAAATCTATTCAAACAAGACTAAAACAAGGTCACATTGGCTGTTGGCATGATGTATACAACAATAGTGGCTGGAGAGGTGGGGCTCAGCTTTAAAAGAGCACTGACTGCTCTAGTGCAGAGACTAGGTTCAATTCCCAGCACTCACCTGGCTGCTAAGAACATGCTCTAATGTCTTCCAGGAATCCACATCACACTTCTGACCTCCGTGGGTCTGCACGACAAGGGGGCACCTACATCCATGTAGGCATTATACACATAAAATAAAATGAAAATAAATATTTTGTAAAAGATGAATACAACAGTATTTGGTTTTTCTACTTTCTTCGGATGAGCTTTTCTCAGCCTGTTGCTTGATATAAGCAACATCTGTATACCCCAGGCCTTGGAGCATGGGCCTTCAAACTTGAAGTAAAGATACTTCAAGAATTTATAGAAATGACGTGCTTTTTCTCTTAAAGGCAAGCTTTTATACAGAGGAGAAAAAAGACCTTATCCAATAGAATGAATGACCTTTCTACCATAAAATATGCTGACCTCATTTAGAGATGTTTATGAACTTGCTACTTACTCTAGAATGCCCCCAGACAGTATAGACCTGCTATATATCCTTTCTTGTACTCAGTGAATACATTGGCTGGACTAAAGAGAGTAACCTCTGTGCAGTAAGGATTAGTTATATAGCAGAAACCCTGAACAAACACCATATAGGGAAGGACCGTGGTATGTTCTCAAATTATGGCTCTGCTGTCACCTCTCACAGGACTAAACATCCCTAGTTCAATGTTGTTCACAATAATTTCCAGCTGGAAGATTTTAGAAATGAAATAATTTATTTGAACAGATCTTGTGCCAGAGAGTTTGAGAGGCAATTTGAGGTTTAAGAGAGGAAGAGTTAATTACTAAAACGCAGAAGAGGGTACTTTGATGGCTAATCCTGGGTCAACTTGTCTGGATCTGAGATTAACTAATAGGATGAGAGAGAAACATTCTGATGGGATCATTTGAAGCTGGAAGAACACCCAAATGTGGGCTACCTCTGTTGGGAGCGCATAGAAAAGGCCATGGGGCAGAAAAGGAGCATCGTTACGTTTTTTTGTGGCTTGCATTCTCTCTACACTGATAAGTTTGTCTTGCATCCTGGATGCCAAATTCATTTGTTAACTCTCCAACAAGTCTAAGACTAGCAGATCCTCTCAAGAATCCATGTATATCCGTCAAGCACAGTGTGTGGTGGGTGTGTGTGTGTGTGTTGTGTGGTGTAGTGGACATTCTCTACTGGATTCTGTTTCTTTTAAGAACCTTAAGTAATACAGGCACTCAGCATGGTCCTGCTCCTGTTCTCAAACTTTGCACACTCAGGGAAATGTATAAGGCTGAGCTCAGACCTGACAATGCAGTGAATTAGTTCTGTCAGGACCATTCATCTTGGCCCTATGTGGAGTCAAATTGAGAACCACCGAGTACTCAGGACTACTCCCCAAAAGGGGAATGAGAGAAGTCTAATTTCTAGGCTTCTGAGTTCCCAGAAAGTGATTTTCATTGTAACATATCTTGACTTCACTGAAAGAACTGGCAAAGGTGAGGACTACGTTTGAGACTGGGGAACTAGAGTCTGTAGTGGGAAAAAATCCCAGGATCCATAGGACTACTCCATTATTAATGTTGTTTTTTTTTTTTTTTTTGAGGCGCAGATAACTTTTCCATTGGAGCTCCCCATCTCTGCTTAGAAGGTCACAGCAAGAAGCCTAACAGGATGCAATGGGTAGGCTTCAGTACTAAACTAGTGAAAGTTTCTGGTAAAAATAAAAAGGAAAAAATGAGGCAAACAAAATCAGTCAGACTGAGTAGCCTCCAGTTGGCTAATTAGAAACTTGTTTATCCAAACTAGGGAGGCTCTTCTCTGACCCCTCGTGTCAGGCCTGAGAGCCTCCAGCAGAGGACATCATATGAGATGTAAGGTTTATCACACAAACGCACGCAATGTAGAACTTAGAGGCAATTTTTTTGAGAGCAGGGGTTCCCCTGTAGCCCCAAGCTGGCCTGAAACTGTCACTATGTAGCCAGCTGGCCATTAATCTCACAGAGATGCCTCTGCCTCTTTCCACTGCCAGATGTAGTGTGCACACCTTTAAAACCCAGCAATTGAGAGGTAAAGAGGCAGAGGTCCTGTTGAGCCATTAACCATGTAGGTCTATCCTCGTTTTGTTTTTTGGTTATTTTTTTCTGCAGCCTATTTAAGACTGCTGGTGGCAGAATTTAAGATGAGGTGAGAGAGTGTTGGAAGGTAGCATTCTTAGGCGGAAGAAGAACTCCCACTCTATGATCCATCTGTAACAGACCAGCACACAGATTTGCGGTTCTCCCCATTCTGCCTGGAAGGTCACAGCAAGCAGCCTTGATGAATGTTTTATAGTATCCCAGTTCTGCTACGACAAAGCTTTAGTAGCAAAATGTACAGTCCAACTGAGAGAGCCCTTGCAGAATGATAAGAGTAACAGTCCCCCTAAATAAGATTCTCCAGAACTTTTGCCCATAGTTTTAGGGCGAGAACACTGGCTTACGCAAGCAATCATCAATTCTAGAGACTCAGGAAGGTGAGGATTCTTTTGGAAATTGAAAGCTTCAGTCAGATCAGTGAGGAATCCCCTGGATCTGCCATTCCCCTCCTGTGAAAAGAGGAGGACCAAAGTACCTTTCAAGAAATTAAAATGTTTAAATACCTAATATTAATTGCGTGTGCTTCATTGTAGGATCGAAACGTATTCCCGTAGGACCAACAAACTGTTCAGCCCATGAAAGGAAACAGCTAAAGTGACCAGAGTCCAAGGCAACAGCTCCATGAGAAAGTAGACTGTTTGCTTCTCATCACTGTGGCACCCTTTCTAAGCCTAGGAAAAAGATTGTGAAGGGGGGCTTGGTAGAATGGTAAGGACGTGATTGGGGTGAAAAGGTGGACCTATACAGCAAATGATGGAGCCTGGACACTCTTTTGATCAACTTGATTGAACACAAGCCCACCCTGCTGGATGGTGGGACCAATGAGGGCTGTGTGGTTTGGGCACAACTGACTCACAATGGATTTACATGAAGGATGCTTTGACTCATAAAATTATCACACCTAATTGCTAAAAATGGAAAAAAAACTGAGAAAAGATTGCAGGACAGTTATGGCAGAATGCATGAGCTGGATGGGGTGGGGTGGGTGGAGGGAGAAGGGAAGGGGGAAAAGCCTGAACTGAATGAAAAATGATGTATGAAATGCACAAGCATCAATTAAAAAAAAAGAGGAGGCTTTCAAAAGACCAACCATCATTTCAAGCTCTGTGAGGTCTCAGAGAAAGTTGTTCTTGTTTGTGGCGTATATAGATTAGGATTCACTCAAAGGAAGAAAGAGAGGATTGTATTGGTGGCTGGTGAACTTGTGTTCGGAACAAGGAAGATACTTTGGACACAGACAAGCCATTCCCTTGAGACAATGAACAGAATTCCATGAGGATATACTCCGCATTTCTGCCTGGAAGGCCACAAGAAGCAGCAAAATGGGATGTTAACAGCAGCAGTGAGGGTTTTAAGAAGGAGGGGTCTTAAGGGCCTATGGGCCCTGTCTCTTTAATCCTAGGTCTTTGAGGCAGAGGCAGGTTGATCTCTTAAATTCAAGCAAGCATGGTCTATATACCAAAGGCCCAGCAGTAGAGCTACAGGGAGAGCCCTGCCCTCAAAAAACCAAAAAGAAAAAATAGAATAACGAGTACAATGAGCATACCCTAAGGAGGGAGTCAGAGGCCAGGTGGCCTCTCTGATTTCAGGGCGGAGCCTTGGTCTACATAGAGCGAGCTTTCAGGCCACGCTGGGACTAAAGGGAGACACTGTCTCAAAAGACACACACACACACAAAAGACGTTGTCCCCAATATAGGGTGGCTCAGATTCCTGCATTTCCTTTCATGCATAAAAAGTCCTATCTGGGGTCCTCATTTGAGGTTTCAGAAGATTACTCCCTGGCAAATAAGAGGTGGAGGTTTCATTCCATGTCACTATGGACAGTAAAGTGCAGCATCTCTGGCTTTGCTAGGTATCATGATGAGGACCTAAGGAGAACAGATTCATAGAACATGTGAGATTCCTTAGCAATACATCCCTGTAGTCAGTTTGGAGAGACCCTGTGTAATAGTGGTAGGATGTACATTACCTCCACTTCATTTGTGGGAGAAGACCTTAAGATTGGAGACCCAGTATCTAATCAATGGGAGGTTAAGTACAAAGATTCATCAGGATTTAAAGGTTGACTCAGAATTCAGACTATAGGAAACGTAATTATGCTCTTACAACTTAAGGCATCCTACTAAATCCCTCGGGGATAGCCCTGGCCTTGTGTAGAATAGTAAAGCAATCACGCTAAGTTTTGGGTGGAAACATTTCACAAGAGGAAAGCATAATACTAAGGATACCAAGACTCAATGTTTGGAGACCATGGGTTTAAACTATAGTCAAATTGAAAGTCTTGAATCTGATGAAGAGATTTTCCCCAATCAAGATAGAAACACAAAAGAGTGTGCATGAACTCATTTCTGTGAGTTCTGGCAGATCTAGGGGGATTCTGCCCTATAAGGCCTTGTTATGTTATCAAGCTAGAAGAATGGATTTGGTGAAAGGAAGCATCTCAACATTTGTGGGAAGTCAATGTCAGAGACTTGAAATGAAAACTGAGGGAAACATACTCTACAAAAAATGTGGTGTTTTCATGTATTCTACCCATGTTCTCAGCCCTGGGAATCTCCAGGAAAAGTTTCAGAATTATATGTTTTCTTCTATCCAGAGTAAGTTTAAATTTATATGTTAGGCTGCAATTAAAATTTTTCTAAAGTTATGTATGCAAATTCAAGTCGAAGTAAACACAGAACCATTACCAAAGTCTTACTGGGAAGCCCTGAAGAAAGGTGGTCTATTATGCAGGTGCCAAAAAGAGGCCATGGCCTAGAGTTCCCTTCTAGCCCTGCTTTGCAACCCAAAGGAGTTCAAGTTGGAAGGTTAGTTATATGTGTATTTTCTTTTTGATGGAGTTTCTGGGGATTTTATCTGAGAGGGGTCTTAGGACCTTCTAGGAGCCATAGTGGAGACTCTGAATGAGGACTGGCAAACTCAGTGAACCTATGTCATTCTATAGAACTCAGTGACCCATGGAAAGTTTGTGGGTTCAGTATGCTTTCATTTCAATCTTAGTCTCTAAGGAAATGATGAATTGATAGAATCATTTAAAACAAATCAGTACAGCAAAGAGAAGGTGATCCTGATATGCTAGCAGTTGAAGTGATAATGGCAGTGGAATTAGACTAAGAGAGATTTCTACCACACAGAAGAAGGAGATCCACTAGAATTAGACCTGGCACCACCTTTCTCATTCTTAGTGTGCACTAGGCAGAGATGACAGGCTAACAGTCCAAAGCATAATTTAATTAGATGTACAGTGTTCTCAAAGGACAGGCTGATCAAAACAGGAGTTCCATGATTCCCTAGAGCAATGTTTTCACAGAAACCTACAGGAAGTGGCCTTGTTAAAACCAAAAGTTCTCTCTCTGCTGGAGGTACTTATGCAATCACGTTCTCTTTCCAGGTGACTGCATCACCCACTTGCTAGCCCACACTGCTTCTTGCTATTCCTGAGTACAGTCACCATGCCTCAGATTAAGAAGAGTAAGGGCAGTGGTGTTAGAAAATGCTACCAGATAGAAGTGCAACCAGAGCTCTCCAGAGTGCTCAGGCCACTGAAGCAGAGAAGAAAAGCCCTCGACTTTCTCCATCTTCTCCAGCTTCTTCACCTTCTTCACCTTTTTCACTTTCTCCACCTCCATCTCTCACTCCTTTGGATGTTGTTCTTTATTTGGAGCCTACTTATCAAACACCAATCATTCCACAGCTTCATCAGTTGGCCTCTCCACTGCTGGGTTTAAAAAGGGTTTCTTAGATGCAGGACAGTCATGGCAAATGCATGATCGGGGATGGGGTGGGGGTGGGGGGGGAGGGAAAGGGAAATAAGCCTGAACTGGAATTGGGAAAAAATTTATGAAATGCACAAGCATCAAGTAAAAATTAATTAAAAATAAAAAAAAAAAAAAAAATGAAGAAAGCACATTGTTTAGGTAACAGATCATAGGTTATTAAAAAAGGGATGAATGGAAGGATTTTTATTCTTCAAGAGAAGAGTATTTTCAGAATTTAGTTGTGAAGGTCCAGTTATCTTCCATTTGGTTGCTTCTGTGAAACTCATTTTTTACCAAATCCTCCATAGTAACTGAGTTTCTCGATCAATGTGCCATACACTCATGGGCTTTTCCCTCTGCCACATTACAAATAACAAAGGTCACTGAGTAATCCTGATCCTGGCCTACAGAAATGATTGTTATTTTCAAGCAAATTAATTTTACAGCCAACAAGAGAAATGACCATTATTTCTCTCTCTAGGCCCCAGATGTATGACAGCTTGGGAGTCTGATTTGTCCCTTACCTGCTGTTTAATGATCTACTCTCGGCCGAGGCCCAGAGGTTCTCACACTACATTTGTCTAAGTTTTTGGCCATTTCCACCCTGATCAGGTCAGCTTCAAGGGAGAGTCTGTTGAACCTGAAATCATCATATTTAATGGTCCAGTTAAGTGGTTCCCATTAGAAAAGAAGTCATGTAGATTGGAATAAGTAGTAAAATGACAACACATAATAAAGAAGGAATTCTCCCTCAAAAAAAAAAAAAAAAAAAAAAAAAAAAAATAAAAGGGTTTCTTTTGCCACATCAAGTAAAGCAGACAAGGGCAAAAGTAAGAAAAAGCAGTGCGTTTCCCAGCCCTCATCTTCTGCTAAAAGCTCTGTGATTGATACTATCCGTATGGTGGTAGAGTTCATCATGCAGAAGTACAAATTGAAGAAGCCTATTTGGAAAGCAGATGTGCTGAAGGTGATCGATAAATGTCATAGAAAACAATTCTCTGACATCCTGGCAAGATCATCTTTCAACATAGAGGTGGTGTTTGGTATGGACTTAAAGGAAGTGGATTCTGTCAAGGTCTCTTATGCTCTTGTCAGCAAAATGGATCTTCCTAACAATGGGTCTTTGAGTCCTGGCAGAGGCCTTCCCAAGGCTGGCTTCCTGATGAATCTCCTGGGACTGATACTGGTGAGAGGAAGCTATGTCACTGAAGAGGTGATTTGGGATTTCCTGAAGAAGATGAAAATATATGATGGAAAGAAGCATTTCCTTTTTGGAGAACCTAGGAAGCTTATCTTTCAAGATCTTGTGAAGCTCAAATACCTGGAGTGCCGGCAGGTACCTAACAGGTTCCCTGCAAAATATGAATTTCTGTGGGGCCAAAGATCTTTTGCTGAGACAACCAAGATGAAGATCCTGGAATTTTGGGCTAAGACTAATAATATAACTCCTGATGCCTTGCAGCCCTGGTATGATAAGGCTTTGAAGGATGACGAAGAAAGAGCCAAGGCTGAAGTTCCAGTTGGTGATACATTAACCCAAAGAAAGTGAATGTTAAATAGCAACATTCAACAGATCCTCCCACACCTAGTGAAGTGGAAACATTTATTTTTTTTTTAATTTGTAGTCTAAGAGGGCACTTAGTGAAATGAGTAGTGATGGGCTACTTATGACTAAATGGAACACGGTGCATAATATCTTTGTGTTCTGGTTCTGTTTGGGCAACTTGGAGATTTATCTGTACTTGTTCTTTTTTATTTTCAAACATCCCTTTCAGTTAAGACTGTAATCTGTTTCATCACCATTATTGTTCATACATATTTATCTTCTTTAAGTGTTTAACTGCTTAATAAAATAACTTGGAATAATTTTGTATTACCTAATGATAAGTGTAATTGGGATAAGCATTTCTTTTAAATGAATTTATGAAACTTCAAAAATAAAATACGTGAAAAAAAATGGCAACATGGTTAATATTTGCCTTCAGCCTTTTCTTTGTATTAGATAAAATTAAAAGATATAAGTAAACTCACTTTCTTTGTTTATTCAAATATAGGCTTAAGTTGTAACAAACTAAGTCTGTGTGTTCGTAGGCTCATTTATTCCCCAAATATCAGTTGACCATCTGCTCGTAGAAGGCTCCATGCTAGTACTACTAGAGCCAAGAGAAAGATGACATAATGACTGACCGTACAATTATAAGGTCCAGAAGCAGCCGTCAGGTAAGGAAAACTGTGATACACAGTTAAGAAATGAATAGACAAATGAAAATAAGGAAAGGAAGGGAGGAAAGTGATTTTATAAGAAAGCAGTCAAGTGTAAATTATTTGATTATGACAGTATTAGGTCTTAGGAATCCTGAGCCTTTTAGTGGGAGGTAATTTGAATGAGGTTATAAGGTGAGGTGGGTCAGGATGTGAGATTGGGAAACAGGGTCCAGACCCTCAGAGTTGATGGACTGAGCCTTGAAATGTCCTTGAGACACTAGGTTCCCTCTAGGCACAAACACCCCACTTCTACTTATTTCACTGGTAGCCTTTGTCAACTGCAAACTAAAACAATTGCTCCAACTTCACTCGGTGTGGACAGATTTGTTGGATGTGGCTATGGAACATTCATTGACTATGGATTAACCTGTCAACAATTGTTCCTGCAGATCTGCCTCTTTTTACCGAATCCTTCATAAATATTTGAGTGATTGTAAGAAAACCAGAGAGGATCTCCACCTGAAGCAGGGATAGAAAGTGTTCTGTAAGCTTGCCCCAAGAGTCAAAAAAATGACTGAATAAACTGAGTGTTCCATAAACATTTTCAGCCAGAGAACCCGAGAAATGAGTTATACCCTCAAGGGAGGTAGGATATCTAGAAGATACTGCTGGTACTCTTTGCTGTGGAATATGGAGGACTGCTGGGAATATGGAGAATTGTCCTTGAAATGACATTCATTAGTTTTAACTGTGTATAATTTAGGAAATTCTAAACAAGGTCTACATTTGTGCAGTAGATGGGTAAAAGCTGACATGGTTTATCAGGAATAGCAGCTGAAAGGGAGGAAAGAAAAGTTTTGGGGATTTTTAAATATCTTTTATAAACTTTGTGTTGGATCAATTGAGGAGGTTCACCTCACACCGACATTAAATAATTTATAATATTAAGAGAAAATAGTATTCAGCTTTCCTTGCTAAATAGCATTTTATCTGATAAAGTTTTCTTTGTCTTGGAATGTGACATAATCTCCAATATCTCTCCTGGATTAAAAAATAAATATGGCCTGGTATGGTGGCACACGCCTTTAATCCTAGCACTTGGGAGGCAGAGGCAGGCAGATCTTTGTGAGTTCAAGGCCAGGCTGGTCTACAGAGCGAGTTCCAGGACAGCTGGGGCTAGAGGGAGACCCTGTCTCAAAAAGACCAAAATAAATAAATAAATAAATAAATAAATAAATAAATATCAGTGTAGTGAACTGAAACATAAAAAAGCATTAATCATAACAAGAATTGGTATTTTGAAACATTCCCATCATTTTATATATTTACACACAGTCATTCTTATAAGAAAAGAAAATCACTTCACAGATAAAAGCCTGAACCTCATAGACTTTGATAATGTGCATATTTTCACACAACTAGTAAATGACAGGGCTTGGAAAGGACTTCAGTCTTCCCAGTTTGAAGCTGAATTCGTGTCTCTTTTTAAAGTGTTCTTTTTTATTTATTCTTTGAGAATTTCATAAATCCATATAATGTATTTGATCAGATACATTCCGGAAACTCTTCTCTCCATTTCTTCCTGGATTAACCCCCACCGTGTGTTATCCTTCCAAATTCATGTCCTGTTCCTTATTTTTTTATTATTTTAATTTTATGCATATGAGTGCATTTCCTACATGTAGGGTAGGAGGACCCATGTCATACAGTGCCCAAGGAGGTCAGAAAAGAGCATCTGATTCCCTGGAAATGGAGTTTTGGGTGGCTGTTGGCTGCTGTGTAGGTGCTGGGAATAGAAACAGGGTCCTCTGCAAGAGCAGCTTGTGCTCTTGACTGCTGAGCCATCTCTTCAGCCATCATGACCTCTTTTTATATACATTTTAAATTTATTCTTTGAAAATTTCATATATGTATACAATGTATTTCAATCAAATCCACCCCACAGTCCCACCCTCTAGCTTCTCCCAGACCCCTCCCACAAAAATATTAATTGATTTTGCATCTAATACAATTTTCTTCTCCTGATTCTCAAGTATGCCTCACATGATTATTTTTTTAAATATCTTCCATTTTTGATATTCTATTTTCTACGTCTTTCTTTGTTACTGAGTCTTTCACTCTTCCTTTCCAGATGGCTTATTAAGTGTTGCACTTCCTTTTTCATTTCAGTTCAAGTTTTCTTCAGTATTTATATATCTTTTGTGAATTCATTCTGATGTTTATCATTATCTTTTAATTAATACCTATTTTCTTTTAGTTATTTTAGTTGTTTGTGTGTTCTTTAGATTCCTTGAATTTTATTTATTTATTTATTTATTTATTTATTTATTTATTTATTTATTTATTTGATACAGGGTCTCCCTATAGCTCCAGCTGGCCTGAAACTCACTCTGTAGACCAGGCTGGCCTTGAACTCAGAGATCCACCTGCCTCTGCCTCCTGAGTGCTAGGATCAGAGGCATGTGCCACGACAACTGCTTAAAGGCAGTTCTTAGCCGCCATGTGGGTTCTGTGAATCGAACCCAGGTCCTCTGCAAGCGCAGTCTGTGCTCTTAACCGCTGAGCCATCTCTCCAGCCCCAGATTATTATTTTCAATGGGAGATTCTGTGCCTAATCTATTAGACTGGATTCTGTAACTAGAGCAATAAAAAAATTCAGATATTTATAGGAGAGAATTAAGGAAAGAGAGAAAATATTGGTGAAACCATGATTACATATAGAAATCAGATAAGATCAAGAAAATGCATTTATATTCCATCATTCTGGACAGCTTTCTTTTAGAAAATTTTAACTTTTCAATGTAAGTATATTTGGCAAGGTAGGCCAGCTTTTACTGAAGCCAGGGTGCACAAGTCAAGGTGCCAATGGTTGCTGCCTCAGTCTCCCTGAAAACCTCGGTTCCCAGAGAGTTTGGCTGGCTCTGACCCAACATGTGGCAGAAGCTGAGGGGTCGCTGGCTGCTGCCTAAGCGTCCCTGAAGACCAGGGTTCCTTGCAAGATGGGTCATGTTTTACCCCACCTGTGGCGGAAGACAAGGGGCTGCTGGCTGCTGCCTCAGTGTCCCTGAAGACCTGGGTTCCCGGGGAGGTGGCCCAGCTCTTACCTGGCCTCCAGCAGAAGCCAACAGGTAACTGACTGCTGCTTCATTGTCCCTAAACATCTCAGTTCCCAGCCAGGTGTGCCGGCTCTTGCCCAACCTGTGGCAGAAGCTAAGGGACGGCTGTCTGCTTCTTCAGTTTCCATAAAAATCTGTGTTCCCAGAAATGTGGGCCTGCTCATACCCAGCAAGCATCTGAAGCTGAGGGGCCACTGGATGTGGCACCAGTATCCTTAAAGATCCAAGTTCCCAGAGAGGTGGCCCAGTTCTTACCAGACCTACAGCAGAAGCTAAGGGGCTGCTGGCTGCAGCCTTGGTGTCCCTAAAAGTCCCTGTTCCCAGTGAGGTGGCCTGGCTCTTACCTGGCCTGAAGCAGAAGGCAACAGGCTGCTGACTGCAGCCTCAGTGTCCCTAAAGATCAGGGTTCCCAGCAAGGTGGTCCAGCTCTTACCTGGCCTGGGGAAGAAGCTGATGGGCTGCTGGCTGCTGCCTCAGTGTCCCTGAAGACATGTGTTCCCAGCCAGGTAGGCCAGCTCTTACCTGACCTCTGGCAGAAGCCCAGGGGCCACTGGTTCTTGCCTCAGTGTCCCTAAATTCCTGGTTCCCAGCAAGGTGGGCCTGCTGTTGCCCAGCCTGGGGCAGAAGAATAGGGGCTGCTCTCTGCTGCATCAGTGTCACTAAAAATCCCAGTTCCCAGTGAGGTGCCCCAGATCTCACCTGGACTGCAGAAGAAACCAATGGGCTGCTGATTGCTGCTTCAGTTTCCCTCAAGATTTGGGGACCCAGCAAGGGAGACTGGCTTTATCCATCCTGCAGCAGAAATGGAGGACCGTCTGGGTGCTGCCTCAGTTTTCATGAAGATCTGAGTTCCCAGAGAGGAGAGCCTGCTCTTACCTATCCTGGGACAGAATCCAATGGGACATTGGCTGCTGCCTCAGTGTCCCTAAAGATCCAGGTTCTCAACAAGGTAGCCCAGTTCTTTCCTGGCCTGCAGTGGAAGCCAAAGGGCCCTTGACTGCTTCATCAGTGAACCTGAAGTCCTGGGTTCCCAGGGAGGTGGCCAGCTCTTCCCCAGCCTATGGCAGAAACCAAGAGGCCACTAGCTGCTGCCTCAATGTCCCTAAAGATCCAGGTTCTCAGAAAGGTGGGCTGGCTCTTACCTGGCCTGGGGTGGAAATAGAGAGTTTGCCAGCTGTTGCTTCAATGTCCCTTGTCGGGTCCTCCAGCAGGTAGGGCATAGAGGAGAGCCAGGCCAGCCTGTCTCTCCTCTGGGGCTGAGTGGGATGGTGAGTGTCAACGACCCGAAAAGAACCACACGGGGGGGTCGGGAGTCTCGTCAAAGCAAGAACTCACTTTATTGAGTCAGGCAGCGGCTTACATATGCTTGGTGGGAGAGGTGGAGAAAGGAAGTTGGGAGAGGAGCTATGTAGAGTGGGGGGATAGCTTTGGGCCAATAGTAACTCACCACATTGGTTGTAGGTGTTTTCAGGTCAGGCTATGCTGAGACACTCCTATGCGGAAGTGACCAGCCAGAGACAGGTTGCTAAACTCTAGTCAGGCTCAGGGGGTTACAGTAGGCCACATTCTCTAGGGCCCACAGAGCCCAACAATTCCCCCTTTTGTTTTCGTAATGCAGGAGGAGAAACATAGCCCCTGTCTTAGGTTGTCTATTCTTGCAAACTCAGTCTTACCTGTCTTTGGGATACAAACAGCTTAGGTTTGGCCCGTCTTAGGTTGACTGACTGCAGAAAGATCTTGCCTGTCATTGTGTGCTATGACTCTGGTCTGCTGAAGGGTCTGGGCAGAAAGATGGAGACTCATACACTCATTTGTATCTTGGAGGTTCTTGAAAGATTAGGACACTTAAGAGTCAGGATGCAGAACTAAATCCTGGCCAGGTACACAAGGCCATGGAAAAGTAACAAAGATGGCAAACTTCCTTCTTTTTCCACTGAAGACAAAAGAATGAAGGTTTGTTCTTCTACCAAAGGGCAGGGCCCCTTCCTGCTTGACTGGTCCAGACCAGGTAAATGACACCAAGGCCAATCCTAGACATATCTCAGCTTGGAACTGTAACCTATCAGCTACCTCTTCTTCACCAAAGTTGACCAATCCAAAATCAGGGGAGGATAGTCTATCTCATACCCCCAACACCATTTAAAGTCCCATGCCCTCCTAGGAGCTTTGAATTTTTTGGTTTCTGAATCCCTTCTCCACTGTGGAGACCCAATCTTTCCTTGTGAATGCATGTATGTGTGTGCTCCTTAATATTTTTTAAAAAAATTTATTATATTTTATTTTATTTTAAGTGTATGAAGGTACTGTTTACATGTGTGTAAATGCACATGTATCATACAGTGCCCACAGAGATCAGAAGGCAGTGTTGGATACCCTGGAACTGGAGTTATGGACAGTTGTTAGCCTTCATGTAGGTTGGGTGCTGAGAACCAAACCTATTTCAGGATCAGGAGCAGCCAGTGTTCTAACCACTGAGCCATCTCTCCAGCCTCTTCTTTACTTTTAATAGAGTTTGTTCGCTGTTGGTTTCTTCTGTGTATGAGATTTCTCTTGCCTTTAAATTCTGTAACTGGTGGAAACAACAAACTTGATTAAGATCCCTAGACAATAACAAGGACAGTTGGCTATAACTGGTTTAAAGATGAGAAGAAAAAAGAACAGTCATCAGAGGCTTAATCAAAAACATAAAAAAGATTGGTACCTTAAAACCCTCAACCATGTTTCTGGAAATGTGCGGGATTGAAAACTGGTTTTAATGGGGACATACATAGACTTCCATTTAAGGTACTGAAGAAAGTTGAATTGTATATTGGAGGAAAGTTCCCTTAGATCAGGAAGAATCTCAGGATCCCCAAAATCAACATTGTTGAACTAGAAACTAAATTTGGGGTGCTCTCCATCTCTGCCTGGAATGTCATAGAAAGTAGCCTAATAAGATCTAATGGACAGGAAAACTTGATCTAAAAGGCAGGATTCTTGTTCAAAACCAAAGCTAGGCCGGGAGACCCCTGAAAGGGGTGAGAGCAGGTGCTTCTCATACAGGGAGGCCCACAGAGTCCAGGCCATGCTGCCAGGCCTTAGAAGCTCAAGGTGTGGGGGGTTCCTATGGAGGGTGTGGGACTTTGGTCAGTACATTGAGGAAATCCTTGGTTAAGAGAGACTCCAATCTCTAGAACAAGGCATTGGAAGACCCATCCAACTGCTTTTTAGCTCAATGAGTTCTGAGAGAAATCGGTCAACCACTGTTGTAGATCTAGAACTCCACTCCAAGGAGTAAGGAAGGGGAGCGTTCTGTTCACAGCTGGTGGATCTGGGTGCCCAGCATGAAAGATCCTACTTAGTATGTGTAGAAAGTATTCCTGGTTGAGACTTACCAGAGAGTTTGTGATTTCTTTTAAAAAAATATTTTGTTGCTCTTTTCTCTATTTCAACCATCATTTCTCAGTCCAATTTAGACACATTCCCCTTTTCCGTGTCCCCCACCCCACCCCAGAGTTTGCGATCTTTTTAAAAATATATTTATTTATTATTTTTTATTTATTTATTATTTTTATTTATTGTTGTTTTGTTTGTTTTTGAGACAGAGTCTCCACTTTACATCAGCTGTGTCTGGAACTCACTCTGTAAAACCAGGCTGGCCTTGATTCACAGAGATCCGTCAGCCTCTGCCTTGCGCCAGTGCTTAGGACTAAAGGCTCGGCACCATGCCCTGCTTAGATGGTTCTTAGCCGCATGTGGTGCTGGGAATCAAACCTGGGTACGATCATGCAGAGCGTCGGGTCCTCTTAACTGCTGAGCCATCGTCACATACTCCCGTATCCCCCACGAAACCAGACTGAGTCTACCCATGAAAGCTGAGATCTAAGCTTTAAGAGGAGGAGATAGCAGCAACCCCGTGCAGAGACAGTGTCAGGTGTCAGTTGTATCAAGGGGAGGATGGGGCGTGAGGGGTAGGTGGAAGGAAAATGGGATCAGTGAGCATTTTAGAAGGCAGGCAAAAAACTGTGTGTGCAGTGAACTGAGGAAGCTGTGGGAAGTGGGGAGGCTAGGTGACACTGGAAAGAAGAGTGAGGCTTTCAAGGCTCCTCAATATTGGCTACACAGAGGTGTGGTTTTGTGGCAATGTGACACTGCTGTCAATCATTAGAGCGCCCGCCCCTGGCCAGATGTGGGTATTCTCTCTTCCTGTGCAAGAAGCGTAAGTTGGTCTTCGTGCCTGGTGGCCGCCCGGAGTGGACGCGAGCTTTCTGCTCCCCTAGACCTTCCTGAGGACCAGCAGTTGGCGGGTTCTGGACTTGGTCTCTGGTGAAGGTAAGGACCCGGAAAACTTGGGAGTGCACTCAGTTCCACTCATAGGTCAGCTGGTGGCCTTCGGTGTCCCTCAGTTTGTCTCAGGGTGGGTAGGAGACCTTTGATGTAGAATGGACCCCTGGAGACGAAGGTAACCTTTGGGCTCTGAATTACCACACTGAGCTGCCCCGGCACTAGGCTCTAGAATTCCCTAGGCAGAATACACAAGCAAAGAGGGTAGAACAATGAGAAAATTAATTGTAATAATGTATGTCCTCGAAAAATACAAATTAAGTCTGAGGTTGGCCCAGGGAAGTACAGACCGCCGGGCTTAGAAACCTTAAGACCTGAGTTTAATTCCTTGAATTCACAAGATGAAATGAGAGCCCACTCCTGCAAATTTTCTTAAGATTTTCAAAGGCTTGTACTTTCCCTTGCCCCCCACCCCACGCAGGAAATCCGACTCCGGAGGCAAGGGGCTAGCCACGCCCATCGCGTGGGTGTCTGGAGCTGGCTAGGCTTCCGCCAGTTGGCAGGAAGAGCTACAGACAGAAGATTCCGCGAGGCTTCAATGTGATCCTTGAAAAACAACGAAGCAGTGTATCCAAAGGTAAGGAGAGGCTGTGCAATCAGCTCACTGTCTGAATGTTTGCTTAGTATGCCCAAAGTTAAAGGTTCAGATTATTAAAAATAAATACTGGCCAGGTTGCTGTGGTAGCGCATTTAGGAGGCAGAATTCTGGACGAACTTTGTGAGTTCAAGTTCCAAAATGGTCTATACAGTGAGTCCGGTCCATCTGGGAACAGGGAGAACCTGTCTCCAAAAAGACCAAAGATTTAATTAATAAATTAAGTAAATAGTATTAATAATGTGAAAGTTATAACCTTTAAATAAAATGCATGCATCTAAACCTTTAAGTGAATGAAAATAAATAAGTGACAAGTTAAAACTTATCTGTAAACCCACTACTACTAAGAAAATGGGAGATAATGGAAAATTGAGAGGGGAAAGGAGTTAAACAAATAGGATGATGGGGGACGCAGTACAATCAAAGTACAAGATATACGCATAAGAAATTTAACATTGCTTCCATATTTTAGTAAAATGAGTATACACCAAGAAAGTGTTATATTTCTAAGATTGGAAAACACTATTTTTTCATACTTTATTAATCCTTTGAGCATTGCAAAGGTGTTTTGATCATAGCTCCCTTCAACTTATCTGAGATTTACCCTTTCTCCTAATCCATCAACCTTCCCAGTTTTTCCCCCGCATCAGTTTGAATTTGAGTTCCCCGAGTTTGTTTTAAAAGTATTTAAACAACTAAAAATTGTTTAAACTCGGGGCTGGAGAGATGGCCTTGTGTTTAAGAGTACCGTTCGCTCCTGCAGAGTACCCAGTGTTCGACCCAGCACCCACATGCAGCTGAACACTTCTGAAATTACAGTTTCTAGGTAAATCCTACACTCGTCTTCTGACCTTTGCGGCATGTGCACGACACGGGTGCACAAATCTACAAGCAGACAGTACATTCATACACATACAAAAAATAAAATAATTTGTAAAAAAGGTGGTTAAAAATCGACTGCGCATTTACATTATTTTCTGTTTTTTACATGTACTTTCCACTCCCCATCCTACCACAAATCCTCCTCACACACCCCCCACTTCCGATATCTTCTCGATTTTATTATTTTTATCATTTTAGAAAGTATTTTATTTATTCTTAAGCCAGGTCACACCGTTCAGCCCAGCACTCAGGGCAAGACATGACCAGACTAGTCTACATAGTGAGTCTCAGGCCAGCTGGGATTAAAGGGAATAACCGTGTCTCAAAACAAAACAAATTTTTTGGTTTTTTCTTTTTGAGTCAGGGTCTCCCTTTAGTCCCTGCTGACCTGGAGCTCACTATGTGACTAGGATGGCGCTTGAACGCTCACAGAGATTCTGCCTCCTGAGTGCTCACATTAAAGGCTTGGGCTACCACACCCAGGCATAAAAGTTGTCTGCTTTTTTTTTTTTTTTTTGGTCTTTTTGAGACAGAGTCCCCCTGTAGCCCCACCCAGCTTCTCCATAAAACTCACTAATGGGAACCCGACCCACTGGAACCTTGCGAACTCACAGAAATCCACCTGACTCGTGCCTCCTGAAGTTGCCGGAAACAAAGGCTATGCCATTAAGAGTTATGCATTATCTAGGATGTATCTCACAGGCTATGGAATAACCCTTGGAACTGGAGTTTTATTGGATGATTGATTCAAGCCTTTTGGGTAGTAAGAACGAACGCCAGGTCCTTCATAACAAGAGCAACTAG
>VZQC01007428.1:505703-529580 GCA_009823505.1 Rhizomys pruinosus | reverse complement strand
ATATATAGCAGTGTTATAGAAGCTAATGTACCAACAGGAAGTCACAATAAACATACAAGAAATTAAAGACTAGATCTGTAACACATCTAAGGAAAACAAAAGGTATGTTTTACTTTAAGTGTAAAATAGAGTCTATAAAAGTGATCAGTACTTTATACTCACACTTATACACAAGGTTTTAGAACTTAGTTTTGGTGATGGCAATTTATAAAAGTTGTACTGAACAGAGGCACAGACATACATTGTTATCATATATAGATATACACACATTGGAAAAAACACCATATACTGTCCATCAATGGTCTGATAGATTTCTAATATGTTGTTACAGAGCTGTTAACAGTATCACCCACATGGATATGCAATTTATCCATACATCTATGTAAGAGATTTTTATCCTAGAGGCTGTATTGCATAAACTCACATACTGTGTTGTAAAACAGCTTGAAAGGAAACTGAAGTTAGAACACCTGCAACTTTAAAACAGTTTAATTTGGAGATCAAATCCAGTCTTAACAGACAACAAATAAAACCTTTAGAAAACCAGTTTAGAATTTTTTGTAGGAACTTAGGAACCCGGGTTCAAATTACGCCTTTGAAAAAGTTTAAGAGGCATGCCAAAAGTAAACTTAATTTTTGTGCACAATATAGAATGAAAGAACTTTGAAGTGGCCACTTTTAACAGAAACCAACACAGAGGAACACACATGACACAAATCTCAGACACATGAGAGAACAGTTAGCACACAGAGAATAAAGTCAGGATCCACTCTTCCGCAAGCCTCTGACTGGTGGTTAACTGTCTCGGCTGCTTCCTTCCGCTGCCCCTCTCATTCCAGTCATCCTGGGGGCTCCTCATTCCCCCTGTTTTATCAACAGCTTTCAAAATCATTTGACCAACAGAAAACTGCAGTTTCCTTAGCAACCTCCTAGGGACACACAAAGCCATCTTCTGTCTCCTCCCACAGGCCCCATTTGTTTCCAGAACTATTACAGCTCACCAGATCTGAGACGGCGATGCTCCATCAATGTGAAAATGTGGAAACAAGAGCAAGCCTGGGAGACGGTAGCAGCCCCATTCTGAATAGCACCCCCCAAACCTTGTGAGCTACACTGCAGCTTACATGGTGAGCCCACATTGCAGTTACCAGTTTCAGTTTCCCAAATGAATACCATTCCTGCCCATCCTAGTTTAACCATTAACACTACCTGGCTGATTCAGACCTCAGCTCTAATAAAAACCCTAGCCTGTGAGAAAAGTCTGCTCTCTTGACTTCTCTGAGGAGAGCCCTTATCAGGTTTATTCCAAAACAAACCTGTCCCTTGAAATGGAGTCACCTCCTCTTCCTCCTCCTCCTCCTCTTTTCTTTTTCTTTATTTTTTATTTTTTATTTATTTATTTATTTATTTATTTATTTATTTATTTTTGGTCTTTTTGAGACAGAATCTCCCCTTAGTCCCAGCTGGCCTGGAGCTCACTATGTATATTAGGCTGGCCTTGAACTCACAGAGATCTGCCTGCCTCTGCCTCCCAAGTGCTGGGATTAAAGGTGTGCACCACCATGCCCAGCTCCCCTTTTCTTTTTCTACCAGCATCCACCCAAAACTGAAAGAGGGAAAGAATCTATTCGTCCCTGTGGTAATAACTTTTACAATATGAACATATTCTGGACAAATGACTTGTACTTAACCTTGCAAACAAAATGTTAATCTTATCTTGGTTTATATATAATGTAGACAAGCTCAGTGAGCCTTGAGCTCCTCTTATAACCTAAAGCATGCAGCATTAATTCCTCATGTACTGTACTAGTCTTGAAAACTTGCTTCTGACAGTATTTTTAGTGACCCCCATTAGAGTGAGAAGATACCCCTTACATAAGCTACCATCTCCACATCCAAGCTGTCACGAACCACTCTACATTTTAGCCCTGAACCCAGACATGACTTTAAAATACTCAGAAAAATTCCACCAAGGAGTCAATGCCAATGGGCAGGAATTTACAGTCACCAGAAGCAATCCCTGAAGCCAGGGTTATATCATTACTTTTAATTCCCCTTTCTAGGAATAACAACAAAAAATACATGTTAAATACAAAGTTTTAATTTAAGTAGCAGAAAGCTAGAAAACCCTATGTTTTGTTTTAATTGTCTTCAAGTTCATTTTGAGTTTCAGTTCACTCAAAGACTATACTTATCGGCTATAATAAAAGTATGGCAGGGTTTTTTTTAAGCCTCTTTAATTATGTAATTTTCTTCGCTGTCATTTCAATTTAGTGGCAGACAATATTACTTTTTTAATTAAGTACTATAGGGATGGCACTGCTGATCAAAGTAAAATATTAAAGGATTGACTCCCCCTCATCGAGTAGCTAATAAAATCTCTGTTGACTGTAGACATGACATAAAATAAAACATCCTGGTGATTATAGCCAGTGACTTCTAGTGCCTAGCAGTTAGGACTATAATACACTAAAATTTCTGTCACAGACATTATTAAATCCACTCAACTAAATAAAAGAGAGAAAATAAAAAATAAAAAAGAATAAAGTAAAATGTAATTATATCTAATTGACATTAAGCTAACCTTTTCTTTATCAAATTATGACAAAGAATAGTATAATTTACTACAGAATTTTTCTTTAGTAGCTCTCGAACTATGTGATTTACTAAGGAGATGACTTAGCACCCATTTTGAGAGTCTTTAATAAATAAAGATGTAAAGTACTCTCAAATACTGGAAAAAGACTAACACTGTTACAGTAAGAATGAGAAGTAATAGATTTATCAATTGAATCAAGTGTTATTTCTTTTCAGAACAAAGCATTATATAGTCAAGGCAATGTTTATAAGCAGAGCTGGCTACTCAGTTCCACTCATAGGTCAGCTGGTGGCCTTCGGTGTCCCTCAGTTTGTCTCATGGTGGGTAGGAGACCTTTGATGTAGAATGGACCTCCGGAGCCGAAGGTAACCTTTGGGCTCTGAATTACCACACTGAGCTGCCCCAGCACTAGGCTCTAGAATTCCCTAGGCAGAATACACAAGCAAAGAGGGTAGAATAGAGAAATTTAATTGTAATAATGTATGTCCTCAAAAAATACAAATTAAGTCTGAGGTGGCCCCAGGAGTACAGGTGCCGGCTTAGAAACCTTAAGACCTGAGTTTAATTCCTTGAATTCACAAGATGAAATGAGAGCCCACTCCTGCAAATTTTCTTAAGATTTTCAAAGGCTTGTACTTTCCCCTGCCCCCCACCCCACGCAGGAAATCTGCCTCCAGAGGCAAGGGGCTAGCCACGCCCATCATGTGGGTGTCTGGAGCTGTCCTGTACTGGCAGGAGGAGCTACAGACAGAAGATTCCGCGAGGCTTCAATGTGATCCTTGAAAAACAACGAAACAGTGTATCCAAAGCTCTCCCCATCATCTGTTCTGCTACCTACACCTCTGCTTGCTGTCCCTTACCATACCCATCATGCCCAGAGGAAAGAAGAGTAAGGCCCATGCCCGTGGGAAAATACCGTAACCCAGTCCAAGATGAGGCCCAGACACTCAAGGATGCCCAGGATACAGCAGCAGAGAAAAGTGAGCCACCACCTTCCTGTGCTGATGAAGCTTGTGGAGATGCTGTTCCCAGCAGTTCCTCTGATTTCCCTCAGAAATCTCAGGGCATGCTACCCACAACCACTTCAGGGAAGGGCATGGCCCATAGAAGGCCCACCAAAGTTGCCAAGGGTCATGGGGATGAAAATGGGAACCGTGGTAGGGCTCTACTCTCCACTGGAAATCTAGCGATTGATATTATCTCAAGGAAGACAGGAATGGTGTTGGAGTACATGTTGAAAAGGTACAAAATCCAACAGGCCCTAAAGAGGGGAGAGATGCTAAAAATTGTCAACAAAAGATTCAAGGAGCACTTTGATGATATCTTCAAGAAAGCTACCTCTCGCCTGGAATGAGTTTTTGGCCTTGATTTGAAAGAAGTCCTCCCCAATGGTCAATCCTACATGGTTGTCAGCAAGCTAGAGTTCCAGGATGATGGAAGTACAAGCAATGAGTTAGGGCTTCCCAACAGAGGCATTCTGATCCCTCTCCTGAGTTTTATTTACTTAAATGGCTACTGTGCTACAGAAGAGGAGGTCTGGGAATTCCTGGATTCATTAGACATCAAGAAAGGGGTCTCGCACATTATCTTTGGTGATAGCAGGAAGCTCATTACCCAAGATCTAGTGAAAGAAAATTACCTAGTGTACCGTCAGGTAGCCAGCAGTGATCCTCCAAGCTTTGAGTTCCTGTGGGGTGACTGAGCACATACCAAAACCAACAAGGTAAAGGTGATAGAATTTTTGACCAACATCAGTGAAACCATGCCCCATTCTGACTCGTCTCATTATGAAGAGACTTTGAAGGAAGAGGAAGAGAAAGCCAAGGCTAAAGCTGGAGCCCAGGATGGCACTAAAGTCAAAGGCAAGGGTCGTTCTAAGGCCAAGTCTAGCCGTCTTCAAACCAAGTGAGATTGAAAGTAGTCTCCAGTCTGTGATTGAAAATGCCTGTTCAACTTTGTTCTTACTGTACTTGAGTAGGTTGATAGGGTTTTCAGTTGTTTAGCAAAATGTTAACTTGTAGTTACATACTTTCAGATTTTGTACATGTTGCATTTTGTTGCCATTTACCAAGTTGACTGTTCATAGTTTAGACTGATTTAGACTACAAATTGGACCTTTACATATGACTTTGGTGGTGCAACATCATACTACCACCACTGAAAGTGGAAGATCTGTGGAAATAGGAAAGATTAGTAGTAAAATACTTGAGCCTGGATGCTGGAGAAAGCTGATCACTTCATTGTTTACTACATGTATGATTTATGTTTTCAAACATGTAAAGATGTGTGCTTGCATTTATTTCTGGTATTAAAGAGTGCATAGAAATTTCAAAAAAAAATAAGCAGAGCTGGCAACTTGTTTCGCCATTTCTGTATTAATCTTTTTTTTTTTCATTTAAATAAGCAGTCAAAATTACAGAATTTTAAATTTAACAAATGTTAAACACAGAAGTAAGACAAGATCTCAGCTCTCAGGGAACTCCAGTTTAGTGGGAGAGCCAGAATATCAGTGTAAATAGTGTGCTGCTTTGCTATGGGAGCTCCAATCCAAAGTGTGGAAGCCAAGCCACTCTCTTCCCCGAGAAGGACAAGCAAGATGTGAATATCCCAGAAATTATGAAGAAAGGAATCCTAGACAGAACCACAGGGCAAAAAACACCACCGATTCAGATGGGAATGAGCCTGGGACAGAAGAGAATCATGGAGACTTGAGATGCCTGCTCTTCAACCCCATCAGGGGAAGCAGTAGTCTATCTTTTTGTGCCCTAGAGTTGAATACAAGAGCAAAGGTCTTTTCTCAAAAGCTTCTAGCTGCATATAACTTAATTGCCAGATATTAAATATGGTCTTCTGACAAGGCAACAATGTCAAAACAAATTAATCCTTAGCCTTTAATCAAAGCAACTAGCCAGGAAATGAGTGGTCAGAACGAGGAAGTGGAAGAGCAGGGGGAGTGAGGGCAACAGGAGGGATTAGAGGTGGCAACATGAGTAAATTCTGAAATAGAGCACAGATGCCTTCAGTGACTAGGGATGCAAGACGAGGCAGACACAGGCAAACGGGGCCTTCTCATGGGACAAAATAGAAGGAACGCCACCCATCCCCAGCTTTCTCAGAACCTCCACTTAATGGCCCCAAATGTTCAAGCATATTTTTGTCTCTAGTTTCTTCTTAATTATTTTAATTAAGTATACATGTATCTATACAAGTCACCAAAATCATAAAGTTAAAATTCATTTTCAGCAGGGAACGTTGTGTACACCTGTAATCCCAGTATTCAGGAGGTACGGAGAGGAGGATGACCGTGAGTTCCAAGGCAGGTACCAGCCCAGCCAGGTCTATATAGCAAAGCCCTATCTCCAAACACTAAATAGCACCAAGAAGATGTCTAGTAAAAATGCTTACTACACAAGCAGGACAACCTAAATTCAGATCCCTGGGGCCCATTAAAAAGCTAGACATGAGGATGCTTATCCCAGCAGTCCTATGTTGGGATAGAAGGTGGAAACCGGGCTGGAGAGATGGCCTAGCAGTTAAGAGCCCCGACCACTCTTGCAGAGGACCCAGGTTCGATCCCCAGCACCCATATGGTGGCCGAGAACCGTCTGAAACTCCAATTCCAGGAGAACTCCAGTTCCAGGGGAATCCGACACCCTCTTCTGACCTCCACGGCATTGCACGACACAGGTGCACAAACTTGCATGCAGACAGTACATTCATACACATACAGAAATAAATAAAATTAAAAAAAAAAAGGTGGAAACTGGAGAATTCCTCCACAGCTCCTGAGTCAGTCGGCCAGGAGTATGCAGCTTGGTGGCAAACAAGAGAGACCTTGCCTCAAACACAGTAAAAGGTGAGGAACATCTGAGGTTGATCTCTGACTTCTACATTCATGCTATGGCAAGTGCATGCCCTCACACACTAACACATGCACATCACACACACACACACACACACACACACACACACAAATTTCAACCTAAATATTATTTGTCTTTGCTCTTTAAGGCCTATAGAGTCTCTCTGTATTCTCCAAATGCTCTGGGGTGCAGATCTATCCCTTGGAGACTGGTCAACCTAACAGGCCTCACCTCTCCCGACCCTCCACACTGAATGCTGTTGAACCCATGAATCCAGATCCACTTGAAAGGTGGAGCCTATGTGATGGCTGAGCAGGTAAACGCACCTGCTGCCAAGCCTAACAACCTGAGTTTGATTCCCAGACCTCACATGAAAGGAGAGACCCTACTCTCACAAGTTGTCTCCTGATTTCATATGCATGTTGTCATACACACACACACACACACGTACACATGCTCACATGTGCACACACATGAATGTAATGAAGAGCATCTCCACTATAAAGCCTGCACTTATTCTTTCGTTTTGTTTTTGTTTCACTTTTTGTTTTTTGAGACAGGGTCTCCCTGTAGTCAGAGCTGTCCTGGAATTCACAATGTAGACCAGACTGGCTTTGATCTCAAAGAGATCTGTCTGCCTCTGCCTCCCGAGTGCTGGGATTAAATGCATGCACCACCATACCCAGCTTCCATTTATTTTTTTTTAGATGCCTGTATCCTCTTTTTCCCTAAAACTTGAAATTTTTAAATTTATCTTTATTTTATATATATGAGTGCTTTGCCTGCATGTATGTAAGTGCACCTATGCACACAATGCCCATGAAGGCCAGAAGAGGGTGTTGGATCTCCTGGAACTGGAGTTAAGGTTGGCTGTTAGCCACCATGTGAGTGCTGGGAACCAAACCCAGGTCTTCTACAAAAGCAGCTGGTTCTCTTACCTGCTGAGCCATCCCTTCAGCCCCTAGAAAGTTTTTTGTTTTTTTATGTATATGAATGTTCTGTCTGCATGTAGGTTTGTGCACCCGTGCCATGCAATGCCTCGGAGGTGTTGGCAGCCTACCACACAATGTGTGCTGTACCACGCCCTAAGGTGGCGCTGACTTTCTGAGTTGCTAGAACAACTACAAGCCGTTTCCCGCCGTTGCCTTTGCATTGGGCAAACTGCGCTCCCGGGCCCGAGCTCTCTGGGCCCGCGCCTTGGGCATGCTAATGAGGCATCGGACGGTGCACCAATCCAGAGCATACCCGAACCCTCTAGACTGCTATTTAAGCAGTGCTTCTGCCCCATTTCGGGGTCCTTCTCACAAAAGAGCTGTGCACAATAAATATTACCACAGAAGAATCCTGTTGTCCGCGTGAAGTTCTTGCCGGAGAGACTACAGCGCGGGACAGTGGGTGACCGAAGACCCGGGGAACTTGAACAATGTGTCCGGCTGGCCGAGCGCGATGACCCTTCACTTTGTTGAAGAGGTGTTCAGAACTGTGGGCCAGGTAAAGTTAAGTTCTGAAAGATATGCTTTTCTCTGACTATCTAGAGGGATTGGAAGCTTCCCTAATTATTTTTATTGGCTGTTGTAATTGATCAAAAGCTGTAAAAAAGAAATTAGGGAAGGACAACAAGCCCTTGCGGACCTTCAGGAAAGCATGTCAGAAACAGAACGGAGTGAAAGGTAGATGCGCATTCAAAGAAAAAGAGGATGCTAGCGAGTTATTAATAAAGGTACCTTATACTATACCCATTTAGAGACTACAAGCCCTGACATTAAATTGATTCAGATTCTAATGAAAATTACCGCTATCTGAGGAGGAGAATTAGAGGAGGAAGCAGCCCGGTACAAAAATGAACATTTCACCCCGCTCGGCGGAAGGACAGGTTAAAACTGAAAGTAAACGGGCCTCATAACTCTCCCTGCTTCCCTGCCTTCCGCCCCGCCGCCTTATGTGCCTAAAAATGTTCTACTTCCTTTTGCTCGCCAGAGGTGCGACATGCCATGAGCAAATTTCCCAGTCATAGAAAACGCTGATGGTGAGCGCGGCCATCAGCCCATAGAACACAAGCAATTGTAAGATTAGGAGTCAGTCCGCGCTAGGGAGTTAATGCTAATTTCACGTGTCTCAAGTAGAGCGATAGCCAGCACTGCCATGACACCACAGACTGCACATATGTTGGCTAAGGCTTCCCTCTCACCATAGACAATATCTAAATGGAGGCGCTTTGGCATGATGCCTTCAAGCGCAAGCCCGCTCTAACCTACAACTGGAGGCGAGGCAGCCCGATGGACATCGACATGCTTACTGGTCAGGGAGAACATGTTGCTGATCAGACCGGTTTCCCGCTTGCAGTCTATGGTCAAATATCAACTGCACCCTAAGAGCGTGGAAGGCGTTAACAATAAAGGGGAAGTCTCAGACAATTTAACAAAGATAGTCCAGGGCCCGAGTGAGCCCTCCTCTGATTTTGTTGCTAGGCCCTAGAAGCTGCAGGGAAAAATTTTTGGGGACCAGGAACAGACATTTAGTAAACAATCCAACATTTGGTGAACTCTGAGTACAAAAGTGTTTTAATGGAAGTTAACTAAAAAAATGTCATATGTCTATGCTAGCTGTCTGTGTGTTACTGTTCTCTCATATGTCGATTTTTGCCATGTGTGTTTCCTTGCGTTTGGTTTCTGTTAAAAGTGGCCACTCAAAGTTCTTTCATTCTATACTTGTGCACAAAAAAAGTAAACTAATAAACTTTTTCAAAGGCCTAATTTAAACGGGTTCCTAAGTTCCTACAAAACTTCTAAACTAGTTTTCAAAAGGTTTTATTTGGTATATGTTAAAGACTAAAAGGGCTGGGCCGTGGTGTTGCAGCCTTTTAATCCTAGCCCCTTTGGAGGCAAAGAGCAGGCCGGATCTTTGTAAAAGTCAAACTGTGGTCTACAGAGTGAGCTCCAGACAGCCCGAGGCAATGTTGTGTTTTTTAAAAGGGCAGCTTTGATTCCAATCCTCTGGAGACAAACTGTGGACCTCCACCCTAATTTTTGGTTTAATTTTAAATAAGAAATTTTAAATAAAACTGTTTTATGTTTCTTTAGGCCCATCTTCCAGCTGTGTGTATGTGGTGAGTGTGGGTTTCTGCTTTCAATTCATTTCCGTCTACAGTTTAAATCTATTTAGCTCATATACGGTTTCCTAAAAGTTTTGCTTTATACCCTTAGTGTTAACAATTTTTATATGGGTTTGTATGCACGCCTATTCCTTTAATAATAGGATTCTTAGTTTAATTAAACACCGCCAAAACTAGGTTCTATTTTCCCACCTTTCCCTGGATAATTGGATATCAACAACTATTAATTAATCTACACGGGTTTCACCCTCTTTGCACATCTAACATGTGCACACATCTAAATTGTTTCTGGTTTTCCCCCCGGTGGTATAGTTGTTTGTGAGAATCGCCTCGAGCTGCTTTTAGTCCCTTTTGGTTTGTTGTTTGCTTTCCGCGAGTCCTGCTTTCTTTGAATTACTAGCTTTTGTTTTGGGTGGGGCAGTTTGTGTTGACCCTTGGGACAGGTGTGGGCGGCCCACACCTTAAATCCACCGTACCTGGAGGCAGAGCGGCGGCATCCTTGTGAAGCTCCAGGCACGCTGATATCAAGCATTGGACCACCAAAGTGGGCAAATGAAATGTGTGTCTGGTGGGCTGGAGGATGCGCAGCCTTAAGGCGAGCTGAGAACCACAAAAAAAAAAAGTTCGATCCCCCCACCCACAGGCCAAGGTCATCATAATGCACACATCACACCCTTAAAGCCTACATTACTAAACAAAAAGGGGGATTGGAAAATGTACCCCTTGCACCAAAAACAATTATCTCAGTACCCTATTTACTCTAAATTTTTAAAATTTGAACGACCAAGGCCGCTCCACAACTGAGCGTCACAATTCCTGGCCAACAACACAAAAGAATTAGTAAAATGGAAAGATGTATATCTGAAAATGGAAAGGCCCGGATCCTATTTTAATAAAATCCAGGGGAGCTATTTGTTTTTTCCACAGAAAGAAGAGAATCCAATTTGGGTACCTGAATGGTGACAGAAAAGTGTTGGAGGAAAAGGATAGAGGTGCCCCTGCTACTGTCACTCTTGATCCTGACGGAGATGATGGGGGCAAAAGGGGACCGCGCTGGGGAATTCTTATCAGCATTCCCGAGACCATGCCAGTTCACCATAATAGTAAAGTATTCCCCCACCTCTTCACTACTAATTCCTCCCTAGAGTTACCTTATCTGCCAATGGATAAAGAGATTGCTAGTATTACTGAGAATAGAAGCCTTCTGCTCAGTGGCAGTCTATGTTTTTCATTCCAGCATTCCTTAATCTCTCAAAATATAGCATTAGTCAATCAGAATGTATTATCCTAGGCAAACAACTGCAGTCTGGACAATTACCACAGACCTATCTGATAATCCCCTTCCTATTATGTTGGTATGTCCATGATTAATGGGTAGTGGCCATTCAAACATATTGGCAACAGCCACCTACCCAACCAAGTATTCTCCCCATTGCATGGGCGCCAGGCCGAAGGCCTGTGGCCGTGGACAGGATCCAGTCACAAACTAACAAATGACAAATAAGAACTTATCCTTTGCCTTTTCCCCTGGAACTCCCAGAACTTGGAGATAATAATGCCTCCATTCTCTCCCTGACCTCGAACTCCTCCAAAATGTACAAACAGCCCAATCACTCAACAATTTATCCTCCTCTGTAGCACAACCCTGTATTTACAAACCCAGGCTAATGCCAGCTAAAGGGCGGACTTATGGTAGTAAACCAAAGGAAAAACCAAAAAATGTCAAGATTAAGGTGTCTGAGGCTGGGCTTGCTCGCAGCTGCCCATCTTGGCTGTGAGTGGAAATCTGGCCTTGTGACCACATCAATATAAAATTCACAAGCAAGCAAATTTGTCTAAACAGTTGTCCAGTTATCTTTTAGGAAATTGGACAGGAGAATTTGACAGCTTTGATGAACCAACTTCGTTGGCTATTGTCACCGTAAACTCGACAGAGTGGACGCCCCCTTGCTGAAGGACTGGCCCCCTGGATTACTGCTGCCGTCTCACACTCCAAAGAATGGGCAGGGGTGGCGGGGTTTGGCCATTTCTATGTGGAGGGATTATAATTATGCTCTGATTATGTGTAGGCTCCGTGCCAACATCAGCGCGATAAATTCATTGCACGGGCCCTTGTGGCTTTGGAAGCAGGCTCCTCCCCAAACATTTGGCTAGTATGCTGGAGAAGTAGTCAATGCGGGTAAGACCGCTGCAAGTATTACCAACCTAAGACAGGGAACAACCAAAAGCTGTCTGTCCACCCATGACGTGGAAGGAAATACCTCTGCAAGGAGGCAACCTAAGACAGGCATTCTCCCACCAATTTAATAGAGTCTCTGACAGGTCATGTTGCCGTGACAGTCAGCTGCGGCCCAGAGACCTTGCTCTATTAAAACAAAAGGGGGAACTGTTGGCAGCCTACCACACAATGTGTGCGACCACGCCCTAAGGTGGCGCCTGACTTTCGTGAGTTGTAGAACAACTACAAGCCGTTTCCGCCGTTGCCTTTGCATTGGCAAACCGCTCCCGGGCCCGCTTCTCTGGGCCCGCGCTTTGGGCATGCTAATGAGGCATCGGACGGTGCACCAATCCAGAGCATACCAACCCTCTAGACTGCTATTATAAGCAGTGCTTCTGCCCCATTTCGGGGTCCTCTCACAAAAGAGCTGTGCACAATAATATTACCACAGAAGAATCCTGTGTCCCCGTGAAAGTTCTTGCCGCGAGACTACACAGCGCGCGGGACACGGAGGTCATAAGAGGTGTCGGATTCCCCTGGAACTGGAGTTAAAGATGGTTCTGTGTGGTGCTGGGGATCAAACCCGGGTCCTCTGCAAGAGCAGTCAGTGCTCTTAACCACTAGGCCATCTCTCCAGCCCTGAAAGTTTTCTTATTGCCCTCATTTTCTTTATATTCACAGCAGTGTCCAGTACATAGTAAGCATTTAAATATTTGTTGTAACAAATATTTTAAAGTATATAAATCAAAAGATATGTATTAAAGAAGTCCTATGTGATATCTGCAAAGAATTCTATTGTTCTTACAACAACAGAAGGCTGCATCGAAGAACTAACGGAAACATAAAACTTCTGCTCAAACACGTCAACTTCCTCATGGAGAAATTGAGAAAGACTGGAAGAGATGAAAAAGACAGTGTTGGGCAGAATGCATGAGCCTCTGGTGGGGTGGGGAGATTGGGGGGACACGGGTCTAGATTTGATTGAAAAAATAAAAATAAATAAAATTTTTTAATTTAAAAATTAAAAAAAAAAATTCTGTTGTTCTTAATCAGCAGCAAAATAAAAACATGTACTTGTATATGAATGATAAAACAGAATATCCTTTCCCCAAACAATACATATATGATAAAAAGTTCTAGAAGAATTGTGTTTAAAAAAAAAAAAACCAAGCCGGGTATGGTGGCGCACGCCTTTTAATCCTAGCACTTGGGAGGCAGAGGCAGGCGGATCTTTGTGAGTTCAAGGCCAGCCTGGTCTACGGAGTGAGTTCCAGGACAGCTGGAGATACAGAGAGACCCTGTCTCAAAAAGACCAAAAAAAAAAAAAAAGAATTTTGCTTGACCCATCCCAGCAAGTATTTCCCACCACCAGTTTGGACAATGATGAATGCACTTGAAGGATTAAAAGGAATTAGAAAGAGGGTTGAATGATGTCATGGTGATTAGATGAGTCTACTAGACATAGAACCCACAAAAGCAGCACAAGACTATGACACAGTGGCCACATCAGCACATGTGACTCACAGAACATGGGGGTAGAATGCTTTCTTAGCCTGATAATTCCATCTTGCTATTTTATTCCTCCCCATTTTACCCTGGACTCCGAATGATCTGATTTTCTAATTTCTTGGCAAATCTTTGCTAGCATGCCGAAAGTCTGAGGTCTTGTTCATTTTTTCATGTTCTAATCCTGCCCCAGGCTTGCCTCTTCTTTCATCACTCATCTTATACCTTTCACCCTGGCTCCAGTCTCTTACCTCCCACCAGCCAAGAGCAGGTCTCTTGACTGGTCTCACCAGTTATTTCAGCTCTTGGGAAAGTTGGTGTAGTAAGTGAATGCTGAACTGTCTGTCATCTCTGGACCTAAAGAAGATCTTCATTGACTGCTCTCTGCTGTCTGGCCTGGAATGAGATGTTCTTCAAGATCTTGACAACAGATGCAGGAGGGATTTCTGCACACACACACACCTCCACCCTGTGTGTGTGTGTGTGTATACAATCATCCCAATTTTTTTTTTTGTAATTTGAGGTAGGGTCTCTCTTTTTAGTCCCAGCTGGCCTGGAGCTCGCTCTGTAGACCAGGCTGGCCTTGAACTCACAGAGATCCACCTGCCTCTGCCTCCCAAGTGCTGGGATTAAAGGCATGTACCACCATGCCCAGCTATTCATCCCAAATTTTAAAATTGTTTTTATTTATTATTTTTTATGTGTATGAGTGTACTGTCTGCATGTGGGTTGGTGCACCCATGTTGTGCAATGTTGCAGAGGTCAGAAGAAGGCATCGGATTCCCCTGGAACTGGAGTTAAAGACGGTTCTCAGCCACCATGTCGGTGCTGGGGATCAAACCCGGGTCCTCTGCAAGAGCAGTGGATGCTTTTAACCGCCGAGCCATCTCTCCAGCCCCAATCATCCCAATTAAAAAAAAAATCAGGCTGGAGAGATGGCCTAGCGATTAAGAGTACCAACTGCTTTTGCAGAGGACCTGGGTTCGATCCCCAGCACCCACATGGCAGCTAAGAACTGTCTGTAACTCCAATTCCAAGAGAACTCCAGTTCCAGGGGAATCTGACACCCTCTTCTGACCTCTGCAGCATTGCAAGACACTGGTGCACAAACCTACCTGCAGACAGTACACTCATACACATACAGAAATAAATAAAATTTAAAAATAAATAAATAAATAAATAAAATTTTTTAAAATTAAAAAAAAAATCTTAACAACACTGTAAAAACAGAGCTCTGGTTGTCGCTTGCTTTGCTCTATAATGGGTAAAGTTGTCAGTAATTCAGAGCAAAGCAAGCGATAACCAGAGTATTTCTTTCAACCTAATCAACAAGAAAATTCCATGACTCCAGAGAAAGAAATTGGAACAGTGTTTCTCTCCAGACCATGTTACTTTTTTTTTTTTTTTTTGGTCTTTTTGAGACAAGGTCTCCCTTTAGTCTCAGCTTGCCTGGAGCTTGCTATGTAGACCAGGCTGACCTTGAACTCACAGAGATCCACCTGCCTCTGCCTCCTGAGTGCTGGGTTTAAAGGCCTGCACCATGATACGATTTTTAATCAAAAGAGTTTTTTGTTGTTTGCTCTTTGTTTTTATTTACTCTGAATCAGGATCTTGATCTGTAGTTTACCAGGAACCCTGCAGAGACCATTCTGGTCTCTAATTTAAGATGATCTTCCTGTCCAGGCCTCTGGAGTAGATGGTGGTATCACAGGCATGTGCTACCTCACCTAACACTGTGATACTTTTCTTTTCCTTCTTTCATTTTCTTTCTCTCTTTTCCTTCCTCCCTCCCTCCCTTCTTTTCCTCCCTTTCCTTCTTTCTTGTCATTTTGTTTTCTTTTAAGACTGGGTCTCACTATTGAGACAGAGTCCCACTGTATAGCTCTGGCTTCTCTGGAACTTGCCATATAGAACAGGCTAGCCTTGAACTCACAGAGAGATAGATGCCTGTCTTTGCTTCTTGAGTGCTGGGATTAAAAGGCATGTGTCACCAAGCATGGCCAAAGATACTTCTCTTAATCAGACATAGTTTCACAGTATTTGAGACTATGTCTCCCTGGCCTGGAACTCACTATGTAGACTAGACTGACCTTGACTTAACAGAAGTCCTGGGGCTAAAGGCCTATGCCACCACACCAGACTAGTTTGGCTTTTAAAAGGCCCATTCCCATGCAGACCACAAGTGAAGAAAGAAGAAAAGTGGGAAATAACCTGCAGCGTCTTTTAGAAATGGTTGCTACCCATGTAGGCTCCGTGGAGAAACATCTTGAAGAGCAGATCTCTAAAGCAGATAGAGATTATGAAGAATGGATGTCTGAAGATCTATTGGAAAATATTACCAAGATTGCAGAAAAGTATAAGAGTAATGCCTCTCTGCTTAAGGCTTCTGATTAATGAAGATAAATTAATGGTGATTACCTTGTAACTTTTCTAAACTTAATTCATTAATCAAGAGTATGTGTCCTGAAATTATGATAACTTGTTGGATTTTTTTTTTAGATATAAAAGACCAGTTAATAAAGTATATTAATTAACTCCAAAAAAAAAAAGGCCCATTCCAGGGCTAGAGAGATGGCCCAGCACTTAAAATCACTGGCTGCTCTTGTAGAAAACCCATATTTAGTTCCTAGCATCTACATGATGGGCTATCAACTGTCTGTAACTCCAGTTCCAGGGGATCTGACGCCCTCTTCTGGCCTCTACAGGCACTGAACTCATGTGGTACATAAGTATATACACACCAAAATACTCATACACATAAAATAAAAATAAATTTTAAAACTTTAAATAAATAGCCCATTCCAAGTTTGAAAGCTGTACACTATCAATGTACAGCTCACCAAGCAAAAGGAAGCACCCACATTTCCAGAGAATTTAGAAATACAATTTTTGAGGCTTACTCTAGTCTTTTTGAATCAGGAACTCTGGGGTGGGACCCAGCAATCTGTGCTCTAAATAGTAATCCAGGTGCTAATGATGCAAGTGAGTTTGCCCAACCACTGGTCTAGAAAAAAAGTGATACTATTCCCTTTGGTCTGTGACACAGCACTCAGGTTATAAGAATACCTTGTACCTATTTTGAACCTAATATCTGGGACCCTTCCCTGAATACAATGACTTCAGGTGGGCCTGAAAGTCTCATTTTAGGAGCTAGGTGGTTAATTCTGATGCAGGAGAACATAGACAACTCTGAAAAGCTGTGCTCATTGAGCATTCATATAGCATACAATTGACCACGCTCTCTCTCTCTCTCTCTCCTCTGTGTGTGTGTGTGTGTGTGTGTGTGTGTGTGTGTGTGTGTGTGTGTGTGTCCAGAGGCCTGAGCACAACCTTGGGTGTCATTTCTCAGAGGCCATTCACCTTATTCTTTGACACAGCGTCTTTCATTGGCAAGAAGCTCGCCAATTATGTTAGGATGGCTGGATGGTCATCAAATCTCAGGGTTCTACCTGCCTTTACATCCTCAGTGCTGGGATTACAAGCACACTATGTCCAACATCTAAAATGAATTACCATTGAGCCATTAACCCAATTCCCTGCAGTTACTTTCTACGTACTACTCTCTCCTTTTCCTCCTACTCTCCTGAATCAATGCAAAGGTCTCTAACTGAAATCAGTTCTTCAAGCCTATGAACATTAGGGTACCCAGGGCTCACTCCTCTCACAACTCTCTACATTTCCTCTTCCATCTATGCTCACTCACTTCTCAATTGGTGATGATTCCAATTGAGATCTCCTCTGGAGATCACACATATACCTCCACTTGAGCATTTTACTAGTATTAGAATTGAGGGGCTGGAGAGATGGCTTACCAGTTAAGAGCACAAACTGCTCTTGCATAGGACCTGGGTTCTATTCCCAGCACCCACATGGTGACTAAGAACCGTCTTTAAGCCAGGTGTGGTGGCACATGCCTTTAATCCTAGCACTTAGGAGGAAGAGGCAGGAAGATCTCTGAGTTCAAGGTCAGCCTGGTCTACAGAGTGAGTTCCAGGAGACCCTGTCTCAAAAAGACAAAAAAAAAAAAAAGAAATGGATAGTTTCCTAACTGGGTAAGGAAATGAATGAGAACAAAGTGTAATGACTTGTACATCTAAAGATGCCATGATAAAACCCATTGTGTGCTCACTAAAAGTTTTTAAAAAAGACAGTACATACTGTGTAATTGTGTATTCTCAAGAGTCACACTATGTCTTCACAATCGCCATATATATGATTTAGTGGCTTCTAAAGTTACATCTCAAATATTGCTAAAGATCCCCCATTCCTTTTGGGAAATGAGATCATAGGTGGCTCTGAGGTGCATTGGATAGAATTATGGCTGATGAAATAAAACCATAGGTCATGAGACTTGCCCAGAGGCTTTAGGACACATTTTTAGTACAAAAATTATAATAGGCTTGTTAGTAGTGTTGAACTCAAACTGCCACACTCACAAAAGAAACCAACGAGGGGCCACAGATTAATATGAAATTTATTTAATTTGCTGGTGCACCAGAACCCAATTAAGAAAACTGACACATCAAGGGAGCCAATCGTTGATGTGTCAGGGATGCAACCCTTTCCAAGGAGGGATGACTGTGACCTTGACTGTCTGTTACAGAGAGCTTTTAAAGACAAAACCCACAAACTAGAGGAATTTGGTGACATCATACAAATGCAATTGCAAGGCTATAGAAACACAATACAAGCAGTGGTGACCTTTAAGCTAATTGATTGTGTTTAGCAGCGTGAAGCCTCTTGGAGAGTAGTGGTGTCCTTAGGGGGTGAGAAGCACTCCTACAGGGCTGGGAAAGTTCATCCTGACCTCAGGTAGCTCTGGGAACTAGGAACTCAGGGTCAACTATATTCTTGTGGTTAAAGTAGTCATGGGAACCAGGCTTGCTTCAACTAGAGAGTTGCTACTGCATGGTTAACCCTTTGCTTTGTTTTGTTTTGTTTTAATTTTTTATTTGTTTTGTATGTGTATGAATGTACTGTCTGCAGGTAGGTCAGTGCACCCATGTCATGCAATGCTGCAGAGGTCAGAAGAGGGCATCAGATTCCCCTGGAACTGGAGTTAAAGACAGTTGTCAGTTGCCATGTGGGTGCTGGGGATCAAACCCAGGTCCTCTGCAAGAGCAGTCAGTGCTCTTAACCACTAGGCCATCTCTCCAACCCCAACCCTTTCCTTTTGATTAACTCTTTCTGACCTGGTCCTAACAGTAGAATCCCAGAAAATTGCAGGCTAATGTTTGGAAAAGAAGACCATACTTCCATATGGTAGAGGGAAAGAACCAACTTCTGAAAGTTGTCCTCTGACACAAACACACACACACACACACACACACACACTGTAATACATGCACACACCCCTATACACACATATACATACACACACAATAGTAATGTTAAATTAACTTTAAAAATTCATCTGAGTGGAGGTCTCTAGAAAGAACTCTAGGACTGCTGTGTATGGAGTGTGGAGCTGTCTCCAGTCCCCTCTCACGGTGTCCACTGCCATCCCTACACCTCTCCACCAGATGTTTCCATGTCTTCATTCCAGCTGCCTCTCAAGTATCATATCCAAGACCTTCCTTAAGTACCACAGAAACTAAACTAGCAGTATTCAGAGGTTAGATACAGGGAAGTGGCATACATAAAGGTGACACTGGCCAGGTTAGTCTTGAACTCATAGGATGGACAATCAGGAAGGGCTGGGCAGAACTCAGGCACATAAAAAATTAGTAAGTAAAATATTAAAAATAAATTAAAAGTTTAATCAAAACAAAACATGCAGCCGGGCGTGGTGGCGCACGCCTTTAATCCTAGCACTCGGGAGGCAGAGGCAGGCGGATCTTTGTGAGTTCAAGGCCAGCCTGGTCTACAGAGCCAGTTCCAGGCCAGCTGGGGCTACAGGGAGACCCTGTCTCGAAAATACCAAAAACAAAATCAAAAACAAAAAACATGCACATGGGTTCCTAAAAGTCACTTAATATACAAGGACATATAGTGAAAAGTAATTATTCTGAGTTGTTCTGTCCTCCATCATTAGATTTTGAACCCAGAAACAATAACTTCTTTGGTTATTTAGATAGTTACTTCCATTTCTCTAATTACTATGTGTTTCCTGTTTTACTTTTTAAATGAATTATGTGTTTGTTGTGTGTGTGTATATGCATGGGTATGTGCACATGATTACAGTTGCCCAAAGAGACCAGAAGAGGGCATTGGATCCCCTGGAGCTGGAGTTATAGATGGTTGTAAATCACTAAGTGAGTGCTGGAACTGAACCCAACTGGGGTTCTTTTCTTTCCTGTGAAGGAAAAAATATACATGCCATCCAATAACCTGAACAGCATCCAGTTTCTTATTCCCCTGGTTGTTTTCCATTATCTACTGAGTTCCGGCTTTAGACTAGATCAATTTAAAATGTGTTTCTTGAACAGTTTTTTCTGAAGATTTTCACTGCCTTTCTCTCTATTGAGCAATTGTTTAGAAGTACTAGCCTAGGAGCACTGCTACTTGTATGGCTTTCTCTAAAGAACCATCCTCCTCTACTTGGGAGGAGCATTCTCTTCCACCTAGTGTAGCTTCTGGAGGAACACAGAAGCTGTGAGAGAGGAAAGCAACCCCCACCTAGCCAGCCATCCAGCCAAATCAATGCTCAATTAATGGTGTGGCAGATGTCATAGTCACATTGCCTTCACATATGCTTTTTACTCTTTCAGCGATGTATTGTGACCTTTATCAAAGCCTGTTTCCTATTATTTTTGTTTATGAATTTCTTTCTTTCTTTTTTTTTTTTGGTCTTTTTGAGACAGGGTCTCCCTGTAGCTCCAGCTGGCCTGGATTCACTATGTAGACCAGGCTGGCCTTGAACTCACAGAGATCCACCTGCCTCTGCCCCCAGAGTGCTGCGACTAAAGGCATGTGCCACCATGCCTAGGTTTGTTCTTTAAGTTTTAAGGAGTTTTGTCTTTATATTTGTCTATTCTATGTATTACCTGTTTCTTTAAGAATCATTCTTTCATTTTCTCTTGGTTTTTCTTCTTCATATTATAGACTTCCTGTAACTGTCAAATGAAGCTGTGGAAAGTCTGACAGGACCTGTTGTGAAAGAACAAAGTCTGACAACAAACCAACTTCCTTAGAGTAGATCACTTGGGAAAATCGGCTCAGCCCTCCCGCTTGCTCCCAAATACCAAAGAGCCAATCATTATTTTCCCACCAGCACCATGGGGGAACTTTGAGCATCACTGAAGATACAAAGTAGGCAGAGAAGTTTCATGTACAGCCACTAGGATAGACAGAAAGGCACAAGCAGGAGGTGGGTCCCTACCAGAAGCTCTGGAGGAACCCCAGGCTGCAGCCAAGCCCTGGACATAGCCATGCATAAAACAGATACTCTCATTGGTAGCATGAGCCCAGAATTGCTACCCATCCAATACCAGGAGTTCATCACCAAGACCTTTAGATAGGTGGGAGAGATCCCGAGGCCCCCAGGGCTCCCAACTGCCCCAAGGAGCAGAAGCCTTTCTCAGGTTATTGGGCTCTCTGTTGTACCTCAGCCCCATTGGTGCCAGGCACACAATCAGTGTTTTATAAATGTAAGTTAGGAGGTTCTCACAAGCCATTCTGACAACACAATCCAATTCAACTCACGGAAAAAACAAGAAGTTGCATCTGCAGCACATGTTTTGTTTTGTTTTTTTTTTTTTCCCCTAGAACTCATTCTTCATTTATCCTTTCAGTAACAGTCTCTTCCCCTTTTTCAAGTGAACAAATGTTTACCTCTTCCCTTTTCCAACTTTAACCCCAACTACTCCATTGAAACCCTCACATGTTGGGTCATCTGGTAGGTCAGTCTTTGCTCCTGATCTATCCAAGTCCATCTTCCTGTGCAGCTAAAACACTTCAGGGATATATCTGGAGCCCAGTGCCATGACTGGTAGTATCTGGGTCCAAATTAAATATCCAACATGTCCTGGGCATATATGTTACCATAAATAACACCTGTTCCTCCCCTGCCATGTTGGCGAGGTTTCCTTTTTATCTGCAAAAATATTAGAAATCAGCCACAATAGCTTTTGAAACTTGTTCTAAGCTTCCCTGGAATTCTTAAATTTATCTCCCAAATCTTCAGCTACTGGCTGAGGCTTACATGAACAAAAAATATTTTCTTTGAGCCACTGTAACACCTTTTCTGAATTCAAATGTTACCTACAGTCTAAGTTTTCTAGATCTCTTTTGGACAATGGGAATTGTGTTACGATGTCAAAACCAGGGACCAAGGAATAAATACTGAAGTATTGGAACATGGCAAGTGCGAGCTCGGGAATACTTGTGGAGTATATTCCCTGGAGCACATGTGCTTTGGACAGCAAGCTACCCAGGAGGAGTGTTTCCTGGACTGACTGATTCTGCTTGGGACTTCACAGAATGACCTTTTTCCCTTGTGGACACACTGGCTGACCAGTTGAACTTGACCATGCTTCATAGACAAGCCTGTTTCAATTATGCCAAAAAAGGGTCTAAAACACTTCCCAGGTTTACAACAAAGTTCAGCTTCTGGGCCAGAACTGAATAAATGCTGCTATAGGTTTCAGGAAATGGAGTAAATTTAGGGCTGGGGATGTTGCCCTGCTCGTAGCGTGCTGGCCTAGCATGCTCAAAGTCCTGGGCTCATCCCCCAGCACAACATAAACTCAGTTCCAGAGGCAAGAAGATCACGTATTATTCAAGGTCATCCTCAGGTTACATAGCAAGTCTGAGACAAGCCTTCAATACATGAGACCCTGTCTCAAAAAAAAGTAAATTAAGGCCAGGTATGGTGGCGCACGCCTTTAATCCTTGGGAGGCAGAGGCAGGCGGGTCTCTGTAAGTTCAAGGCCAGCCTGGTCTACAGAGTGAGTTCCAGGACAGTTGGAGCTACAGGGAGTCCCTGTCTCAAAAAAGACAGAAAAAAAAAAATTAAATTCTAAAAACTGTAGAGCATGATGATGACCCCATGTAAACTAGAATAAGTGAGATGTTCCAGAAGAAAAGTTAATGCTTTCCACTACATCTACTTCACAATTAACTAATCACTCTGGGTTAATTTCCTTTACATTCTTCATACTGCTTTATCAGAAGCATACCATTGAAATAACACGACCACCTCTCCAACAGCATAAATTGTTCAATATCTTTTTTTAGCTCCTGGTTGTACTTGAACTTCAAGCTGTTTATCTGTGGCAATCCCTGTCCCCAGCTTTGCCTCTCGTCTCCACTTTGATGCCCTTACCTAAGTGTTCCCTAAGAAGAAAGCATCTTTTTATTGTGTATATGTGTGGTTTCTTCTTTTTCTCTCTTTTTTTTTTTTTTTTTTTTTTTNGAGCCTCCTGTGCTAGGCAAGCACTCTGCCACTGAGCTGTGTCTTCACTGTTTTAAATTAAGAATGAAACTTACTACCAGCCATGATAACAGCAGCCTCAAAATGTTGTAAGCACATCTAGGAAGTGGATGAATTATCTGATAAGGTCTGAGGTACCAGCTTCAGGCTAAGTTTTGCCAATTGCTGAATTTAAGCCTGTCCAAACTTATTTGGTGAGTTATATATGCAGGACCCAGAGGATTCTGTTTATATAAGGAACTGGGTTATCTCCTGACAAAGAACTAAAGGAATTGGCCCAACCAGCTCATTCAGTGCCATAAGCCTGACAGGAGAACAGTTCTAAACCAGGTCGTTATTTGGCAATTATATTTATTGCCAAACATACTCCGAGGATCTATGTTGCAACCCTGTGAAGACAGAAAATCAAAGAACAGTGTACTACTTCTCTGTTGCTGTGTAAAGTTATCCCACATTTGCGGGAGCAAAATAGCACACATTTGTACCTCACAGAATCTGGGCCCAGCTTCTTGCTGTTTAAGGCTTCAATACAGATGTTAGGCAGGACTGGGATCCCAGCTGGAGAGTGATCTGCTTCCAAGTTCATAGGGTTGTTAGTAAAATACAACTCCCCATGTTGGACTGATGGCTACTTGTTTTGCGAGCTGATAGCAATAACCACTCTCAGATCTTTTTCACTGGACTATCCCCCCCCCACTACACACACACAAACACCCCTTCTTGCTTTCTGCATACAATCCCAGGAAGCAACTCAGTCTGTCAGTAATAGGAAAATTACAAATACTACATAGCACAACTGTAGAATGGCATCCTGGGGCTGGAGAGAGAGCCCAAGTGGCCGGGCATGGTGGCGCATGCCTTTAATCCTAGCACTTGGGAGGCAGAGCAGGCGGATCTCTGTGAGTTCAAGGCCAGCCTGGTCTACAGAGTGAGCTCCAGGCCAGCTGGGACTAAAGGGAGACCCTGTCTCAAAAATACAAAAAAAAAAAGAGCACCAACTGCTCTTGCAGAGGACCCAGGTTTGATTCTCAGCACCCACATGGCAGATAAAAACCATCTTAGGCCTGGCATGGTGGTGCATGCCTTTAATCCCAGCACTTGGGAGGCAGTGGCAGACGGATCTCTGTGAGTTCAAGGCCAGCCTGGTCTACATAGTGAGCTCCGGGCCAGCTAAGACTAAAGGGAAACCCTGTATCAAAAAGACCA
>VZQC01007428.1:488240-503283 GCA_009823505.1 Rhizomys pruinosus | reverse complement strand
AAAAAAAAAAAAAAAAAAAAAAAAAAAAAAAAAAAAGAGTGGCCTCCTCTGCTTTCTATTGATAAGCTAATAAAGGTGGAACTCCCACTCAAGAGAAAGAGAAGGATATGACTGAAATTCCAAGAAAAAAGCACACATCTTCAAACTGAACCTTCTGCAAGGCTGATGAGAACTTCAATAATTGTGGAGCATTTAGAATGCTGCAGGTCCAGAGCCTAATGATAATCTAGCTTTGGCTATCTTTAGCCCACCCAACAGCCATTCTTTGCCCACCTCTGTGTCTGATATAGTATCCTGTGACTAACAGATAAAAACCTGTTGGAATTATTTACTTAACAAAACCCTAGCTACCATCAATAAAAAGGCTAAGTGTCATCAGGTAGCATCTGAGATCTCTCTTTTTTTTTTTTTTTTTTTTTGGTCTTTTTGAGACAGGGTATCCCTGTAGCCCCAGTTGTCCTGGAACTCACTATGTAAAACCATGCTGGCCTTGAATTCACAGAGATCTGTCTGCCTCTGCCTCTCAAGTGCTAGGATTAAAGGCGTGTACAAAAAAAATAAATAAAATAAAATAAAATAAGGCATGTGCCACCATGCCCAGCACATCTGAGGTATTTAGCTGAGATTTCTTCTGCTGTAATTGCCTATTTAATGTTTGCACTAATGTATCTTAAAAATGCTTTGATTTATGACTGCATTGTTCTGTTACCATAAAAATTTCATCCTGGGCATGGTGGTGCACACCTTTAATCCCAGCACTTGAGAGGCAGAGGCAGGTGCATCTCTGTGAGTTCAAGGCCAGCCTGGTCTACATAGTGAGTTCCAGGACAACTGGAGCTACAGGGAGACCCTGTCTCAAACAAACAAACAACAACAAACACTTCATGAAACTACTTCCATACTGGAACACAGAATTTGGGGTTACTCAAATCTGGGTTCCTGGGCCACAGTTGTTCACATTTGGCTCCAGAATTAATCTCTTCTCTCATTTCTCTCATTTGAGGTAAAATTTGTACTTTTGCATTTACAGTTATGCCGCCACAACATGGGACCTGGGGAATGATCCACTTCTCACTGAGGAGTCAGATGGATGACAGAGAGGACCAGCCTAGACCCACTGACTCCAAGCCGCCTGCTGTACTCTCCTCAGGTGAATGGTCAAGATTCTTTCCAGGGCTCTCTCAGACCTCCTTTGGTTTGGTCAAGAGTCCACTTGCTTTCTCTGAGCGTATTGTTTAAGGATCCTATTTGGTGGATTCCTTTTTGGTTTTGTCTACTTTTGGGGGGGGCGGTTTATTCAGCTCACATCTCCTGGGTCACAGTTCACCACTTAGGGAGCCCAAGACAGGAACTCAGGGCAGGAACCTGGAGGCAGGAGCTGAAGCACAGGCCATGGAGGAATGCTGTTTACTGGCTTGCTCCCCTGGCCCATGCCCAGCCTGACCTCTTATACGGTACCCAACAACCTACCCAGGGTGGCATCACTCATTGTGGGCTGGGCCCTCCCACATTGCTCAACAATCAAGGGTTTTGTCTACTTTCACACTAGTTTAAGGTATAGATTTTGTTTGTTTGCTTTGAAAGCATTTTGGTCTCAACAGTCAGTTTGCTTTTTATTGCTTTCAGCCCTCTGAAGGCGTGTTGTATTTTGACTGTTTGTTGAATTTGTCAACAACCTTTCTTCTTTCCTTTTTCTCTGGAAACTTAAACTTCTCCCATATCTAATTTAAGGAATGGAGAAATGTTTACCAAAAACCAAACAGATTATTTAATACTGCAGTTGGTATTCGACTTACAAATGTAAAAAAAAAAATACAGAAAATCTAACTAAAGGTAAGTTCCCTTCAATGGGAAGAATTTACTAGCTCTAAACTGATTTACTTTTATTTTGATTTTTGGTTGAGACCAGGTTGGCCTCAATCTCACAGAGATCCACCTGCCTCTGCCTCCTGAATGCTGGTATTAAACACATGCACCACCACATACAGCTAAACTGGCTAATTTTGCACTCTTTTTTTAAATTTTATTTATTTTTTGTGTGTATGAATGTACTGTCTGCATGTAAGTTTGTGCACCCATGTTGTGCAATGCTGTGGAGGTCAGAAGAGGGTGTCAGATTCCCCTGGAACTGGAGTTAAAGACGGTTCTTAGCCTCCATGTGGGTGCTGGGGATTGAAGCTGGGTCCTCTGCAAGAGCATTTTGGTGCTCTTAACCGCTAGGCCATCTCTCCAGCCCCAATTTTGCACTCTTAATTAGAGGTCCTAGATAATAGAAATTTAAAAACATCGGGGGGGCTGGAGAGATAGCCTAGCGGTTAAGAGCACCGACGCTCTTGCAGAGGACCCGGGTTCGATCCCCAGCACCCACATGGCGGCTAAGAACCGTCTGTAACTCCAATTCCAGGAGAACTCCAGTTCCAGGGGAATCCGAGACCCTCTTCTGACCTCCGCGGCATTGCACGACACGGGTGCACAGACCTGCATGCAGACAGTACATTCATACACATACAAAAATAAATAAATAATAAAAAAAAATTAAAAAAAAAAAACATCACAGCCTGCTTTAATTAGAATTTAAAATCATCTGAAAAAGAAAAAAATGGCAAATGATAATTAACAATAATTAATAAGAGCTCTTTAAAACTACATGAGAGTTACTTGGGACACAGAAGCATAAGAATCTCTGTAAGTTCAAGGCCAGCCTGGTCTACATAGTGAGTCCAGGACATCTGGGGCTACAAGGAGACCCGTCAAAAAGAAAAAAAAAAAAAGGAAAAAGAAAACTACATGTGAATTAAAAGAGGAGTATTAAAATGAGAAATTTTAAAAATTTTTGGTCTTTTTGAGACAGGGTCTCCCTGTGGCTCCAACCAGCCTGCAGCTCACTATATAAACCAGGCTGGCCTTGAACTCACAGAGATCCACCTGCCTCTGTCTACTGAGTGCTGGGATTAAAGGTGTGTGCCACTATGCCAGGCCAAGAAATTATTTTTTTTATTTTCTCTTTTCACAAAAAACCCCCAAAACAATACAAAATGACAATGACCAAACAAAATGGACAAAAAAAAGGGGGGGGGGAGAATTTCCATTTCTTTCCTGGTGAAATAAATAATCAATCTACAAGCTGGGCATGGTGGTGTATGCCTTTGCTCCCAGCACTTGGGAGGCAGAGGCAGGCAAATCTCTTTGAGTTCAAGGTCAGCCTGATCTACATAGCAAGTTCCAGGTCACAGCTGGAGTTACAGGGAGACCCTATCTCAAAAAGACCAAAAAGAAGAAGAAGAACAAGAAGAAGAAGAACAAGAAGAAGAAGAAGAAGGAGGAGGAGGAGGAGGAGGAGGAGGAGGAGGAGGAGGAGGAGGAGGAGGAGGAGGAGGAGGAGAAGAAGAGGAAGGGGAAGAAGAATCAATCTACGGGGCTTGGTATGTAATTATTCCCTTTTTCTTTTTTCTTCCCCCCTCCCTTTTTCTTTTTTCTTTTCTTACTCTTTTGGGGCTACCAGAAGGATAAGTGTATTCTGGTTGGTCCAGGAAGCCTTGAGTTCTCAGTTGAGAAAGAGTCTGGTTAATGGGAAGGGGGGACAGGGGCGGGGGGGAGGAGGGGTCTCATCCCTAAACTGCCTAGTCAGTTTCTAGTTTCTAGCTCCTGTTTAATTATGTTGCCCTCTGAAAAGGGTCACCCAAATTGCCAGAAGGGATTCAGGATGCCGACCAATATGACTTCTTCCATGCTGAAAAGGGACACTGAGTATGGCAACTGGGGTATTCCCCATTCAGAGAGTCTATCTAAAGACCCCCAAAAGCATACCTATAAAGGGGGAAAAATGTCCTTGACTAGTGCCCTTGAAAGAGAAATGTTTCTAAATTTAATGAATATAATGATTTAAAACAACTACAGTTAGCTGGGCATGGCGGCACACGACTTTAATCCCAGCACTTGGGAGGCAGAGGCAGGTGGATCTTTGTGAGTTCAAGGCCAGCCTGGTCTACAGAGCGAGTTCCAGGACAGCTGGGGCTACAGGGAGACCCTGTCTTGAAAAGACCAAAAAAAAAAAAAAAACCAACTACAGTTTACAAAATGAATATTAAAAGGTTACAGGCATGAAAAATAAATACAAAACATACCTAAAAAGCACAGAGATGAGTGATCTTTTGAGACAGGGTCTCCCTGTATGCCCAGTTTACCTGGAACTCACTATGTAGACTAGGCTGGCCTTAATCTCACAAAGATTCTCCTGTCTCTCTGCCTCCTGAGTGCTGGGATTAAATGCATGTGTCACCATGCCCAGCTATAGTGACCTTTTAAAGAAAAGGAAAGTGCTTTGGCATGAGAAAGAACTTTGTATGGTAAGATAAAGATTGTTTCAAAATGGAAGTGGAGGATAAATAAACAAAAAAATTATTTTTATTTTATGTGTATGAGTGTATTGCTTGCATATATGGAAGTGCACCCATGTTGTACAATGCCTGTGGAGGCCAGAAGAGGGTGTCGTAGTCCTCTGGAACAGGACTTACAATTGTTAGCCACCATGTGGGTGCTGGAAATCAAATCCAGGTCCTCTGCAAGAGCAACCAGTGCTCTTAACCTGCTGAGCCATCTCTCCAGCCCCTATTTATCTTTTTTTCATGCTAATGAAGTCTAATCTATGTTTTCCAAATACCCTTACATGTGGGTCTATCCTTGGGAATGTAGGCAACCTACCAGGCCTCACACAAGTAAGGAAAGCTGTCTTTCCATCTCCCAGCATCTATTACTTGCCAACAGATCCTCAGCAAAGGCTGGAGCTTCCTGTCCACCTCTTTTGTCCATGCTGGACCCTGTCTGGCTTGTGCTTGCACAGGTCTTATGCATGCTGTCATAAGCACTGTGGGTTTACATGTGCAACTACCCTGTGGCATCCAGACAACAGTTTCCTTTTATTCATCTACCATCTCTGGCTCTTACAATCTTTTTGTCCCTCTTCCTCAATGATCCCTGAGAGCTCAATGACCTCTTTTTCTCTGTATGTTGATCAGTTGTGAGTCTCCATCTGTTATAAGAAAGGCTTCTCTGGTAAGAATTGAGACATGCACAATCTGTTGGTATAACAATAAGTCATTAGGAGTTAGTTTAATACTTTATCTACTTAGCAGAATGCTAGCAATGGGTTCTCCCCTATGTCCTGTGACCAGTCTAGTTACAAGATCTTGGCCCTGATAACAAGTATAAGGATAGACTACATCTTGTGAAGTATCGTGGTTGGTTAGTGCTGTAACATTTATGCCACTATTGCACCAGTGGGCATATGTTGCCAAGCCAGGTGTTATTGTAGTTTTCAGGGTTGACATCTAGGCAAGATAGATGATTACATTTCTCTGCCAGTAACATGCATAGTATCTTCTGGTACTATGAAAGCTAGCCAGCAGAGATGTAGCTTCGAAGTCAGTACCAGTTTGATTTTTGCCTTTAGTAATAGGGTCTTCCTGTCATGTTCTGGTAGGTAACCAAGTGAAATGGCAATACCCAGTATTGTTTGAGGGCCTGTGGGATCTGTCTGCTCAACAATTCCAAACAAGAGAGTCCATTCCTTGTTTTGTTTGTCTTTAAATTTACTAGCCTGTGGTGTCTATTAGGGCCCCTAAACCCTTGTTATAAGGGGCCCTAATAGACTAACATTTATTTATTTATTTATTTATTTATTTATTTATTTATTTATTTATTTTTGGCCTTTTTGAAACAGGGTCTCCCTGTAGCCCCAGCTGTCCTGGAACTCACTCTGTAGATCAGGCTAGCCTTGAACTCACAGAGATCCACCTGCCTCTGCCTCCTGATTGCTAGGATTAAAGGCATGCACCACCATGCCTGGCCCGTTTAAACCATTTTATTTTATTATTTTTATTTATTTATTTATTTTTGGTCTTTTCGAGACAGGGTCTCCCTGTAGGCCCAGATGTCCTGGAACTCACTCTGTAGACCAGGCTGACCTTGAACTCACAAAGATCCGCCTCCTCTGCCTCCCAAGTTCTAGGATTAAAGGCGTGCGCCACCATGCCTGGCTAAACCATTTTAATAATTAGATAGATAGATAGATAGATAGATAGATAGATAGATAGATAGATAGATANCATCAAGCGCAGGCATGCGTGCACGTGTGAGACTCATTAAAATAAGGAAAAATGTACATTATAAGGCAGATCACCTTCCACACTACTTCACGCTGCACCTGTCCTTTCTCAGAAGCTCCATCTCCACTACACTGGGGACACTGGGGACCCCAGGCAGAGTCCCTGCTCAGCCTTATTCCCACCAACATTGCCGCTGCCTGGAGAACTTGCTGTCTGTACACAGGTACTTAAGATGTAGCTCTTTTTGTTTGTTTCCATTTTGTTTTTATTACTATTTTTTGTGTCTTTTTTGACACAGTGTCTCCCTGTAGACCAGGCTGGTCTTGAACTCACAGAGATTTGCCTGCCTCTAACTCCCAAGTGCTGGGATTAAAGGGACACACCAGCCCTTCTTTCCTATTTATATCACTGCATTCTCTCTCCCCTCCCATAAGTCAACCCCCACCCGCCACCATAGCTCTTATTAGTTTCCTGATCTCTAAGGATTTTCAAACTGAAATATACTAATCTAAAGAGTCAAAGCTAGCATCCTATGTTGGATAGCTTCGGTATCAACTTGACACACCTGGGTTGAGGAAGCCTCAATTGGGGAATTGCCTCCATTGAACTGACCTGTGGCCATATCTGTGAAGTATTTTCTTGATTGCTGAGTGATATGGGTGGGCCCAGGCCACTGTGGGTGGTGCCACCCCGGGTAGGTAGTTCTGTAAGAAAGCAGGCTGGGGCTGGAGAGATGGCTCGGAGGTTAAGAGCGCCGACTGCTCTTGCAGAGGACCTGGGTTCAATCCCCAGCATCCACATGCTGGCTGAGAATCGTCTTTAACTCCAGATCAGGGGAATCTGACACCCTCTTCTGACCTCCACGGCATTGCACGACACGGGTGCACAGATCTACATGCAGACAGTACATTCATACGCATAAAAAAATAAAAATAAAAATAAAGAAAGCAGGCTGATCATGGGCCAGGGAAGTAAACCAGTAAACAATGTTCCTCCATAGCCTGTGCTTCAGCTCCTGCTTCCAGGTTCCTGCATTGAGTTTCTACTTTGGGCTCCTTAAGTGATGAACTGTGACATGAACTGTGACCTGGGAGACGTAAGCTGAATAAACCCTTTCCTCCCCAAGTTGGATTGGTAACAGTGTTTGGTCACAGCAATTGAAAGGAAACTAGAACACATCCACTAATTAGAGAGAATGTATGATGTTTGTCTTTCTGGGTTTGGGTTACCTCACTTAGGAGGATGATTGTTTCTAGATCCATCCATTTACTTGCAAATTTCATTTTTCTTAACAGTTGAATAATATTTCAGTATGTAAAGATACTAAGCTTTTATTATCCATTCATTAGTAGGTGGACATCTAGTTTGTTTCCATTTCCTGGCTATTTTGAACAGAGCAGCAATGAACATTGATGAACATAGGATACAGAGTCCTTTGGGTATATACCCAGGAATGATATGGCTGGATAATGTAGATTTCTTTTTAGCCTTCTGAGGATCCTCCATACTGATTTCCCTATTGGCTGCACCAGTTTGCATTCTGACCAACAGTGAATAAGTGTTCCCCTTTTCCCACATCCTTGCCAGCTTTTGTCATTGTTGGTTTTTTTTGTTTTGTTTTGTTTTTTGGATCTTAGCATTCTGACTGGGGTAAATGGCTAAAGATGTTGAAGACTTTAAAAAACATTTCTCAGCCATTTGTGTTTCATCATTTGAGAATTCTCTGTTTAGTTCCTTGCCCCAATTTTTAATTGTTATTTTTTTGATGTTTATTTTTTGAGTTCTTTGTATATTCTAAATACTAACCCTCTAGAAGATGTATAGCCGAACAAGACTATCACATTTTCTTTTGTTGATTTATTTTTTTATGTGTATGTTTTGCCTGGTGTATATGAGTGCACCGTGTGCATATAATGCCGATGGAGGCTAATAACCATCCACAACTCCAGTTCCAGGAGATCCAATGGTTTCTTCTGGCTTCTGCAAGCATCATGTACATGTGGTGAACTTATATATGTGCAGCCAAAAACTCAAACACATAAAATAAAATTTAAAGGATAATATATGTTAATTGACTCAAACTCAAACAAATTAGATTAAAAAGCCCTATAACAGCTGGGCCTGGTGACGCATGCTTTTAATCTTAGCACTCAGGAGGCAAAAGCAGGTAGATCTCTATGAGATCAAAGCCAATCTGGTCTACACAGGGAGTTCTAGGCTAGCTGGGCTACAGGGAGACCTGTCTGAAAAAAAGGCCCTACAATCTACTCAAATGGTCAACAAAATAGCTTTAACCCTACTTACTCTAGTCAGAAAAACACAAAAATATGGATCAATTTCTTATCCAAATTATACAAAAGCTATCTGTCTCTAATGATAATAATGTTCATGAAGTTTTATACCTTAAGTACTGATATTTCTCAATCAAATAAGTATGATGTCCTATACAGTACAATTACCTGGGATTATTAAAAATTAAACAATATTTATATTTTACTAAATAAAAGGAAATGGACAATACTACAGTGACTCCTAGAGTTCCATTTCCATTTCTAACCAAAGTAAGATCTGGGGGGCTGCAGAGATGGCTCAGGGGTTAAGAGCACTGGGTGCTCCTGCAGAAATCCCGAGTTCAGTTCCCAGTACCCACATGGTGGCTAACAACCATACGTAAGTCCAGTTCCATGGATCCAGTGTTCTCTTCTGACATTCTTGGGCATTGCTCAACACAGGTGCAATTACACACATATAGGCAAACATTCATAGACATAAAATAAAACAATAAATTTAAAAAGTAAGATTTGGTTATGGCTAAAAGACCTATAAAATTATGATTTCTAACAGGTCTGATCGATTTCTATCAATGCTATTAATATTTGGGACATGAACAAAGACAATCTTGTTAAAAGGAAGTTTAAAAAAGTTCCAGGTGTGGTGGTGCACGCCTTTAATCCCAGCAGTCAGGAGGCAGAGACAGATGGATTTCTGTGAGTTCAAGGCCAGCTTTATCCACATAGTGAGCTCAAGGCCAGCTGAGACTACAGGGAGACCTGTCTCAAAAAGACCACCCCCTAAAACAACAACAACAACAACAAAACCTCTAACATCTTGAGTAGGCAAGATGACTCAGTGGACACAATACTTGTTAGCCGAGCCTGACAGTCTGAGTTCCATCCCAGGACCCACATGGTAGAAGGACAGAACCAACTCCACAGGTGTCCTCTAATCTCCACAGGTGCCATGGCACAGGCACCCATGCACATGTACAGTCACAAAATAAATAGATAAAATAAAACTCTAAAAGCCATGGGAAATCCATAGCCTGGATTTAGGACTGCTTTATAAAAGGTGTAGACCATAAGAGAAAAGAACTTTTAAAAGTGGAACTTTGTGAGTCTGAGAGCACAGGGAACCAGGAGGAATTCAGAGGTCAATCTGAGACTGACAGACACTAAAACAAACTTCAACTTCTTTATATTTTCCCTAGTCTATGGGGCCTAGGACCATCTGAAACTCCAATTCCAGGAGAACTCCAGTTCCAGGGGAATCCGATACCCTCTTCTGACCTCCGAGGCATTGCACGACACGGGTGCACAAACTTGCATGCAGATAGTACATTCATACACATACAGAAATAAATAAAATAAAAAAAAAAAAGGGAAATACAAGTTTGACTTCAATAAATGTAAATTTCCACATGGTGGCAGTAGATACCAGGAAATTGTGTTTGTAAGTATGAGCAAGTTTATCTCCCTAGATGACCATCCATAGTTTCTTCTGTCTGATCCATGAAAGGGGAAGGAAAGTGGAACCGAATACACATTCCCATTCCAAAAGGGAGGAATAGAGGCACAGTGAGCAAATATAGGACCAAAACAAGACCGAAAACCAGCAGGGCAAACACCAAGTCCAGTAGCTCCACTTGAGAGTTCTGGGACATCACTTCCAAAGGGCTTAGATGGCTCAGCCCTTCCAGCTTTGCGTGCAACATACATCTTTCTTATTCGGGTACCACTTCCTGTACGCAGCGCTCCTTGGCAAATATCTCACAGCTCTGGCATCTGGAATGTCTTCTTGGGATCTCCGCTGTCCACCAGGCTTCACCTTCACAGCTTCACGCAATGGCCTATCAGGGTCTTCTTTATGCCTTCCCACCCTTCCACTCCCAAAGTACTGTCCCTAACACATTGCTTCTAAATAATCAGGGTCCACATCAGGGCTGCATTCCTCCCACAACTCCTAGAACTACAGTGAATGTCCTGAGGCAGAGCAATGAGGCCCTTGAAGCAGGGAATTAAAACTATGCCATACTTGGTCTGAGGTAAAGCCAGTCCTGTTCAGAGCTGACATTGCCCGGAGTTTGCATCCTTCTAAAAGAAACGTTCAGAGCTTTCAGAGACCTTTTTCTTTTTAATTGTGCATTTATTTATTTATTTATTTATTTATTTATTTATTTATTTTTGGTCTTTTTGAGACAGGGTCTCCCATTAGTCCCAGCTGGCCTGGAGCTCGCTTGGTAGACCAGGCTGGCCATGAACTCACAGAGATCCGCCTGCCTCTGCCTCCCAAGTGCTGGGATTAAAGGCGTGCACCACCACACCTGGGGTTCACAGAGACCTGTTTAACCAACTTCCACCACTTAAAGATTCGGAGAGAAGGGCACCATCTACAAGGCAGGCAATAAGCCCTTTTCAGATCCTGAATCTGCCTGAACCTTGACCTTCATGGTGGATTTCCAGGCTTCAGAACTGTGGTATGCGGCATGTGGCATTTTGTTAGAGCAGCAAAAACGGAGACAAGGGACATGAGAGGACGGAAGGGGCATCTCAAGCTACTTTTATACAAATGAAACTTGAGATGAGCAGTTTGTTGAGATCCTTTTAGACACAGAATCAACAGAGCTCAGCAGAACTTGGCAACTACTTAGATTACAGTTAGCAAAGAGGAAGAAAGGAGAATACCCAGTCAAATGTTTCTTGAGCTTGCTATGTTTGACAAATGATCAATTCCTAATACCTTCAGACTTCATCCAGTTGGTTAGGACCAATAAAACCAGGGTTTGGGGGGAGGGCTGGAGATGTGGATAAACTGTTAAGAATACATACTACAAGCTGGGTGTGGTACCATACACCCTTAATCCCAGCACTAGGGAGGCAGAGGCAGGTGGATCTCTGTAAATTCAAGGCCAGCCTGGTCTATATAGTGAATTCCAGGCCAGCTGGGGCTACAGGGAGACTCTATCTCAAACAAACAAATGAACAAAAAGAATACATACTACTCTTGCAGAACCAGAGCTCAGTTTCTAGAACCCAAATCAGGCTTCTCCAGCCCCATAACCATAGCACTCAGGTGCAGATACCCCCACATACATATACTTACACATGATTAAAAATAACAAAACCCGCCGGGCGTGGTGGTGCACGCCTTTAATCCTAGCACTTGGGAGGCAGAGGCAGGCAGATCTTTGTGAGTTCAAGGCCCGCCTGGTCTACAGAGCGAGTTCCAGGCTAGCTGGGGCTATAGGGAGACCCTGTCTCAAAAAGACAAAAAAAAAAAAACCTTTTAAAAGATAAAGTTGAAAATATCTGGGATTTTATGTACCTTCCTTATCATTTTCCTCCTCCTCATCATGATGTCAGGGTCTCATATAGCCCTGGGTTGGCCTCAAACTCACTATGTGACTCAGGATGATCTTGAACTTCTGATCGTCCTGTTTCCTGTTTTCACCTGTTTCCACCTCCCAAGTGTTGGATTATAGGGATGGATGAGCACAATGTATTATATGGTGAGCAAACCCATGGCTTTTTACATGCTACATGACCACTCTACCAGCTGAACTCTAGCTCCATCCAAGAATATCTTGTTTATAAGATTACAACAAACTCAGCTGGGCATGGTGGCACTCACCTTTAATTCCAGCACTTGGGAGGCAGAGGCAGGTGGATCTCTGTGAGTTCAAGGACAGCTGGTCTACATAGTCAGTTCCTGGACAGCTGAGGCTACAGGGAGACCCTGTCTCAAAAAAAAAAAAAAACAAGAGAGAGAGAGAGAGAGAGAGGAGATTATAACAAACTCAAAGGATTTTCCTACAATAATTGTAATATATTAAGTTCATCTGGTTCATGGTCAGATTAACTTATTCAACTAATTCAAAAAAGAGCCATTGGATAACAATTTTTTTCTTTCAAGTAGTAGTCACAATTTCCTTTCAAGTAGGAAGCTGAAAAAATATACCAAAAAAAAAAAAAACAAAACCCCATTGGCAACATATATAATAACTGGTTCTGGAAAGTTGTCCTGACCTCCACATATTTACATATGCACCGCCACCCTAAGGCGACTCAGCACTCCTCAGAGGCAGCTTCTGCTCCTCACTGAGTTTGGCTCTGACAGAATGCCAATCTTCTTGCCTTCCCCAAATGCTAGTAGGCAGCTTTGAGGCCTAATGGTTGGCTTTCTTTAGAATATGGAGAACCAAGTTCCTCTGGATCTCACATGTGGACTTTATCTGTAATTCTGGGACAAAAGGAAAAAAGAAATCTCACCAGTCATCCTATTATACCTGGGATTATGTTACACTGAGTTTTATCCAAGAGACAAAGCTACTGAAGTCTCCCTAGCCTCTGTGGAGCAGCCTAGAAAATGATCAGTCAGCCGCAGAAAGAGGGTTGGTTCTAAGAGAGAACTAGGTAGAAACAAAAAGGTTATAAGGAAAACACTGGAATTATTAAGGGTAAGTTTGCTGAGAATGTATTTGGGAAAGAGATTTAGGAAGGAGACTTGAATATATTGGTTTTTTTGTTTTTTGGTTGTTTTTTTTTTAGTTTTTTCCTTTTTCTGGTATTTTTGAGGCAGGGTCTCCCTTTTAGTACCAGCTGTCCAGGAGCTTGCTCTGTAGACCAGGCTGGCCTCGAACTCACAGAGATCCACCCACTTATACCTCCCCTCCCGAGTGCTGGGATTAAAGGTACATGCCACCATGCCCAGCTGAATATATTGTATTTTAAAATCTGATAGTACAGACTTTTCTTTTATACATTTTTATTTATTATTTTTAATTATTGTGCATGACTATAGTGCCTGCATGTATAGAAGTGCACCCATATCATGCAATGCCCACAGAGGTCAGAAGAGGGTGTTGGATCCCCTGGAACTGGAGTTATGGATAGTTGATAGCCTCCATATGGGTGCAGGGAACTGAGCCTGGGTCCTTTGCAAGAGCACTCAGTGCTCTTAACCACTGAGCTATCTCTCTAGCCCAGTAGAGACTTTTCAAAAAGAACACTGCTACATCATCTGGGGGACAGCAAGCAAGTGGGTACCCAGGCCTCTCCGTCCTACCCCAAACTGGTTCTAGTTTTCCCTGGATAAAGGAGTGCCCTGCCATTACTTCGCTCTTGTCAGCATTATTATGTCCGCTGCTCTGTGCTCCTAGAAGAGGAAATAAAATCCTTGGATTTTTTGTTGTTGTTCCTCTACAAAATCAGTTGATTAAGAGCAGCACAGCTTCACCACTAAAGAACATTATTATCTTAGCAAAGGCGCCTCTTCTCTTACTACATCTGTAGAAAGTGGATTATTTTTTTCGAAAGGGATGGGGGAAAGGGGGATTCCTGCTTAAGACCTGAGACTGTGAGGGAAGAAACTAACACCCTATTAGGAAAGTCCAGCCATGACCTGTGAGCCATACTTAGCCAATGATAGCCATAGATGTGACCCAACACAAAAGCATAAACTTCCTTAAAACATTATTGGGGGGAGTGTTGTAATTCTTGTTTGTAACTCAGTTGTGAGGTTCTCAAGCCATGAACTTTGTAGATGACAATGTCATTTTGCATTGTCAAAAGGATGGACACTACCTGCACCGTCTTTCCTCTGAGTTCTGGAGACAGGGAGCTTGCCTTCTGTGTGTCATCACAGAAGCATAATAAGGGACCAGTTCCTGGCACTGAGCCCTAGAGCTGAGTCCAGAGAAAGAAAAGTAATTGTTTGCCTTCATAAGGCAGTATTTAATGAAATCTACCCCACACTGGCTCACCTGAGAGGAAATGTGCTCAGGAGAAATTCATGCTTGTTATTTGAAAGATTTAGTTACTGGCATCTAGTTTTTAAGGGTTCAGGGTCTCTGCAATAAAAAGAACTTTTGTTGAGAGAGAATAGACAATAGAGATTATAAAGATGGCAAATAGATATATAATATATTAATATATAGGAGATAGATATCCTACTATGTATAGGAGATGATTGATAGATGAGAAATGATAGAAAATAGATAGATGATTGATAGACATTTGATAGATAAATTAATATTGATAATTGATAGGTAAATAGATGATACATGATAGATGACAGATAGATAGTAGACATGATGATAGATAATATAGACATAGATGATGATAGAGAGATAGGGGAGAGAGAGAGAGAGAGAAAGAGAGAGAGAGAGAGAGAGAGAGAGAAATAGAAAGATCTAGGGCAGTGCACCTCTAGTGAGGATCTTTAAACCAGAAAGCAACAGGCATGCTCGATCAACCACCTATATGCTCACTTGCTCAGAAGTGCTGACAGTAAAGACATAGGGCTCCAGGACAAACCAAAGGGGAGTTTCAGGGAAACAGGCAACAATTGCTGCCAAAGTAAACTTGCAGATCTCAGTGCTCTGTGATTTGTAGCACTAACAGAAGCTACTTCTACCCCAAGCTTAAAAGGGTGCTCAAGTGGGGCTGGAGAGATGGCTCAGCAATTAAGTGCGCCTACTGCTCTTGCAGAGGACCCGGGTTTGATTCCCAGCACCCTCATGGCGGCTAAGAACCGTCTTTAACTCCAGTTCCAGGGGAATCCGACACCCTCTTCTGACCTCTGTGGCATTGCACGACACAGGTGCACCAACCTACATGCAGACAGTACACTCATACACATTAAAAAAAAAAAAAAAGGAGCTC
>VZQC01007428.1:444399-475496 GCA_009823505.1 Rhizomys pruinosus | reverse complement strand
TTTTTTTTGATCTTTTCAAGACAGGGTCTCCCTGTAGCCCCAGCTGTCCTGGAACTCACTCTGTAGACCAGGCTGGCCTTGAACTCAGAAAGATCCACCTGTCTCTGCCTCTCAAGTGCTAGGATTAAAGGCATGCACCACCACGCCCGGCTACTACCATATTTTTCTAAATCTCATTTTCTATTTGTAACATAGAGTTAGGAAATTGTTTGTCTTCTTCACAAGATTATAGTGAATATTAAATCATAAACATCACAATATTTTGAATATCTGTAAAGTACTATTCATGAATCAAAGATTAGCACTAATATTACAAGTTTAATTTAGCAGATGAATAAAGTGCTTTAAATAGAAACTGCTCCAGGCCAGGACTTATGAAGCAACCATTAATGCCACATTTTATCTCTCGAACCCAAAGAACTAAGGGAACAACATCACACTTAATAAGGAAACCAAATAAAATGTAATGAACATCTATATGTTTAAGTCTTCTCATGAGTATTGACCAACGAAACACTGCTACCAAACCCCATGGTGCTGTGGTTCACCTATTCCTTGCAAGAGACTAATTCTGTACTTCTGTAACTTAGATTCGTGTTTGACATGATAAGCCAACTAGATAATTATAAGATAATTAAATTTTCTTGCATAAAGGAAGTATCCAATAAATACACAATAATTGTACTTTGATGACCCAGAGATGAAGTAAACTATGATAAATTGGACCATATGAATACTTTAGTTTATTTTCAGAAAATCTGTAAAATACACATAAAAATTATAAATTGGCTCTACAATATTCATACACAAAACATTTTAGTGACCATTTCTTCATGGACACTAAGAAATTCCATTTTTATTGTAAAATTTTTATTGAATATTTTGTATGTTCCATATACAATTTTTCAATCAAGAAATCCCATTTTTATCTAAGTTCACAGTAGTTGAAATGAAGAAATTAATATAATATACTTGGGAAACTAGAACAAAGTTTTGGGTTTTCTTTGTTTTGACTTTTGAGAAACATGTAGCCTAGGCTGGGTTAGAACTCACCATGTAGCTCAGGATGGCCTCACAATCAAAACCCTCCTGCCTCCTCCAAGGTGTTGTGATTGCAGTATGCACCACTGCGCTAAGCACTAGGGTTATTGTTCTCCCTGCTGAGCCTGGAGGCAGGACAGCTGTGAAAAGCACTGTGAGATGCGCAATGGAGAATCTGCTGCTTACAGGAGTATGTGGGAGAAAACACAGTGTCAACCCTGGACTGAGGATCAGAACGTCCACCTGAGGCTCCAGGACTTCTGTCAATTCTAGGGGAGAGAGTGACTTGGTGGGCACTCAACCTCCCAGAAGGCTTTTCCCATGCCTCCTTGTCTTGTTGAGTGGGGACACATCAGTTTTTTTTTTCTTGGTTTACTGCCCCTAAAGCAACTATTTCATTAATTAGGTTGTTCAAAAGCTCACCCAATCTATTATCATTTCTGTGCACAGCAGAAGGTATTTTGATCTCAGAAATACAGGTAACATCTCACTGTGCAGTCTACCCCTGATACAGATTTTCTATTTCTGCGTTCATATCAGAAATTATTGTGTTGGACTGGGCATGGGTGGCACATACCTTCAATCCTAGCACTTGGGAGGCAAAAGCAGGTGGATCTTTTTCATTTCAATTCTTTTTTTTATTTTATTTTATTTATTTCCATATGTGTATGAATGTGTTGTCTGCATGCAGGTTTGTGCACCCGTGACGTACAACTTGGTCTACACAGTGAGTTCCAAGCCAGCAGAGCTACATAGCAAAACTCTATCTCAAAATATATAAATTAATAAATCATTTTGTTGTGTTGACACAAAATTAGGACTATCAGAGTGGCTGTCTACAGAACCAGTGTCCCGTGGATTCTGGAATTCTCTTTCCTGACATACACTCTTGCTCTTTTCCTGCCACCTTTCCTCCTCAATGATCTAGAGCTGTGAACACAATGTTCTAGGACAGCACACACACACACACACACACACACACATACACACACACACGCACACGCACACACGCAAACACCAACTCCCTTCAGGAACCCCATCTCATCTCTCATCTTCTTCCCAACTTCCTAGAACTCATTATGAAGACCAGACTGGCCTTGCATTTAGAGATCCACTTGCCTCTGCCTCCTGAGTACTGGGATTAAAGGTGTGTACCACCACGCCCAGCCTTCTTTTATAATTAAACTAATGCAGGCAAACATGCATAATACTTCAAGAAAATTAAATCTTTAAAAAATATGGCCCTAGCTGGTTGGGGGGGGAGCGCCGGGGGGACCCCGCTTTTGCAGGGAACCCGGGTTCGATCCCAGGACCCACCTGGGCGGCGGAGAAAAACCGTTCTGAAAGCTCCAATTTCCAGGAGGAAACTCATTTCCAGGGGAAACATCCGAGGAACCCCTCTTCGACCTCGCGGGGGGCATTGCATGACACGTGTGTACAGACTTGCATGCAGGCATACACATACAGAAATAAAATAAAAAAAACATTAATAAAAAAAAAAAATTAAAAAAAAAAATAAATAAATTTTCAATACAGACTTTTGCCATTGCTTTTGGTTGCCCACCATAACTAGAAGGTGAAACGCTGCTGCTCAAGACACCACACGTGTTGGTGGGAGGACACAGAAAAATAAATCTTGAGGGGCTGGAGTGATGGCTCAGCCGTTAGGAGTGCTGGGTGCTCCTGCAGAACCCACAGGGTGGCTAACAACTGTCTGAAAATCAAGATCCAGGGGAATCCATGCCCTCTTCTGACCTCCTTGAGCACTGCAATATATGGGCACACTTACATACATACATGCAGGCAATACACTCAAACATATAAAATAAAAATAATAATAAAAAAAAATCACTGGGTGTGGTGGCTCACACCTTTCATCCCAGGCACTCAGGAGGCAGAGGGGCAGTGTGAATCTCTGTGAGTTCAAGGCCAGCCTGGGTCTACCATAGTGAGTTCCAGGACAAGCTGGGACTAAAAAAAAAAAAAAAAAAACAAAAAAGAACAAACAAACAACAAACAAACTAAACTTAACTAACTAAATTAAAAATAAATAAATGAAATCCATTTGACTGATGGGGAATTGCTCTCCCTGACGCTGGGCTGTCATACTGCTGGAAGGTGCTATGTATGCACTCTGCTGCAGTGGGGAGGGGTGAGGGAGAGCAGGGGACATCAGTGGTATTACCCAGCTCCGGATTCTGTAAACTACAATACTGATCCACCAGGCAAGATGTGGCCAGTTGCAATAGTAGCAATATATTTTCAAATTCAGGGTCCCTCTGTAGCCCCAGCTGGCCTGGAACTCACTAATGTAGACCAAGCTGGCCTAAAACTCAATATATAGACCAGGCTGGTCTTGAACACTTTGGGGAAGGCGTTTGCTTCTGCCTCCCAAGTGCAACCATGTCTGGCCAGGAGGAATTTCTTACCTGGTCAAAACCCATGCTAGGGAAGGCATCAGCCTAGGGGAGAGCCCATTGGTGTTGTCTTTCTAAACAGTCACAATGTCACACTGTTTTCTAAATATTTATGTTTATATTCATAGAGGTGTGCATGGCTCCCAAAATTGGTTCAGAGAAATTTGGTTTTTCATTGGGTGGTGGTTAATGCAGAAAATACATTGGCTATTTCAAAATTGCCGAGTGACTTTAATACAGTGGAATGGCCCAAGCTTAGATTAGACATCTGTTTGCTAGATTGATCTCTGTTGGTTGTGAACAAAAAAACGCCTCTGACCAAAACCAAAACTTGGGGGGGGAAAGGGGTTTATTTAGCTTACATTGCTGAGGTCACAGTTTCTCACTGAAGGAGCCCAAGGTTAGGAAACTCAGGGGCAGGAACCTGGAGGGCAGGAACCTGGAAGTTCCTGTGTTGAGAAGCACAGGCCCTGGATGAATGCTGCTTACTGACTTACTCCCCTAGTCCATGCTCAGCCTGCTTTCTTTTGTTTTGTCTTTTGGAACCAGGGTCTCCCTTTAGTCCCAGCCAGGAGCTCGCTCTGTGTAGACCAAGCTGGCCTTGAACTCACAGAGATCCACCTGCCTCTGCCTCCAAAGTGCTGGGATTAAAGGTGTGCACCACCGTGCCCAGCTTTTACAGCCTGCTTTCTTATACAATACAGGGCCACCTGCCCAGGGGTGGCTGCCCACAGTGGGCTGGGTCCTCCAACATCATTCAATAAGAAGATGGCCCACAGATATGGCCACAGGCCAGTCCAATGGAGGAAGTTCCCCAATTGAGGATCCATCAACTCAGGTGTGTCAAGTTGAAACTAAAGTTATCCAGCACATCCATAGCAACCCTAATCCCAAACTCAGGGAACAGCATGGAAGACGGAGTGGGAAAAAGAAGTAAGGGACTGGAGAGATAGGGGAGGGTGCTGTGAAACGCTGTCTTCTGAGCTTGCTGGGCTCTTACACCCATATTCACACCTCAGTAGCTCTGGTTACCTATAGAAGACTTGTATCATATCAATTCCATTTAAAATTTCAAAAGGAGGGAGGGGGGTTGGGGTGGGGGGGGAGGGATCTTCCAAAGTCTTGCCCCTAGCAGAGGAACTATTGGCAGATGATGGCTGCTGGGGGAGGAAAAGTAATTTTTCTTCCGAAGCTTGGCCAGTGGTGGGTTCCCAGTGCCCCAGTGGATATGACCCCACAGGCAGCACAAATGGACTCAGATGGTTATAATCATATATTTTATATATATATATATATTATATATAATATATGATTATAAAAAAGAAGGCTGGGGCGTGGTGGTACAACAACCTTTAATCCCAGTACTAGGAGGCAGAGGCAAGTGGATTTCTTCTAAATGCAAGGGCAAGGGCTGGTTTTCTTTTTTTTTTTTTTTTTTATTAATTTTATTTATTCCGTATGTGTATGAAATGTACTGTCTGCCATGCAAAGTCTGTTGCACCCGTGTCGTGCAATTGCTGCGGAGGTCAGAAGAGGGGTCTCGGACTCCCCTGGAGTTCTCCTGGAATTTGAGTTCTCCTGGAATTGGGAATTTCAGACGGTTCTTAGCAGCCACATGGGTCGGCTGGGGATTTTCGGGGGAAAAAACCCGGGTCCTCTGTGATAGCGGTCAGCGCTCTTAACTTGCTCGGCCATTCTCTCCAGCCCCCCAGGGCCACTGGTTCTTATAATTGAGTTCTAGGAAGTTGGGAAGAAGATGAGAGATGAGATGGGGTTCCTGAAGGGAGTTGGTGTTTGCGTGTGTGCGGTGTGGGTGTGTGTGTGTGTGTGTGTGTTGGTGTGTTGTGCTTCCTAGACATTGTGTTCACAGCTCTAAGATCATTTGAGGAGGAAAGGGTGGGCCAGAAAAGAGCAAGATGTATTGTTCAGGAAAAGAGAATCCCGAATCCACCGGGAACCAACTTGTTCTGTAGACAGCCCACTCTGATAGTCCCTAATTTTGTGTCACACAACAATAAATGGATTTAATTTAAATTTATTATATTTTTGGATTAGAGTTTTTGCTATGTCGCTCTGCTTGGCCTTGGAACTCACTGTGTAGACCAGTTGTAACGTCAACGGGTGTGCACAACAACCTGCATGGGCAGGGACAAACACATTCATCCACATATGGAAATAAATAAAAAAATTTAAAAATAAAAAAAAAAAAAAGATTGAAATTGAAAAAGATTCCAACCGCTTTTTGCCTCCAAGTGCTAGGCATTNTATGCTACATACATGCAGGTGTCTGTGAAAGCCAGAGAGGGTGTCAAATCCTCTGAAACAGTAGTTACAGGCAGTTGTGAGCTGCCATGTGGGTGCTGGGAGCCAAGCCTGGCTCCTCAGCAAGAGCAGTGACATCTCTTAAGAACTGAGACAGCTCTTGAGCCCCATGAAAATTATTTTTACAATGTTAAAAAATTAGCAAGCCAGGGGCTGGAGAGATGGCCTAGCGGTTAAGAGCGCCGACCGCTCTTGCATAGGACCCAGGTTTGATCCTCAGCACCCACATGGCGGCTGAGAACCGTCTGTAACTCCAATTCCAGGAGAACTCCAGTTTCAGGGGAATCCGAGACCCTCTTCTGACCTCCGTGGCATTGCACGACACAGGTGCACAGACCTACACACAAAACAGTACATTCATACACATAAATAAATAAAAAAAATTCAATAAAAAATTAGCAAGCCTTAGAAGAGAGGGATGGGTCAAGATGAATCCCAGAGAATATAATAAATAAACATGGCATGAGCCAGGTGTGGTGGTGCATGCCTTTAATCCCAGCACTTGGGAGGCAGAGGCAGGTGGATCTCTGAGTTCAAGGCCAGCCTGGTCTACAGAGCGAGCTCCAGGCCAGGTGGGACTAAAGGGAGACCCTGTCTCAGAAAATACCAAAAATAAGTAAAAAAATAAACATGGCGTGATAAGAAAACAAGCCCAAAGGGCTAAATGTTGGATCAGCTCAGAATTTAGTGTATATTTCATGCATTTTCACTTCAAAATACCATTATTCTCGAGTTTAATCCTTATAATTTTTTAGAAATGTAACTTTGATTTGTTTAGACCTCTACATTCCTTCCAATAAAACATTTTAAAAAGAAAATGTGGGCTGGAGAGATAGCCTAGCGGCTAAAGCACTGACTGCTCTTGCAGAGGACCCGGGTTCGATCCCCAGCACCCACATGGGGCTAAGAATCGTCTGTAAATCCAATTCCAGGAGAACTTCAGTTCCAGGGGAACCTGAGACCCTCTTCTGACCTCCACGGCATTGCACAACACAGGTGCACAAACCTACATGGAGACAGTACATTCATACACATACAAAAATAAATAAAATTAAAAAAAAAGAAAATGAAACTTGATTGGCATGTTTAAATGTAATCAACAAGCAACAATTTGTCTCAGTGGGACATGTAACCTGTGTTCATGGAATAAAGTTTCCAAAGTGCTGATTAGCTTAATGTTTTGCTGATTTTCCACTATGTTACATTCAAGAACTACCAGCCCTTTGCTACTATGTAAGCAGGAAAATGACTCTCACAGTCAAAGTAAAATGAGAAGAGGGCTTTTTTTAAACCTTAGGCAATTAAAATAGATTGGCCTTTGTAGTTATACCATTGACCTTTCCTCTGGGTTTACTTGACTGGCAGTGAAATACTCTGACAAGTGCTCTGATAAGTTAGATTGTGTTGGCCATCAAAGTATATAGCAGGTATCACTAATACCTTATCTAATTTTATTTTATTATTTACTTTATTTTATGTGTATGAGTGTATTGACTGTGTGTATATAAGTGCACCCAGATACTGCAATGCCCTTGGAGGTCAGAGAGGGCATTGGATCCCCTAGAATTGGAGTTACAGACAGTAGTCAACCACCATGTGGGTGCTGGGAAGGAACCAAGGTCTTCTGCAAGAACAGCCAGTGCTCTTAAACACTCAACCATGTCTCCAGTCCCCCTTATCTAATTTTATATTCACATAATATACTATGTAATAATCTGTATAAAATAAAAAAACTATTTGTTTAATTTTATTTATTCTTTAAGTGTATGAAAGTACTGTCTGCATGCAGGTCTGTGGACCCATGTCGTGCAATGCCGCGGAGGTCAGAAGAGGGCATCAGATTCCCCTGGAACTGGAGTTAAAGATGGCTCTCAGCCACTATGTGGGTGCTGGGGATAGAACCCAGGTCCTCTGCAAGAGCAGTCGGCGCTCTTAACCGCTAGGCCATCTCTCCAGCCCCAATAAAAAACCTATTTTAAGAAATTAAAGTACATTTACTTTTCAATTCTGGCTTTAGATTACTGTTTTACAATCCACTCTCAATTCAGGAGTCTAGATTGCTTTGAAAAGAGAAAGCAATCAATAACAACCAATTAAACTCTTATAATCAGCCAGTTTCATGGTGGCACATGCCTGCACTGGGGATGCAAATCTCTTGTAACTTCAAGGCCAGCCTGGTCTACATATTGAGTTCCAAGACAGCTGGGGACTACAGGGAGACCCTATCTCAAAAAAAAAAAATCTTATAATGAACTCTAAGTCACCAGTCCAAAGCCAAATGACATAACTACTTACTTTCCTACTATCCATATAATTCCAACACATTCATGTTTATATTTCACAGTAAGTTAACTGTGGAAGTTGCTAAGTTTGATGTATTCTCTCTCTCTCGGGGGGGAAAAAGAGAGGAGAAACGAAACAGCAAAAGTATACTTGGTTACTGTTTGATTTACTCCCCAGATGGTAAGTGCTACTCAGTAACTTTTGTTATAGGTAAGAAGATTCCGGAGCAAAGATACTTTTTCCCTTCTAGGAGCTCACTCCGTTACAAGAGACAGATACATTACCTTTGTAAGGAAACCTGATGCAAGAATACTGCTACTCTGGCAGCATTTTTTTTTTTTTTTGGTAACATTTGTTTTTCATCTTTCTAAACTTGGTAAAGAATCTAAAAAATTGGGGCTGGAGAGATGGCCTAGTGGTTAAGAGCGCCGACTGCTCTTGCAGAGGACCCGGGTTCGATCCCCAGCGCCTACATGGCGGCCGAGAGCCGTCTGAAACTCCAATTCCAGGAGAAACTCCAGTTCCAGGGGAATCCGACACCCTCTTCTGACCTCCGCGGCATTGCACGACACGGGTGCACAGACTTGCACGCAGACAGTACATTCGTACACATACAGAAATAAATAAAATTAATAAATAATAATAAAAAATTTTAAATAAAGAATCTAAAAAATTAAGGCTGGGTGTGGTGGCTCATGCCTTTAATCCCAACACTCGGGAGGCAGAGGCAGGCAGATCTCTGTGAGTTCAAGGCCAACCTGGTCTACAGACCAAGCTCCAGGGACTAAAGGGAGACCCTGTCTCAAAAAGACCAAAAAAAAAATTCTAAAAAATTAGCTATCAGTTCAACATCTATTTATGGTTGAGAAAATTTAATTTGAACATTGTGCTGGATAGCTTTAGTTGTCAACTTGACACACTTGGGTTAAGGGAACCTCAGTTGGGAAATTGCCTCCATTGGACTGTGGTCTTGTCTGTGAGGCCTCTTTTTCATTGTTGAGTGAGGAGGCCCCAGGATACTGTGAGCAATGCCACCCCGAGGCAGGTTGTTGTGTATTATATAAGACAGCAAGCTGAGCATAGCCCAGTAAGGAGAGCAAGCCAGTAAGCGCCATTCCCTCCATGGTTTGTGTGCTTCAGCTCCTGCCTCTAAGTTCCTGTCCTGAGTTCCTACCTTGGGCTCCCTCAGTGATGAATCTCAGAGATATAAGCCAAATAAACTCTTTCCTCCCCAAGTTGGTATTGGTCAGAGAGTTTTGTCACAGTAGGCAAACTAGAACACACACTAACCAGAATCATTGAGAAGGGTGCTACTTTGGAAAACAAAGTAAATGCAGCATGATTAATAGATGCTAGCCATGACTTTACCAGAGTTTGACAGAGGGAAACCAGGAAGTAGTTTAATGAGTACAATTCCAGTTTGCAAGACAAAAGGATGTCCAGGGCCGTGATGGAACTCCATGACAGAGCACGTATGTAGCATGTATGAACAAGGCCCGGATTTGATTCTTACCACACCTCCAAAACCTAGAGAGATGGTAGCCATCTCTACTTATAACAATATGAATTAAAGATGCACACATAAAAGTGGCTAATCTGGTAAATTTTTTGCTGTATGTATATGTGTGTAGTATATGTGTATCTGTATTTGTTCCAGAAGCCCTAACTTAAGACACATTAAAAGATTTAGAAAAGAAACATAAGGAAGAAATGTTTAAGATGTCAAAAACAATCTAAATAAATTATCCAAATTATCCATTAAATCAGATACCAATGTATAGATATTATAGTAGGACTTATTCATATTATAAGATTCTTTATAGGAATGCACAGATCAGGGACTTCCCAGGACCACCTGAAGCACACGTAGGAGCTGGGCGCTTCAGCCAGGTGGACTGTTGGATACATCTATCTCTGGGTTGTTGGATAATTGTTTCATTGGTTCATTGGATAGTTAAATCATTGTCTTGCATGGCTTTCGGGGTGGAATCACCCTGCTAGCTGGTATTAAAGGTGGGCTTGTTGCCACTGTGAGACTTGAGTGCACAGAGCTTAGATCAGAGACTTCCCAGGACTACCTGAAGCACAGAATGCCGGGGCCGGCCGGCTAAAGCCCAGGAGTAATCTACCCCCCACCCCCCCTCTGGTCCCGACAACCCCCTCCCCTTTTCCCGCCCCCCACCAATGGGAATTGGCTGAAGGGAGAGTATCCAACAGTGGATTTTTTGGGAGAACCTTTAAAACAGAAAAAGAAGAGTGAGATTCTTCGACTTCCAATATACAATGTATAAACAAAATTGAAAGCCTCTGAACTAGGGTCTAAGTATTAGTTCGACCCTATGCTTACCCCTCAAACACTCCATACCAAGGAGAAACAACATGTTTTCGGGCATCGAAGGACGGGCAAACTAATACGTAAAAGACCTTTCAGGACCAGTGAGAGAGAGGCCATTTGTGATTTGCACCTCAGAATACAGGCTACTAAAAGGGACACCACATTAAAGTGGGAAACACCCCACATGCCAGGTGGGACCCCCATGTGAAGGGGACACTATGCGGTGAAAGTGCCTAGGTGATACATTTCCACAATGCTAGCTGCTGATCCAAACCACGGTGTGTGGGAGATTCCTCAGTGGGATGCCTCCCGGGGAGGACCCCCAGGACTGACCAATCCCTTGGAGAAAGACCATTGCGGACAATTCGAAGCTAATCCAAGAATATAAAGAAAGACACAAGTCAGAGGAGAAACTACAGAGAGAGAATCCGAGAAGAATGAAAAAAACTCAAGAAGGACAGCCCTAGAGGGAGACAATGACAAACTTTGGGAAAGAAGTAAACTCTCTTAACGGGAAAGACCATGACACAACTCCAGAACGAAGAGCTATGAGACGGGAGCGGAAAATGGCCCAAACCTCCGTGTATAGGGACGTTGGGATGACCCACTGAAAAAAAGGAACAGCCTCATTCAGTGCGACACTGAGCCAAGGAGCTACAAGAAGAGAAGCACGCGGAGAAGCCCAAAATCAAAAGCATAAGATTGCTCAGTGTAATCTCAAGGATAAAGAACATCACCAGGCCATATTATTTTTTTTTTTTTTTTTTTGAAATGAAAAAGGGAACATGAAAATTGAAATTGAAAAAGGGAAAATATGAATTTTTAAGAAACCACTTATCCACTCACCAGAGGAAAGGAGGAAAGGGAGGAAAAACAGAGGAATGGAAAAAAAAAATAGAAAAAGCCGCCTCAGAAATAGAATGGGAGCAGGAGGAAGGAACACGAACAAAACTATCCAGACCTGAGCAGAGATGATAACAAAGAACAATTAAAACCCAAGTCAAAGCTTATGAAAAATTTACAAATTACACAACCGTGGAACAATCCATGCAGAATATGCGGGACCACTCGGCCAAGGGCACACACCTCCCACATTTCATAGGAAGGAGGTAAGGGAGACGAATCCCAAGGAGAAGGTATGTTTTTTATTTATCCGATCTTCAACCCAGAATACACAGAATAATTTACATGAAACATTTTCCAAACTACGAAACCCAAAGCCAAGGCGAAGAAAGAGAACACGACAAAACCCATACAACTCACAAGAACATCATATGACCCTCTTCAAACCGATCAACGATTTCAGAATAAAAGAAATATCTCCCCCATGCGCCATATCCTATTTTTTAAATGACATAGATGCCCAACCAAAACAAAGACCAAATTCTGAAAACCACAAGAAAAAAAAAATTACATGTTTTGTCAGGGGAAAACCCCTCAGCCTTTACAACTATAGTGCCACCTATGAAAGCATAGACGAAAAGAAAGAAAGAAAGAAGCTGGAGCATGCCAATTCCAGGTTTTACCCTACTTTTACCCCGCAAATATGTCAGATTTATTTTCATTTCGATTATAGTTAGATAGGATAGAGAAGTAAAAAATTCATTCCCTGAATTAATAAAACAAATGATGAGTAATATAACATTGAGTACGGAAAAACCCTACTAAGCCTTCATGAGACACTTACATCCTATTTGTCCCTTGACGTACATTTACTTCAAAGGATACAGCTGCAAAGAAGAGAGGGGAGAGGAGACACCTGTGTTTCCCTAGGCACCTTAGCCTAGAAAGAGGAAAAGGCAATTTAAGAGAAAAACATAACTGACCCCCCCCAAAATAAAAGAAAATAAACCCAAAATATTAAGCTATCAGTAAATTTAGAAGATCCAAAGAAATCGAAACACTAAGACTAGTTAAAAAATGCTAAATGGAAATAACGGTTCGAAAGGAGACTAGTGCAATGATTACAAGCCTCGCATCTTTCAATGCTATTAACTCCTTAAACATGTTGCTGGACTAGCCTAAGGGGACTGACTCTAAACTCCACCAATCACAATTAGACATAGAATGGGAGATTTAGATAGCAACCTTAGGAAACAAAAAACCCGTCTATATTGCTGTCCTGTAAGAGAAGCCTCCCTAGCTCACTCTTCAAGGATACGGCACCCCTTCAGGTGAAGATAATTGCAAGACTTAAGGTGAAGAGATGTAAGAAAAAAATAAGAAAAAAAATTATCACAAGCAACAACAAATAACCTCTCAGGTACCCCAATCAAGCAAAATCTAGGGTGTTTCTCGCTATTTTAACCTCTATCGAAAGTTTTGATCCAAAAGTTTAAACAAAAGTAAAAGACAATCAGAAGACCGTTAGACAAACAGGGGCCGCCAATTATTATCTTTATTTTCAAATGAATAGGAAATAACAGGACCACTCTGTCTTGTGATGCCATTTTACTCACTGACCCCCAATAAGTTGGTACTTAAGATCCAACAAACTAAAACCTGACATGAATGATTTTCACCACTCAATGAAAGTATATATGCACGAAACTCTGTTCCACCAAACTTTATACGGATAAAGACCATTCTCAGGACCCTCCTCATAGCCCAGGTTAACCCCCCCAGCCACATAATAGGTCGGGGCTCCCCAGCGAGCACATACTAAGAGAATATGTAGGGGAACTTCGATAGACCCACAACCTTAAGGCTCTTATAATTTATTGGGAAGTGGTGGTATATGCACACAAAAATTTGTCAACAGAGACAAAGAATATCTTAAAAATAATCTAAGATAAAAAATATATATAATCAGACAGAGGAGAACCATATACTGAAACACGGATAAATAATGATACAATTTACAACCCAATGGACACTCAACCGAGGGGCCTAAGAAAGCTACTACTGAATTATTACACCCAAACAATACCCGAGGAATACTTAACGAACTATGCTTAACTCCGAACCCCACACCCCACAGAACATTCTCAAAAAACAACAAGATAATGGGACACAGAAGAAAACTCAACAAATAAAAAAAAAAAAAAAAAAAAAAAACCTCAACACATACAAAAAATAATGATATGAACCAAATTATTTAGTTCATTGACATTGCTCCTCGAGATACCAATTGGACTGGACCCACAAGCTAGGCACCCAATAGAGCTCAAGATCAACACCAGGAGGCTTAAGCTGCCCGCTCGCCGCGCTCCCTCGACCACATGGCCAGGGCGCGCGGGCTAACCCTACCACTTGGGCTCCGGAACTCTATGACTGGGGCTAGCCAAGACAGAACCCTCGAAAGGCGACATCGGAAGAGAAACGCCAGGACCAAAGCCCACCAAGGCCGAGAGCCCCGTGACAGGGACCCGGAGTCATTAACCCACAACGGCGACCCCCGACCCGAGGGTCATCACCCGGCGTACAGGAAATAGCAAGCCCGATCGCGGTGGCGGATACGTGGGTAGGGGATCGCCTGACGGGGGGCCACAACTCCACCGCCGCAACAGCCCGCCATACCACACACACCCATCACTATCAACCACACGCGAACAGCAGGGACACGAGGCTGTGGCCCAGGGAATCGCGGCGCTACCTCTTTAGCCGCCAACGCGTCAAATCTCAGTAATCCACTTGGAGTTGGAGCATAGATCGGCATTGTGACGTGCTAAAAACAACAACACATCTCTGAACCCTTAAATTTGCTAAATCGACAGGTACGACCCAATTAAGACAAAAAGTTAGGCAGAAGGCAGAGCACAATCCAAGAAAGAAATAGAAACAAAGAGGGAAACACATTGGAAACCAATAACAACAAAAAAACAGATGGAATCCAATAACGTTGGTCTTAGAGTATGTGTGGAGTGAGAAATGAGAACAAAAACCGAACGCGATAGAACCAGAACCTCTGTTAGGGCCCAAAAGACAGCGCAGCACAAGTTAACCAACCGGGGATAAAGACCGGAAAGGCCAAACTCCAAGGATCAATTAGGCATTTGGGTAAATTGTGAAACGCGGGGGAAGGAAACAAGGAGGAGAAACAGAATAGTCCCTCACAAGACTTCTCTGACGATGAAAAACGATCCACGGAGACAATCCATCACTAATGGGGACGATTGAATACGTCAAGCAAACCTCATACTCTACTTAGTCTGAAAACCTCTAGAAGAAGAAGAAATGGAGGATAAAGTATCTGAAAGTCCTGAGGGAAAAGAGATCACCGCCGCGACACCCAAAGCTTCAACGCAGAAGAAAATCGACCAGCTTTTCCCCAGCTTGTAAACGACCCATAATATATGAAGGGGAGAAACTTGTTTGAAGATTGGTAATAAGAAAAACCTGGCCCACAAACTAAAACAAAGCCCAGAGGCCCCACCCAGATGGCGATTTTCAGGCCACTAAGCGCAGGAGACAGACCAGAAAGGAATCTATAAAAACATTTCGCGAAATAGATCAGACATGGCAACCTACTATTACTCAAGAGTATGTTCAAAGGATTTCCATTCAAACCGATGGAAATCTCCCAACAATTCCCTTCTACTTTTGAAGCCTACATCCACTTTTATGCTACCAAAACCAGTTCAAGATGTAACAGAACAAAAGGAGAACTGTAGTCCCATCTCCCTAATGAACACCGATGCCAAAACTCTACCTAAACCAGGGGATCCTTGGCAAATCGCATCCACAGGACCCAATCACAAAAGATCATCCATCATGACCACATTGGCCTCTACCAGAGATGCAGGGGAAGGGAGAAGGGGAGAAGGGAGGGGAGAGAGAGAGAGCTGTGTATTAGGATCAGTAAATAAAACAATATGAAAAAATCAATTAAATATAATGAAAAGTAACCTTAGATATGGACTGAAAGACAAAAACCANTCAACATCACTAATCATTAAGGAAATGCAAATCAAAACCACTTTAAGATATCATCTTACTCCAATAAGACTGGCTAGGATCAAGAAAACAAATGATACCAAGTGCTGGAGAGGTTGTGGGGAAAGGGGAACACTCATCTACTGCTGGTGGGAATGTAAACTCGTACAGCCACTATGGAAAGCAGTGTGGAGAAGCCTTGGAAGACTCAAAATTAGCTTATCACCTGACCCAGTCATACCACTCCTGGGTATATATCCACAAGACTCATCTTACCACAGAGATACATGCACAGCCATGTTTACTGCAGCTCTGTTCACAACAGCAAAAAGCTGGAACTAACCCAAGATCCCCTCAACTGACTAGTGGATAGAGAAAAATGTGGTACATCTACACAATGGAGTTCTATGCAGCAGTAAAGAAAGATGACATCATGAACTTTGGAGGTAAATGGATGGAACTAGAAGATATTTTGTTAAGTGAAGCAACACGGTCCCAGAAAAACAAACAATGAATGGTATCCCTCATCTGTGGATGCTAGCACCAATTACCTAGTAGTAAGCATTTCTTGTGCAGGGATCCTTGAGCTTTTGTCCAAGTAGTTGGGAGCGGTGCATATTGGAGAGAACAACAACAACAACAACAACAGAAAAGACTGCGTCAAAGAACTGACTGAAACGGTAAACTTCTGCTCGAAACAGTCAACTTCTATATTGAGAATTTTGAGAAAGACTGAGAAAAAGATGAAAAACATGTTTGGCAGAATGCATGAGCTCTGGTAGGGTGTAGGGGTAGGGAGGAGGACACGGGTCTAGATTTGATTTTTAACATAATCTTGTACAAAATATATATATATAAAACAATTTTTTAAAAAGACTAAAAAATATTCATTATGGGGCCTGGCGTGGTAGTACATGCCTTAATCCTAGCACTCAGGAGGCAGAGGCAGGTGGATCTCTGTGAGTTCAAGGCCAGCCTAGTCTACAGAGTGAGCTCCAGGCTACCTGGGACTTAAAGGGAGACCCTGTCTTGAAAATACCAAAAAAATAAAATAAAATTCATTATGTAATGTCTCTGCCAGACACTATACCAGGCAAGAGACTCTGGAGTAATTGATATTTTCCTTTCCTTAATTTTTTTTTTAATTTTATCTGGGTGTGGTGGTGTACACCTTTAATCCCAGCACTCCAGAGAGTTCCAGCTCTGGCTACAAGGAGACCCTGTCTCAAAAACACCAAAAAATTATTATATTATTTTTGTTTCTTTATGTGTATGACTGTATTTCCTGCATGTATCTTAAGTGCACCCTTGTCATGCAATGCCCTCATATATCAGAAGAGGTCATCAGATTTCCCTAAAACTAGAGTTACAAACAGTTGTTAGCTGCAATGTGGTGCTGGGAGTTAAACCTGGGTCCTCTCCAACTCTTAACTGCTGAGTTTCCTTTTTTTTTTTTTGGCTTTATTTGTTTTTTAAGAGAGGGTCTCCCTATAGCCCCAGCTAGCCTGGAACTCACTCTGTAGACCAGACTGGCCTTGAACTCACAGAGATTTGCCTGCCTCTGCTTCCCAAGTGCTAGGATTATAGACATGTGCCACCATGCCCAGCTTAAAGATGGTTCTTAGCTACCATGTGGGTGCTGGGAATTGAACCTGGGTTCTCTGTAAGAGCAGTCCGTGCTCTTAACTGCTGAGCCTCTCTCCAGTCCCTCTTTTTTTATTTTTTAACATAAAATTTCACTGTGGATCCCAGGCTGGCCTGAAAGTCCTATGTAGACCAGGCTGGCCTTGAACTCACAGAGATCCATTTGTCTCTGCCTTCTAAGTGTTTTGATTAAAAGCATGTGCCATCGAACCTGCCACATAATTAATATTCTTAACAATATTAATGCAGTTTCCTCATTTGCCTCTGCAACATGCCATACTATCTTCATCCAACCTAAGACACCATGTGCCTCAGCAGAACTCTTGGGTCATTGTAGAATCAGTGCAAAGAGGAAGAAGAATTTATCTTTAGGTTGAGCCAGTTATAACAGAATTTTGCAGCAAAAGCATACATATTTTTTAATTTTCATTTTATGTGTATAAGTATTCTGCCTACATATATGTAAGTGCACCATATGTGTATGATGCCTTGTACAAAAGTCCATATTCTGTACAGAAGCCAGAATAGGGCATTGGAGCCCCGGAACTGGAGTTACAGATGGTTGTTAGTCACCATGTGGGTGCTGGGAATAAAACCCAGGTCTTTTGCAAGAGCAATCAGTGTTCTTAACCATTGAGCCATCTCTCCAGCCCTCACATACAAAAATCCCGAAATAATAATAATAATAAAATTTGAGACTAATCTGTTTTGAAGCTAATTCTTGATCAAATTTAAATAATCTCTTTAACCCTATTTCTTAGAAATAATTTCTCCATTATTCCCCATTATTCCTCTGTCCCCTACTCTCCCTCCTTCATTCATATGATGGAATTAGAAGAGCACCCAGTACCTCTTATACTTCATTAAATATTAGCTGATGCTGGGCGTGGTGGCACACGCCTTTAATCCTAGCACTCAGGAGGCAGAGGCAGGAGGATCTTTGTGAGTTCAAGGCCAGCCTGGTCTACAGAGTGAGTTCTAGGACATCTGGGACTACAGGGAGACCCTGTCTCGAAAAGACCAATATATATGTGTGTGCGTGTGTGTGTGTGTGTGTGTGTGTGTGTGTGTGTGTGTATTAGCTGTCATTAACTAGTTATAGGACATATAGTATTATTTTTTTCCTAACATTCCATGTATTTTAGTTTTGAAGTCCTTAGAAAGTTGGTAACAGTTTAAGAATTAATTCACAGAGAGGTTAGATGGCTTATAGAACATCTGAGGAAGCTGCTTTTCTCTGACTTGCATTTTCTGTTTATTTTTTTGTTTTGTTTTATTTTGAGACAGGGTCTTCCTCTAGCCCCAGCTGGCCTGGAACTTGCTATGTAGACCAGGCTGGCCCCAAAAAAACTCACAGAGTTCCACTGCCTCTGCCTCCTGAGTGCTGGGATTAAAGGCTTTTTAATGATCTTTTTTATACAAGTTCTAAGAGTCCAAATTTTACTTTGTTTTGAGTATAAATGCAGGTATCTTTACCTCTATGTTTTTTGTTGTTTCTTTTTGGGTTTTTTTTTTTTTTTTTTTTNTCCCCAAGTATTTGAATTGTTTTGAAAGTTTATTGATTTCTAGTTTTGCTGCATTATGGTCAGAAAAGATACTTGGTAGTGTTTCAATTTTTTGGTCTCTTTGAGACATGGTCTCCTTTTAGTCTCAGCTGGCCTGGAGCACCAGGATTTCATATTTTTTTTTTATTAATTTTATTTATTTCTGTATGTGTATGAATGTACTGTCTGCATGCAGGTTTGTGCACCTGTGTCGTGCAATGCCGCGGAGGTCAGAAGAGGGTGTTGGATTCCCCTGGAACTGGAGTTCTCCTGGAATTGGAGTTTCAGACGGTTCTCGGCCGCCATGTGGGTGCAAGGGATCGAACCCGGGTCCTCTGCAAGAGCAATTGGCGCTCTCAACTGCTAGGCCATCTCTCCAGCCCCCGGCCCAATGTTTTTTAACAGGGATTTATTACTGAATAATCTTTCTTTCATTCTTAGGCTGTGCCCTTCCTATTTTCTATGATCTGTGCTGAAATCCTCAGCTCTGAATTCCTCCTCATATCCCCTCTTCATAGAGTAAGAAGACTTCTGAGCTCCTCTGGCTCTGCTGCCCCTTCGTCTGCTTGACTGAGTCCCTGACCTAGCATGGGCAGCTAGACAGCATTTTTTAAAAAGCTATCACTTATTAAAAGCTTTCTGCACAACTGATTGCTACCTTAAAACCAACTTTAATTTTTTATTTTTGTTTTTGTTTGTTTGAGACAGGAGTTCACTCTATAGTGAAACTATAACAAAATTTAATCTGTACCCCAAGACTGGCCAAACTCACAGCAATCCTCCTGTCTCAACCTTCTGAGTGCCGGCATTACAGGCATAAGTCATCATGCCTAACTTCATATTCTTCCTTTCTTTCTTTCTTTCTTTCTTCCTTTCTTTCTTTCCTCCTTTCTTCCTTCCTTTCTTTCTTTCTTTCTTTCCTTCCTTCTTTCTTTCTTTTTTTTTTTTTTATTTTTAAGACAGGGTCTCCCTTTAGTCCCAGCTGTCCTGGAGCTCGCTCTGTAGACCAGGCTGGCCTTGAACTCATATAGATTCGCCTGCCTCTGCCTCCCAAGTGCTGGGATGAAAGGTGTGCGCCACCATGCCTGGCCATATTCTTTCTTATTTCATCTAATTTCATGTCTAGTCCTACAAGTGAGGTGTTCTCTCCATTATAGGTGAATCACTAATCCAGACATTAAAAAGTATCAGGTTTGTTTGTCTCCAAAGTTCATTTTCCTTCAATTGTACAATCTCCTTTTTTATTAAGCCTCTTTTTTAAGCCTCACCTCATACCACCATATTTAGGTCTTCCTATTTCTCAGACAGCTTCATTTCCTTTTCCTATCTTCCCTTTAAAAAATCTTTTATTTGCTTATTTTTATTTATGTGTATGACTATATTGTCTGTACATATATAAGTACACCCATGATGTGCAATGCCTGCAAAGGTCAGCGAAGGCATCAGATTTCCCTGGAATTGTAGTTACTGACAGTTGTTAGCCACCATGTGGGTGCTAGGAATTGAGAAATGCCGGGATCAAAGGTGTGTGTCAGGGCTGGAGAGATGGTCTAGCGGTTAAGAGTGCCAACTGCTTTTGCAGAGGACCCGGGTTCGATCCCCAGCACCCATACAGCAGCTGAGAACCGTCTTTAACTCCAGTTCCAGGGGAATCCAACACCCTCTTCTGACCTCCACGGCATTGCATGACACGGGTACACCAACCTACATGCAGACAGTACATACATACATACACATAGAAAAATAAATAAGTAAAATTTAAAAACAAACAAAAAAACAACAAAGGTGTGCGTCACCACACCCGGCCAAGATTCAGTTTTCTGTTTGTCTGTTTTTGGTATTTTTTTTTAACCAACTTTCTTTTTTTTTTAATTTATTTTATTTTATTTTTTTTATGTGTATGAATGTACTGTCTGCATGTAGGTTTGTGCACTCATGTTGTGCGATGTTGTGGAGGTCAGAAGAGGGTGTCGGATTCCCCTGGAACTGGAGTTAAAGACAGTTCTCAGCTCCCATGTGGGTGCTGGGAATCAAACCTGGGTCCTCTGCAAGAGCAGTCGGTGCTCTTAACCACTAGGCCATCTCTCCAGCCCCTGTTTTTGGTATTTTTTGAGACAGGATCTCCCTATAGACCAGGCTGGCCTTGAACTCACAGAGATCCACCTGCCTCTGCCTCAAAAATGCTGGGATTAAAGGTGTGCACCACCACACCCGGCTAAGACTCAGTTTTATAAGAAACAAAATTATGGGGCTAAAGCGATGGCTCGGTGGTTAAATTAGGTACTGGCTGCTCTTCCAGAGGAACCAGCTTCAGTTCCCAACACCCACAAGGTAGCTAACAAGCAACAATAACTTCAGTTCCAGGGGATCCGACATCTTTGTCTTGCCTTCTTGAAAACTGCATGCACAATGGTGCACTTACATACATGCAGGCAAAGCAGTCATACATACAAAATAAGAATTACGATATCAAAAACTAAAATTATGATATTACATACTAATAAAAAGGAAAAATATTGAAGATCATAAAACCTGAATAGTGCAGTCATGCATTTCAGATCTAGATGGGCCAAGGACTAGGACCTAACTGTGCCTAATGTCCTTCAAACTATCTCCTTTCAGAACACATTTGCACATATGCACACACATGGGCATAGCCTCTTCTGACGACAGTTCCTCTCCCTTTCCAAATTACACTAACATCACTGTTGCAGGAAATGCCAGAGTCTGCCTAGTAGTTGCCATTATCCATCAGAAGTTCCTCAAGGAGTTTCTCCTGATGACTACAGCATGAGACTGTCACGTATGTATAGATTCTGGCATGCACAGGTCTGGGACTTGACACTGTTCACTGTCATGTTCAAGTTAGGCACATGGTGCTCTGGATGGCAAATTCATTGGCATTCCAAGAACTTCACAAATACCATCCTCCTATGACTTCTCTTTTTAAAAAGATACTGTGTGGCTTGTAAAACTAATCTTCAGGGCATGTCCTATCAAATCATCATTTCATTATTTATCATTCTCTTTATTTCACACTATGAAACCTCTAAAGTTGAGTTGAATGAACACATCTTGAAAGACTCAAGCATTTGCCCAACAATAATCACTGGTAAAGGAATTTAGGCCCTCAATCTATTTTACTAGTGATATGTAGTTGAAACATTTACTGGAGTCAGGACAATTGGAAAGACTCATTTTGGAGCCTTGAAGATCATTGGTCAACAGGAAGACAACCATTTGAGCTGGCCATATGACAGTCTGATGTCACTGTACTGAATGAAAAGTCAGAGAACGTGGCCACGTTCTTTATTTTGAATGAGAAAATCAAGGCTCAGAAAAACACAGACCCATCCGCAAACAAAACAAAACAAACGGAACACACAGAGATAGAAGATGCACCGGTGGCCTACTCCCCACCATTCAGCCCTCCCCACAAGAAAATCCTGCTGTGCGGCTCAGCCTAGCTTGCAGCCTGGAACTCAGAATTTTCGGTTCAACCAGGAGTTCTGGGGCTGTTTGGAGGGCATACTATGGCCGCCCCACCATCTGGGAGCCCAACAGAGAGATCTGTAAGAGCACTGAACCTACTCACGGAAGGAGGACAAGGCAGACTTCGTGAAGGGAAATCCTGTAACTGTCACAGAAGACCCAGACTGTCCCTAGAAGCAAGAAAGCAAAATCAGTCTTGACATAACCATATTTAAGGTCAACAGCGTCCTATTTCAATGGTAACTTGTTTAAGGCTACCTAACAAACAAGTGGATGAATGTGATTTCAACTGTAGTCTCTTGTTTGCTAGGTAGCCTTAAACAAGTTACTTAACTTAGGGCACTGGGGTTTTCTTTTTTTTTTTATTTTTTTTTTTTATTTTTGTATGTGTATGAATGTACTGTCTGCATGCAAATTTGTGCACCCATGCCGTGCAATGCCGCGGAGGTCAGAAGAGGGTCTCGGATTCCCCTGGAACTGGAGTTCTCCTGGAATTGGAGTTATAGACGGTTCTTAGCGGCCATGTGGGTGCTGGGGATCGAACCCGGGTGTTCTGCAAGAGCAGTCGGTGCTCTTAACCGGTGCTCTTAACCGCTAGGCTATCTCTCCAGCCCGGCACTCGGGTTTCTTACCTTTAGAGAGTAACAATGGTGTGTTTGGGGAAGTTGGTTCAGTCATATAATGGCCTTAGAAGAGTACCCAGTACTTCTATACCCTCTTCAAAACATTTCTCTTCAAAACATTTTATGTATTTTGTTTTTGAAGTGCTTGGACAGTCAGTAACAGTTTAGGAATTAAGGAGAAAAGGGATTAAATGATTTGCACAAAAGTCTGAGGAAGCTGCTTTTCCTAACCTGCACTTTGTTTGCAGTGAGAGAGCTTCCCTAAATACAGTCCCGCCTTCCCTTTGCCCTTCAGTTTCCTGTTCAAGGGAAGGTAGAACGATACATCAGCGTCTTGGCCCAGAGACCAGGGTCCCTCAAATCCTGCAGCGGCGCCCACCTCTCGCGATACTGGTAGTCTCCGCTACTTGAGGCGGGGCTCCCGGAAGTGGGCGGGGAGGCAGGGACATGCCCCCTGTCCGAGCAAGTACGCCCGGCCCTGCGGAGTCCGGTGTCTTGGGGGTGGCGCGGGGCGGAGTCTCGGGCTGTCTCCACGCCAGTCACTGTCCCCTCCCTGGCGAGCGCCTCTCCCCGTGCCCTTCACGGCGCCCTGCCCTCCTGGGCTGCCGCCGGGGTCCGGCTTTCCCGCTGTCCTCCCCGGCTCCGGCTCACCAGAGGCGGCACGTCTGAGCCGTAAGTGCCGGGAATGTGACGGAAGCGCATTCTTTCTATCTATAGCGCTCTGTACATCGAAGGCCAGGGCAGCTATTCCCGGGGCAGCAACTGCTTCCCTCTGCTCGCACCTCCCCATTGGTGCCTTCCGACCCGAATTTGGGAATGGGGCGATCTCCCACCTGTCATCTTTGAGCAAGTTGATCTCCTGGAGGCAGAAGTGCTATTTGGAGCCTTCAGGGCCATTTGGCATGGGACAGGGCATTTTGGCCCTTGAACTCCAGGTTTCCCCAAATGCATTGCTTTTCTCTGAGAATGCTTTTTAGCTAATTTTGTTCTGTTGGGTTTTAATTGTTAAGAATCTACAACACTTTGCTTACGGCTTCCTCATTCTGTTCCAGGGAAGAAAATACTCATTTCCTCTATCAGATCTTACTGATAAGATTTTTTTCTGTTACCGTTCTGCTAGGCTTGAAACCTATCTAGGATATGTAAGTGCCACTGCCAACTCCAGAGTTTTAGGTCATAGTTATTTTCTTTTTTTAATTCTTTTTTGTTTCATAGGGGTAACTCATTGCACGTTGGAGTTCTTTTAATCTTACGGAAAGATTTCAAATCCACCAGAACCCAAAATGGAGCACAGTAAACAGATTCGAATTTTACTACTGAACGAAATGGAAAAGCTGGAGAAGACCCTTTTCAGACTTGAACAAGGTCAGTCACAAGTTGTTTGCTTTTGCTTATTTATACCTTGACAATTTAAAATTAATTGATCTATTAAATTTTTTAAACTTAAAGTTAGGGATTAGAGGTGGGGGGTAAAGCTCAGTGCTAGTGCTTAGAATAAATGAGGTTCTGAATTCAACTCTCAGTATACACACACACAGACAGGCAACTTTAACTTAGATGAAATTTCCCAGATCGTTCTTTAAATTGACTGGGTGCAAAGATATTCCGTAAATATCTAGATTTGATTTGTAACATAATCTTGTACCATATATATATATATATATATATGTTAAAATAAATAAATAAATAAATAATTGGGGTGGGAAAGTGGCCCAGTGGTAGAGCACTTACTTAGGATATGAGCCAATCTCCAGAACTGTAAAAGTAAATTTAAAAAAAAAAAAAAAACAAAGATAACACGGTTCATGTGGCTGCAAACTGACATGTTAAATAGAAGTTATAGGCGGAGCATCTAATTCAGTGATAGAGACTTTGCATAGTCTGTGCAAGAACTGGATTCAGTCTCCAACACCAGGGAGAAAAAATGATAGAAGCTACATATGTAATTAGAAGATTGATCATGCTGTTTCTAATAGCATTTATTGTTATAATTTGGTAAGATACTTCTTTTTTTTTTTTGAGACAGGGTCTCCCTGTAGCCCCAGCTGTCCTGGAACTTGCTCTGTAGACCAGGCTAAGCCTTGATAAACTAGTGTACAGCAAAAAGCATAGTAAGCTAGTGCTTGTGTCATGAAAGCTACTTAAACAAGGGGAAGATACAAACTGAAATATTTTCCTGCCAAATAAAAAGGTGGGAAAGCTGATCAGATTATGTTGAAATATATGTGAATGCCAGGTGTGGTGATGCACACCTTTGATCACAGCACTTGGGAGGCAAAGGCAGTCAGATCTCTGTGAGTTCAAGGCCAGCCTGATCTACAGAGTGAGTTCCAGGCCAGCCGGGGCTATAGGGAGACCTGTGTCAAAAAAAAAAAAAAAAATAAAAAAAAAAAAAAAACCTGCTTTCTCAGAGGACCCGGGTTCGATCCTCCCAGCACCTACATGTCAGCCAAGAACCGTCTTTAACTCCAGTGTCCAGGTGGAAGGAATCTGACGGCCCTTTTGACCTCTGCGCAGCATTTGCACGGACACGGGGCACCCAATCTACATGTCATGACAGTACATTTCATACACATAAGAATTTAAAATAATAAATAAAATACAACACAAAGAGACTCCCTCAGCAGAGAGGCAAAGCTGAGACTTGAGAAAGCAGAATTCTTTGATGGCAGTAGAACAGAAAAGGAAGAAAACCTAGCAGACACTGGCAATTCATTAAAATGTGGAAGAAAGAAAACCCAGTGAGGGACACAAACCTGACAGGAATACTCAAAAGTGGATGAAATGGTGGGGGGGGGGTGCAAAAAAAACCAGGAAAGTGCAGAGTAAGGAAAGCCAAAATTGAGCAAGCACTCAGTGATCTTAAATGCCAAACAAAGTTAGAAGTGGAAGGGTTATGGCTGGAGGCACGGGTAGAGATCACACATGAAAAATAGATGATGTTTTTTTTTTTTTGCAAGTCTTTTTTTAATTTAAATTAGAAATTTAAAAAAAATATTAAAAATGGGTTATTCAGTGTTGCGGGGACGAATAAGCGAAGACCCAGAAAACGCAAAGAAACGCAAAGTAGGTGGTGCGGGTAGGAGGAGATCGAGAATATAATCCTACCCTGTCACCTACACATCCCCTACACTCCACACTACCTCCCCCCCCCCTCCCTCCCTTACCCCCCCCCCTCCCATCCCCTCCCTCCCCTCCCTCCTCTTTTCTTTTCTTTTCTTTTCTTTTCTTTTCACTGTAGCCTAGTATCCTAGAACTGGCTATATAGACCAGGGCTGGCCTTGAACTTCTAATCATCCTGCCTCTGCCTAGTGAGTTCTGGGATTGAAGGTTTGTGCTACCATGCCCAGCTTGATTTTATTTTTCATACATTAAAAGCTTCCTACTTGTATTTTTTAATCTATATTCATATAAAACAAGTGAAATGTTTTCAGTATTGAAAAATAAAGCACCTAGGAAAATAAAACATTTATCAACTTGTCTTATAGAAATGTAATCTGAGGTGAGGTGGCTTACCCTCTTCATCCCCCCCTGGAGGAGAGACAGGTTGATCTTTGTGAGTTCAAGGCCCGGCTGATGAACAGAGTGAGTTCCCTCCCGGACAGCTGGGGTTACCGGAGACCTGTTCTTAACAAGACAAAAAACACAAAAAAACAAAAAAAAAAAAAAAGGAAATGCACTTGGTCTTTTTTTGGTGGGTTTTGTGGTGGCTCCACAGATCCTAAGCAGTTGGTTTTTTTTTGTTTTTATTTTTGTTAGATTCTTTTGTGCAGTGTTTTGTTGGTAGGTTGTGCGTTTAAGGCCAACTAGTCTATGTCGTGAGTTCCAGAAACAGCTAATGTTACCAAAAGATTTCTGTCTCAAAAAAAGCCAAAAAAAAAAAAAAAAAGAAAGGAAAAGAAATGCAATCTGCTCTTTTATTTATTTATTTTTATTTTGGCTATGCTGGGATCAAACATAAGGCTTTGCTGTGTTAGGCAAGTACTTTACCATTGAGCTATATCCCTTAGCCAATTGTTTTTGTTTTTCGTTTTTTTTTTCATTTAGTTCGTTACATGATAGATCACATTTCTTTTTTTTTTTTTTTTTTTTTTTGACACAGGTTCCCTATCGCCCGGGCTGGCCTGGAACTCACTCGATCAGCTGGCCTTGAAATCACCGAGATCTGACTGCCTTGCCTCCCAAGTGCTGTGATTCAAGGTGTGATCAACACACCTTGGCATCACATAATTTCAACCATAATCTGGATCAAGCTTTCCCACCTTTTATTTGGCAGGGCAAAATTTTCAGTTGTATCTTCCCTGTTTAAGGAGCTTCATGACACAAGCCCAGCTTACTATGCTTTTTGCTGTACACTAGTTTATCAAGGCGTAGGCCTGGTCACAGAGCAAGTTCCGGACAGCTGGGGCTACAGGGAGACCCTGTCTCCAAAAAAAAAAAGTATCTTACCAAATCTAACCCTAAATGCTTGTCGAAAAACAGCATGATCAATTCTTCTAATTAAGATGTAGCTTTGTAGCATTTTTTCGCCCTGGGGGTGGAGACGGAAGCCAGGTCGGCACGACATGCAAAGTCTCTACACTGAATTAGAGCTCCGCCGTTATAACTGCTATGTGAACATGGGCAGTTTGCCGCCACATGAAACCGGTGTTATCTTTGTTTTTTTGGTGTTGAAAGTTACTTTGACAGTTCTGGAGATGGCGAGGAGCCGAGGAAGGGGCGCGACCACGGGCCACGGGCCCCACCCCAAGAGGGAGGGAGGGAGGGAGGGGAACAGAGGGAGGGAGGNAGGTTTTTTTTTTTTTTTTTGGTCTTTTCAAGACAGGGTCTCCCTGTAGCCCCAGCTGTCCTGGAACACACTCTGTAGACCAGGCTGGCCTTGAACTCACAAAGATCCGAGTGCTAGGATTAAAGGCGTGCACCACCATTACCGGCCAGGTCACTTTTCTAAATAAAGGCCGAGCTTCACTTTCTTCTTGGAAGCTTTTGAATGTAATGTAATGACAAGGGCTGGAAACCAGCATTTTCTTGGCTCTGCAGCTAACAAACTGTTTGACAAATTACATTAATACTAAGCATTGCTTTTTTGATAAAGTGAAGATATTTTGCTCTCCTATGAAGTTCAGTTTTGAGACTCAAAAGTAATAAGACATGGCTTTGTAGTGATAAAGCCCTAAATTGATCTCTCTGTGTATCTGTGTTCACCCTGGGACTTAGCTTCATTCTGATACTATTCTAGAAAATAGCCATAAGGTAGCCCAGTTTGGGTTATGCTCCTAATATGTTCTAAACCACTCTCCCCTTATTCCTAAACCTTATTTCCCAGTTATTTTACTAATATTTCTATAGTTTTGTGTGCTAGAACCTCAAGCATTCTTCCTTAATGATGTCTTTAAGTCATCTGTCTGTCTGTCCCTGTTTGTCTCTTCCTTCTGATCAAATGCAAGTGCCATCATATTCAGTCTCTTCCCTATTTACTTATGGATCCTATGAAGTTATATCTAAAACCTGTGCCTGACATCCAGGGCAGTCTACAATGGGACTGCACTTTCTCTAGCCAAGACTGAATCTCACTGTTTCCCAACTTTAGTGTCTGATGTCTTTATAGGTTTCCATTCATTCCTGTTAATTCTGTCTAGTGGTCTTTCTCTTGCCTGTACTTGTATCCCTACTCCTGTCAGAGTCCTCTGTATCTGTTAAGTACCTTCACTGCCTTCCTTCTGTTCAGCTTTCAGGTGAAACACCGCCTCCTTGATGAAGTCTTCCCCTAATTTATCATTCTGTCCTTTGTTTGATTACAATCACATAAATCAATTAAGTGCTGAGAAATAAAGCCCTGTCTAAAGCTTGTGGGTATTACAGTGAATGACTAGAGGCTAAGATCCCTGAGGATAGGGAGGGTTTCACAAACTTAGTGTACAACAGTTAATGAATCTTTGGTGAGGAATTCTTTTCTTTGGGGGGGGGGTCTCCCTTTAGTCCCAGCTGGCCTGGAGCTTACTATATAGACCAGGCTGGCCTTGAACTCACAGAGATCTGCCTGCCTCTGCCTCCTGAGTGCTGGGATTAAAGGCGTGTGCCACCATGCCTGGCTGGTGAGGAATTCTTAAATCCCACTTAATACTAGCCAAATTACATGTAAAGTCAGCTAAGCTGCTATTCAAAGAGGTAACTGAAGGATTTATTAAATAATAATGAAATGGTTGGCTTTGTAATGCGACCAGTAAACGCACCCAAACATTATAAATAGCATATTAGCATAGTGGCGCAGGCCTTTAATCCCAGCACTTGGGAGGCAGGGGCAGGTGGATCTCTATGAATGAGTTCAAGGCCAGCCTGGTCTACATAGGGAGTTCCAGGCCAGCTGGGGCTGCAGGGAGACCCTGTCTCAAAAAGACCGGAAAAAAAAAAAAAAAAAAAGCATATTACTTAGTTTTTGTAATATTGTAGTGTAGTCATATTATATATTTTTTATTTTCTTTTTATTTCTTTTTATTTTATGTGTATGAGTATTATGTTTCCATGTATGTAGGTACACACATGTCATGCAGTGCCTACAAAAGACAGAGGAGTATTTTGGATTTCTTGGAACTGGAATTACAGACAGTTACTAGCCTCCATGTAGGTGTCAAGAATCAGACCCAGGTCCTCTGAAAGAACAGCAAATACTCTGAACCACTGAGCCATCTCTCCAGCCCCTGGTCATATTATTTTAAAAAATAATAATGTGAAAGATCAGAAAGGACATTAGGATACATCATTAAGAAGGTGCTTAAAAAGTTATACCTGGGGCTAGAGAGATGGTTCAACTAAGAGTACTTACTGTTCTTACAGAGGACCTGGGTTTGGTTCCCAGAATCCACATCAGGTCGCTCACAACCATTTGTAACTCCAGTTTGAGGAGCCCTCATACCTCTTTTGGCCTCTGAGGGCTCCTGTACACACATGGTATACATAAACTCATTCATTCATTTATTTTAGAAAATCATACCTGGGACTAGTAAGATGGCTCAGCAGGTAAAGGTGCAGGCTGCATGAACCTGGTGACCAGAGTTCCAGTTCCAGAAGCCATGTAAAAGTGGAAGGAAAGAATTGAGCTCACAAAGTTGCTCTCTGACCTTGGCACTCATTCCTGTTCATGCAGGTACACACATACACACATAATAATGAGAATGAAAAAAATCACATCTGGTGGTTAGGGATTTAGCTTAGTGGTAGAGCACTTGCCTAGCAAGCACAAGGCCCTTGATTCAGTCCTCAGCTCTGGGGGAAGTTAAGCAAAATAACAAAAAAGACCAAAAAAGAAAAAAAAAAATTAGGCTAAAATCATATCTGGGGGCTGGAGAGATGGCTCAGTGGGTAAAATGTTTATTGTATAAGCAAGAAGACCTGAGTTTGGATTTTTAGTAAAAGCTGTCTGTGTGTGGTTACACATACCTGAAACCCTAGCACTGGGGGTGTTCTTCACAGGCAGATTGAGGGGGCTCGCTGGCTAGCTGGTCTACTTAGTCAGCGAGCTCCAGATTTACTGAGTTAACCTGTCTCAAAAAATAACGTAGAGGCCAATGAAGGAAGCTAGCTGTCATCCTGCTGGAGCCTCCACAAGCATGTGCATAATGCATGCACCTACACACCCACATGCACAATAAAAAAGAAAGAGCCTGGTATGGTGGCACATGCCTCTAATTCCAGCACTTGGCAAGACCAACCTGGTCTACATAGCAAGTTCCAAATCAGCAAGAGCTGCATAGTGAGACCCTGCAAATAAATAAATAAATAAATAAATAAATAAATAAATAAATAAATAAATAAATAAATCTGATTAAAGTATTTAATGATATCATAGTTGAGAAAAGAGACAGAATAAGAAAATTTTAGCCAGGCATGGTGGTACACACCTTTAATGCCAGCATTCTGGAAGCAGAAGCAGGTAAATCTCTGTGAGTTTGAGGTCAGCCTGATCTACATAGTGAGTTGCAGGCCAGCTGGAGCTACAGGGAGACCCCGTCTCAAAAAAAGGAAAAAGAAAAAAAGTGAAAGTTTAATTTTTTTATATATTTATTTTTGTCTTTTTGATACAGGGTCTCCCTGTAGCCCCTGCTGGCCTGGAACTCACTATGTAGACCAGGCTATCCTTGAATTCACAGAGATCTGCCTGCCTCTGCCTCCCAAGCACTGGGATTAAAGGCATGTGCTACCGTGCCTGGCCAAAAAGGGAAAATTTTAAACTCAGGAATTGTTGACAATTAAATGTGAGGGAAAAAATCTGGCAATTTTCAGCTGTTTATATTTAACTGATCCTCAAACCCTAATCTTATTTTCTTTTTCCGTAAGAAACAATGATCATTTTCAACACTGAAAGTTGATACTTTTAATTCACAGAGTAAAAGTTGAATAGTTATCAGTTCTATTACAATCATAGTCTTTTCTGTTTTCCTTCTTATTGTGTATCAGAATATGAACAAAATCAGTGTTCCTCAGACCTGGGATTCCTCTAATTCTTTTTTCTTTTTTTTTTTTT
>VZQC01007428.1:409282-441836 GCA_009823505.1 Rhizomys pruinosus | reverse complement strand
TTTTTTTTTTCTTTTTTTTTTTCTGCCTAATAATAAATTTAATTTTTTTTTCTTGGTCTTTTCAAGACAGCTGTCCTGGAACTCACTCTGTAGACCAGGCTGGCCTTGATCTCACAAAGATCCACCTGCCTTTGCCTCCCAAGTGCTAGGATTAAAAGTGTGCATGCACCACCACACCCGGCTTAAATTTTAATTTTAAAATAGAAATTATTTATGACATGTTTATCAAACATGTGGACAAGCAACATCAATGTTACAATAAAGCAGCCTATTAATCATTGTAGTATTCTATACTACTATGAAAATGGTCATAGCCAGGCGTGGTGGCACACACCTTTAATCCTAGCACTTGGGAGGCAGAAGCAGGCGGATCTTTGTGAGTTCAAGGCCAGCCTGGTCTACAGAGTGAGTTCCAGGACAGCTGGGGCTACAAGGAGACCCTGTCTCGAAAAGACCAAAAAAAAGAAAAAAATGGTCATACAGAGCTTAACAAACTTAGTATGATGATAATGCTTTCCTTCCTGCAAGCTGAGTATCTTTCAGTTACATTTTCCCAGTTGATTACATTCCAAATAGCTTTCAGGTAAACAGGTTTGATGGTTTTTATTTTTTATTTTAATTTAATTTTATTTTTTTATGTGTACAAATATACTGTCTGCATGTAGGATTGTGCACTTGTGTGGTGCAATGCCTCAGAGGTCAAAAGAGCGTGTCCGATTCCCCTGGAACTAGAGTTAAAGGTGGTTCTCAGCCGCCATGTGGGTGCTGGGAATCAAACCCGGGTCCTCAGCAAGAGCAGTCGGCATTCTTAACCGCTAGGCCATCTCTCCAGCCCCAGGTCTGATGTTATTATACTGAAGATAATAAGCATGTTCCCATACATCAGTCCCTAGCAGTGGAATAAGGCCTGTTGTTCCCTGCAGTGGGTCCTGATTAGAGCAGGCAGCAATCTGTAAGTGTCCCTGCTCCTTATTGAAGCTGACCAGCCTGGGCCTGAGCCTTGGACACCAATAGACACAGCTGTCAGCTTCTCCTTAAACTTCTCAAAAGACCCAAAATCACATTTGATAGCTTCCAGCAACTCTCCTTTGGGCTCTCCACTGCCATTAGGGCTCGGGTTTGTCCAGAAAATGGCACGCTTATGACTAAGATGTCCTCCACCATTGAACTTCAATGCAGGCTGAAGAGCTACCTGAGTTGTAACATCTCCCTTCTCAGTGGCACACAGGTTGTTCACATAGGCTGCGTGGTGCTTGCTGTGGTGCAGCTGCATGATCTGCTCCTTGATGTGGGGCTCCTGGGCGCCATAGTCCTACAGCAGGTCAGGGAAGCTGTGTTTCTGCAGGGAGCCCAGGGCGACCCACCCCGCCCTGCTGGGCCAGCCTTGGCCCCTCGCTGCTCAGTGCCAGACAGAACATGTTGAAGGCCGCCCAGCTGCAGCTCTGGAGTTTCCTCAGAGCCCGTTGGTTCACAGCACCAGGACGCATCAGAACTACCTGTTTGGTCTTTTTGAGACAGGGTTTCTCTGGCCTGGAACTTGCTATGTAGACCAAGCTGGTCTTGAACTCACAGAGATCCTCTTGCCTCTGCCTCCCAAGTGTTGGGATTAAAGGTGCGAATCACTACATCCAGCAAAACAACATAGTTTTTAAATCTTAGAACTTTTCTAAAATGTCATTACAAGAGGAAGAATAATCACAAATATCTTTTACTTCTTAGAAATTGTCAAAGATGAGGTAGGAAGTATCTTTTAGATTTGTTCTGTTCAGGAATGATGAGTAACCTTCTTTCATTAGAAACTTAGAAAATATTGTCAGGGGGAAAAATACTTAATTTGACTCATCATGAGGTAGACCTAAGTGAGAGTTAATTGCCGCGTATTTTTCCTATGATATTCAGTAGGAAATCTTTACTGCCTTCAGATCATCCACTCCATTGCATCTAGTCAGCCCTGCCTCTGTAGTACAAAAGCAGCCATCATCAGCAAGACATGATTGAACTAGAACTCAGCTGGCTGTGTTCCAGTAAACCCTTATGCACTGAAAAGTGTGGACTATAGTTTTCCTTGCTATGGCAGAAGTAGGGTAATTTATTTTAAAAATACTTCTGTCAGTATATGATTTTACCTATATCATACTTGCCATTTTTAGAAGCTTTATAATCTGTTTGAAATCTTCCAAATAAAGATTTCAGTTTTCTTTCCAGTTATGTGTTTAATGTATAATTACAGAACATTATCTGATCAGCTTGTAAGAATAGTTACTAGGTATCAGGAAAAATAGAATTTTACTAGCTAGATTTCAGCAAAAATTAGTGAATGAGATTCCACAGTAATATCATGATTTAGAATGGATTCTCCAAGAACTTTTGATACCTTTGTGTGCTATTTTTCTACATCTTTGAGGCAATTAAAACCAATTGTCAGGGCCTAGAGAGATGGCTCAGTGCTCTGGCAGAGGACCCATGTTCAATTCCCAGCACCCACATGGCAGCTAACAACCATCCCTTATTTCCAGTTCCAGGGGATCCAACCTCTCTCCTGACCTCTGTGGGTGTTTCTCCTGACCTCCATGGGCACTGCATGACACAGGGGCACTTACATCCATGCAGGCAATGCACTCATACACATAAAAACAAAAATAATAAATAGAATATTAAAAAAAAAAACAATTGTCCGAGTAAGCAGAACTTGGAATCTTTAAATTACCTTATCATAAATATTAAATTAAGACTTTAAAAAATAGTGAACTTTAAGCCAGTGTGGTGGTGCACACCTTTAATCCCAGCACTTGGGAGGCAAAGGCAGGAGTTCAAAGCCAGCCTGGTCTATATAGTGCCAGGACAGCTGGGGCTACAGAGAGACCCTGTCTCAAAAACAAACAAAAAACCTAGTGAACTTTAAAAAATAATATTACCTGGGCATAGTGGTGCAAGCCTTTAATCCCAGCACTTGGGAGGCAGAGGCAAGTGCGTCTCTGTGAGTTCAAGGCCAGCCTGGTCTACATACTGAATTCCAGAACAGCTGGGGCTACAGGGAGACCTTGTCTCAAAAAGACAAAAAAAAAAAAAAAAGAGTAATATTTAATTTATAGTATTTTTACTGAGAGTTGATTTTTCCCATTTATTAATAAAGATCATTAAAAATAGTAGTTATTACATCCTAGACATTTAAGTTTATTTTGAAGTTTTATAATTTATATAGTCTGTGAGAACAGTATACATTTATGTTGTATAAATAAACATTTAATTTGGAGATTTTTTTTAATTAAAAAATTTATTTATTTATTATTTTATGTGTATAAGCATACTGTCTGCATGTAGGTTGGTGCACCTGTGTTGTGCAATGCCATGGAGGTCAGAAGAGGGTGTCAGATTCCCCTGGAACTGGAGTTAAAGACAGTTCTTAGCTGCTATGTGGGTGCAGGGAATCAAACCTGGGTCCTCTGCAAGAGCAGTCGGTGCTCTTAACTGCTGAGCCATCTCTCCTGCCTGGAGATTTTTTTTCTCAAGTTAGAACACTGATCCAAATACTGTTTTAGAGATTTTAAGTGAGTTTTAACCTTTGTACTGCATGTTCTCTGAATCATTGTGCAATTACTAAAGCAATATTTGTAAAAACTAAACAAGGGACAAATTGTTTAAATGTCAATAAGAAGCTAGCCTCTGATATTTACACGTTAGAAATATTTTTCCTGATAACCTTAATTATTGTATATAAAGATACATGTATTTGTAATTCTGGTTAAAACTAAAGATTTGTGCGGCATGATGGCGCACAACTTTAATCCCAGCACTTAGGAGGCAGAGGCAGGTGGATCTCTGTGAGTTCAAGGCCAGCCTGGTCTGGCCTACATACTGAGTTCCAGGACAGCTGGGGCTACAGGGAGACTCTGTCTCAAAAAGACCCCCCAAAAAAACCCTAAAGTTTGCTTTATTTATTTATCTATTTATTTATTTATTTATTTATTTATTTATTTATTTACTTGTTGAGATGGAGTCTTGCCATGTAGCTCTGGCTAGCCTGGAACTTGCTGGCCTTGAACTTTCACTGAGCTTCCTGCCTCTTCTCCTGAATGCTGGAATTATAGGTATGCACTGCCAAGCTCAGCATTTATTTTTATTTTTTATTTTTTTATTTGGTTTGGTTCAGTTTTTAGAGACAGGTTCTCATTGCTGTGGCCCAGGCTGCCCTTGAACTTCATGTAAACCCACCCAGGCTAACCTTGAAATTGTGACCCCCTTGCCTCAGCCTCCAAAATACTGGGATCGAAGGTGTATACACATACCAGCTGTGTTTTAATTATTAGTGCAGTTATTTTCAGTCTGTCTCATCATAAATATAACACTAATTTTACGATTATTTTCCCCATCAGAAAATTACAGGTATGAAGCCAGGTGTGGTGGTGTGAGTCAAGTGGATTTCTGTGAGATCAAGGTCAGCCTTGTCTACGTAGTGACTTCCAGGAGACCCTGTCACAAAAAAGAAAGAAAAAGAAAACGAGAAAAGAAAATTATAGATATCTGTAAAAGGCCTTTCTCCTGCCTTTTTTTTTTGGGGGGGGGGTGTCTCTCTGTAGCCTCAGCTGTCCTAGAACTCAGTATGTAGACCAGGCTGGGCTGGTCTTGAACTCACAGAAATCTGACTGCCCCTTTCCTTCCCCACCCCCGCCCCAGAGCTGGGATTAAAGGCATGCATGTGCCACCATGCCTGGCTTTCATGCATTTTTATTTTAAAAATCAGGTTATGGGGCTGGAGAGATGGCACAGGGGTTAAGAGCACCAACTGCTCTTGCAGAGGACCCAGGTTTGATTCCCAGTACCCACATGGCAACTAAGAACCATTTTAGGCCGGGCCATATAGAGTGAGCTCCAGGCTAGCTGGATCTAAAGGGAAACCCTGTCTCAAATAAATAAATAAATAAATAAATAAATAAATAAATAAATAAATAAATAAATAAATAAATATCAGAGAAAGGATTCCAAATGATATACATAAAAACATAGAATGTGCTGGGCATGGTGATACATGCCTTGAATTCCAGCACCTCAGAGATAGAGGCAGGTGGATCTCTGTAAGTTAAAGACAAGCCTGGTCTACAGAGCCAGTTCCAGACCAGCTGGGGCTACCAGGAAACCCTGTCTCAACAACAACAACAGCAACAACAAAAACATAGAATGCAGCAAAGTATAATAGCATCTTACACATATTTAATATTGAGGAATAGAATTCAGCTGTCTAACATCACTGTGAAGAACTGACTTCTGCCAAAGAGTGATTTAGACCTGATGAGCTGTATTTACATTTTCTCAGGATTTACCAAATCTTCTTTTTCAAATGTGTCCATTTACAGCAGTTTATACTCTGATTTCTAAACCATAACCAGTAGGCAGGATTCACTATAGCTTTCCCTCCTGCTCATCTTTCTCTAATAGTGAAAAACCTAGCTCTTGTAAGCTTTGGTTTAGGAAGATATTTTCACCTGCTATGACATTCTAAGATGACAGAACAGCTTTAATCTTTCCATAGAGGCAAACCTTGGAGACACGGGCTCAGTTCCAAATAACCACAGAAAAGTAAACCACATAAATTCTTTGATTTCCCAGTGCTAATTAAAGTTATGTTCACATCATACTGTTCACAGTAGTAGTAGTATGTCTTCAGAACCATTGTTCATGATTTAATAAAAGAATATTGTGTAGAAAAGAAGCTAACGATCACTTGAGCCTGAGTAAGTCATGGCAGTTCATAGGGAGTCAACCTGAATGCTGGCTTACCAGGGGTGTGATTACTGAGTGCTGGGGTGGCTCTGGCAGTTTCTTAAAGTAAAACAGTAATGAAGTTTGTAATATTGATTGACTCCGCCTTTCACAAAAGGTTATTCTGCAGCTGGGCATGGTGGCGCACACCTTTTGATCCCAGCACTGGGGAGGCAGAGACAGGTGGAACTCTGTGAGTTTGAGGCCAGCCTGGTCTACATAGCAAGTTACAAGCCAGCTGGAACTACAGGGAGTCCCAGTCTCAAAATACAAAAAAAGAAGTTTTTCAGCAGGAATGATGCTGTTGGGTGGCATGTTATCCATGGTAGAACTTCTTTTTTTGGGGGGGGGGTATTTTCGAGACAGGGTCTCCCTGTAGCCCCAGCTGTCCTGGAACTCGCTCTGTAGACCAAGCTGGCCTTGAACTCACAAAGATCCATCTGCTTCTGCCTCCCAAGTACTAGGATTAAAGGCGTGCACCACCACGCCTGGCAGGGTAGAACTTCTTTAAATGGGCGTCAGTCCTCTCAAACCCTTTGCTAACTGAGTTTATACTCCAAATCCTTTGTTTTCATCCTTTGTTCACAGTATCTTTATCAGGGCTATGATAAAGAAACCACGTTCTTTGCTCATCTATAAGAAATAACTCCTTGGTGGCGCACGCCTTTAATCCTAGCACTTGGGAGGCAGAGGCAGGCAAATCTTTGTGAGTTCAAGGCCAGCCTTGTCTACAGAATGAGTTCCAGGACAGCTGGGGCTACAAGGAGACCCTGTCTTGAAAAGACTAAAAAAAAAGAACTCCTGCCAGGAATGGTGATGTACATCATTAATCCCAGTGCTTGCTAGGGAGACAGAGGAAGGAAGATTGCTGCAAGTTCAAGGCCAGCCATAACAAAACCCTGTCTCTAAAACAAACACCAAAAAAATCTCATTCACTAAGGTTTTAGCCTAAAAGTGCCACAGTACAGTCAGATCTTCATTCTCCACTTCCCACTCTACTTCTCCTGCTGTTTACACCATATCTGCATTTATTTCCACCAAACCCTCGATCCCCTCAGAGCCATCTATGAGGACTGAAATCAGCTTCTTCCAAACTCCATTTTACCATCCCCCATGAATCACGAATATTGTTAATAGCGTCTAGAGTGGTGACTCCTCTCCAGAAGGCTTTTCTCTGTCTTTGCCCAGATCCATCAGACACATTGCTATTGCACTATAGTCATACAAAATATATTCTTTAAATAATAAAGACTTTTGCATGACATGGGTGCACAGAACTTGCCTGCAGACAGTACATTCAGACACATGGAATAGAAAAATTAAAAAAAATAAAGACTTAGAAGTCAATTTTATTCCTGATCCCAGGGTACACAGATTGTATATTAAGCATGAAAATGTCATTAATCCCATTGTACATTCCATCAGGGCTCTTGGGTGACCTAGCCCATTGTCTATAAGCAATATTAGTTTACTTTTTATTATTTTATTTTATGTGTATTGTCTACACGTATGTAAGTACACCTGTATTGTATAAGTGCCTATAGAGGTCAGAAGAGGGGGTTGAATCCCCTGGAACTGGAATTAATGAACAGTTACTAACTGCCGTGTGGGTGCTGGGAACTGAAGTTGCAAGCTGCCCAACATGAGGCTGGGAACCAAACTAATTCTCTGAAAGAGAAGCAAGCACTCTAAACTCCTGAGTCATCTCTCCAGCCCTCTTATTTTGTCTGCAGAGAAGGGTGTCACATAGCTCATGCTGGCCTTGATATCTCTATGTAGCCAAGTATGACCTTGAACTCCCAGTCTTCCTATCTCTACCTCCCAAATGCTAGGATTAGGAGCACATGCAAGCACGTCCTGGCAAATTTTTAAATTTATATGCCTCTTTCTTTTTTTTTTTTTGGTCTTTTCAAGACAGGGTCTCCCTATAGCCCCAGCTGGCCTGGAACTTGCTCTGTAGACCAGGCTGGCCTTGAACTCACAAAGATCCGCCTGCCTCTGCCTCCCAAGTGCTAGGATTAAAGGCGTGTGCCACCACACCCAGCTATGCCTCTTTCTATCTTTCTTTTCTTTCTTTCCTTCCTTCCTTTCCATCCATCCATCCATCCATGTATCTACCTATCTATCCATTTATTGAGATAGGGTTTCCCTGTAGGCTCAGCTGGTCTTGAACTTGCTATGTAGTCCAGGCAGGTCTTAATCTTACAGAGATCCACCTGTCTCCCCAGTTCTAGAATTAAAGGTATGCACCACTATGCCCAGCCCCTCAATTTTGTTATAGTGAGAACTTTCACATTATGGTAATTAAAAAGATTTAATCTGCCTAGCTGGGTGTGGTGGCGCATGCCTTTAATCCTAGCATTTGGGAGGCGGAGGCAGAGGCAGGCGGATCTCTGAGTTCAAGGCCAACCTGGTCTACAGAGCAAGTTCTAGGACAGCTAGGTTGGCAGGGTCCTAGAACTTGCTCTGTAGCCAGGTCTCGAAAAGACCAAAAAACAAGTAAAAAAAAAAAAAAAAGAAGATTTAATCTGCCTTAAACCAACTAAAACTTTTCTTCCATAATGTAATTTTAACTGTAATGTATATATTTTTTCTTCTTACCATAAAATATTTGTTGCCCAGTATACAAATCTCAGATGTATTTTTTTTTATTTAATTTTATTTATTTCTGTATGTGTATGAATGTGCTGTCTGCATGCAGGTTTGTACACCCGTGTCGTGCAATGCCGCGGAGGTCAGAAGAGGGTCTCGGATTCCCCTGGAACTGGAGTTCTCCTGGAATTGGAGTTTCAGACAGTTTTCATCCGCCATGTGGGTGCTGGGGATTGAACCCAGGTCCTCTGCAAGAGCTGTCGGCGCTCTCAACCGCTAGGCCATCTCTCCAGCCCCCAGATGTATTTTTATAGAAAGCCTAATTTGGGTAAAAACGGGAATATATCTTGGCTCTTAGAATTCCCATGGAGACTTAAGGGCTGGAGAGATGGCCTAGTGGTTAAGAGCGCCGACCGCTCTTGCAGAGGACCCGGGTTCGATCCCCAGCACCCACATGGCGGCTGAAAACCGTCTGTAACTCCAATTCCAGGAGAACTCCAGTTCCAGGGGAATCCGACACCCTCTTCTGACCTCCGCGGCATTGCACGACACGGGTGCACAAACCTACACGCAGACAATACATTCATACACATAAATAAATAAAATTTAAAAAAAAAAAAAAAAAGAATTCCCATGGAGACTTAAATAACTAAGAGATATAGGGATACAGGTGGTAGCATGTTGGAGGCCCACATTCTGGCTCATAGGAACCAGCTGCATGCTTCCCACTTCCAAGATCAGTAATGTGTTGGGTAGATCCAGATTGTCCCTGGTAGGTCATTCCACTAGTGGGTCAGCAGACACTGCAAGGAGTGTTTCCCACTCCAGTAGCCAATTGTTAGACTTTTGTTGGCACATCACTATATTTGAGCAGGCAAAAGAGATTCACTCCAGTGCCCCAGAACACTTGTTAAAAGCCCAAAGTCTACTTCTTGGTATTGACCTCTTTCACCAGAGACCGGTTTTGCTATCTCTGGGTGGCAGGATGGCTGTCCCATGTCATCTCCCAAGTGCTACATACAAGCTCTTTTTCTGACACCAGAGAAACTCACTTTCTCTGTTGCAGTTTGAAAAATGCGAGAGAAGGGCTCTACTCAGATAGATACCTGCTCTGGTTGGGTAACTTGCAGGGTGGATATTCATTGTAAGGGCTGAGGGATCAGGGTTAAATAATGTTCGGAAAGAAGCACATCTTGGACAGTGACATGGCTCAGCAGGTAAAGGCTCTCACCACCACCAAGTCTAATGACATGAGTTGGATCCTTGGAACCCACATGGTGGAAGGAGAGAACTCACTCCTGAAAGTTGTTCTCTGACCTCCACACATGCGTAGTGTACAGGCCATATACCCCAATAAACAAATGTAATTTTAAATATTTTCAAGAGAATTTGCACATCTTACAGCTATTTAAATAGGAATCAGGCTGGGCGTGGTGGCACATGCCTTTAATCCCAGCACTTGGGAGGCAGAGGCAGGCGGATCTCTGTGAGTTCAAGGCTAGCCCAGTCTACATAGTGAGTTCCAGGACAGCTGAGGCTGTAGGGAGACCCTGTCTCAAAAAGACCCCCCCCCCAAAAAAAATAGGAATCGATTTCCAGGGAAGGGAAGAAGAAGAAGGGAAAGGAAGGGGGCGTGAATGTGGCCAAGCAGACAGTTCGGGGTGTTTACTGTATTTGCTAAAATATAAAATTCAGCTAAACCAGAATGCCAAGTAGTTCAAAAATTACCATTAGGTACATGTAGTTAATTTAAATGTATTTGAGAATTGATAGTTTTTATAATGTTTTAAGTAAAACATCCATTTTAGTCCTATAATGACTTTAATAAAGTAGTTTATTCAATGTGCTTTTTGTTTAGGGTTTGAACTACAGTTCCGATTAGGCCCAACTTTACAGGGGAAAGCTGTCACTGTCTACACAAATTACCCATTTCCTGGAGAAGCATTTAATCGAGAAAAATTCCGTACCTTGGATTGGGAAAATCCAACAGAAAGAGAAGATGATTCTGATAAATACTGTAAACTTCATCTGCAGCTGTCTGGATCATTTCAGTATTACTTCCTTCAGGGGTAAGTCAAGTGTGCTACCTAGGGAAAAAAAGTTAATTTGTTGTATAAATATGTTGAAGTTATTTGTAAATATTGTATGAACCACAGAGGTCTTTTTTTTTTTTTTTTTTTGTGTGTGTGTGGGTGTGTGTGTGTGTGTTTTGAGACAGAGTCTCCCTGTTGCCCCAGCTGTGTCCTGGAACTCACTACATAGACCAGACTGGCCTTGAACTCACAGAGATCTGCCTGCCTCTGCCTCCTGAGTGCTGGGATTAAAGGCATGCGCCACCACACACAGCCCAAGATGGTTCTTAGCCATCATGTGGGTGCTGGGAATTGAACCCAGGTCCTCTGCAAGAGCAATCAGCGCTCTTAACTGCTGAGCCATCTCTCCAGCCCCAGAGGTCCAATTTTTACAGTGCTTTTTTGAGATGTAAATAGAATGTGATTATTTAGTTTCAAGAAAATTAGTGCCTAGCCCATTGCAGATTCAAATTATTATATAATTAAATATAAATTATAGTCTTTTCCTGCAACTGGCTTGTAAGATGCTGTTTGGGTATGCTTGCTATTATTACCAGTAGACTTCAACATATTTTCTTTCCAATAAATCAACATGAGTGACTGACATATTGTTCTAGAACAATATGTTCTAACAACAATATTGTTCTGATATATTGTTCTTTGGTTTCTGTTGCTGTTTAAAATACCCTGATCAAATGTGGCTTTGGGAGAGAAAAAGTTTATTTGGCTTCCAGGTCACTCTCCATCAGCATTATTTCTAACCAAAGAACTTACTTCACAGACAAAGAACTACCGCAGGAGCATGGGTGCTGCTGGCTGGCAGCCAGCTTATGCCCAGATAGTTTTCTTATACTGTTTAAGATCATGTGCATGCCCTGGGGTAGTGCTGCCCATAGTGGCCTACGTCTTCCTACACATTGAACAGCCAAGAAAAGCCTCTATAGGCATGTCCACAGGCCAGCCTGATCTAAGGAATTCCTCAGTTGTGTATTTCTGGCTCCAAAAGACCTAGGCAGTCCCACCTCTACCACCTGCAGAACATACAGCTTTTCTCCTAGGCTTAGACCATCTCTACTCTTACTGCTACTTGGTAGACATCCCATGGTTCTGGCATCTGCAATATCCTGAGGTCTCTACTGCAAACAGGCTTCACCTTTGCTAATGTCCTCAGGGCCTCTCTGCAGGGACTGTAACCTTGCCATGAGGTGAAAGCCTCAAGCTTCTCTCCCTGACCCTACCAGTTGTCCAAAACTAGTTCCATATAGTTCCATGCTCTTTGCCAAGTTCTGCTGCAAACTTACTGTGTAGCCTGGCTTCCATGGATCAGCTTCTGTGTGCTGACCCTGAGGAGCTTCTTTCCTGTTGTCCCAGTGAAGCACAGAATGGCGTTTCACAATGACAGTCTCACTTCTGGTACAATTGTTACAGTTTCATTTCTGTCACTGTGATAAAAACACCCTAATCTAAAGCATCTTTAGAGAAAAAAGTTTATTTGGCTTATAATTCCAAGACACTGTCCACTATTTAGGGAAGTGGCAGGAAACTGAAGGCAGCCCTGTTCGCTAGTCCACACAGCGTTACCTCTGACCAAAGAACTCACTTCACAGCCAAAGAAGTGCAGTAGGAACATGGGAGAGGCTGGTGGCTGACTGGCAGGACACTGCTCAGCTAGTTTTCTTACACAGTTCAGGACTATCTTCCTAGGGGCTGGTGCTGTCCATAGTGGGTTGGGGCTTCCTATGTCAGTTAACAAGACGGTCCCCCACAGACATGCCTATGTGCCAACCTGATCTAAGAAATTTCTCAGAGCCGGGCGTGGTGGCGCATGGCTTAAGGATTAAAGTGGCGCCTTTAATCCTAGCACTCGGGAGGCAGAGGCAGGGGGATCTTTGTGAGTTCAAAGCCAGCCTGGTCTACAGAGTGAGTTCCAATACAGCTAAGGCTACAGGGAGACCCTGTCTCGAAAAGACCAAAAAAAAAAAAAAAAAGAAATTTCTCAGTTGGGACTCTTTCCCCAGGTGATTTGAGGCTGTGGCATGTGAACATTTAAAACTACCCAGTACATGCATGTTATTATGTAGCTATATAATAATTGAGAAGGGATAGAGAAAAGCTTTTCCATTGTTTTATTGTCACTTTGTAAATCATTTTATGTCGTTAGAAATAAAAACTTTTTTAGCCAGGTATAGTGGCACAGACCCACAATCCTAGCACTGGGGGAGTTGAAGCAGGAAGATCAGGAGTTCAAGGTCTGCTTTAGCTACATAGTAAAGTTGAACCAGCCTGGGCTACATGAGACCCAGTCAGAAAGAGAGAAAGAGACAGTGAAAGAGAAGAAGAAAGGAAAATGGAAAGAAGGAAGGAAGGAACAGAGGGACTTAGATGAGCAATTAACCTAGTGAAAATCAGATTCAGTTGATGAGTTTTGTTTTCCTCTCATTAATTGAAATATTTTGGTTTATTTTCCCTTAGAAATGAAAAAAGTGGTGGAGGTTACATAGTTGTGGATCCCATTTTGCGTGTTGGAGCTGATAATCTCATGTTACCCTTGGACTGTGTTACTCTCCAGACATTTTTAGCTAAGTGCTTAGGACCCTTTGATGAATGGGAGAGCAGACTTCAGGTTGCAAAGGAATCAGGTAATGTCAATTGGGTTTCTCCCCCATCCCCTTTTAAAAAATGAATGTCATGGCTGGAGAGATATCTCAGGTTAAGATTACTGACTGCCCTTCTAGAGGACCCAAGTTTGGTTCTCAACACCCATGTGGTAGCTAACAACTAATTGTCTGTTAATTCTAGTTCCAAGGAATCTGGCACTCTCCTCTGTTTTCTGTGGGTATTAACATACCTGTGCAATTGTAGTACCTTTACATTTATGCAGGCAAAACACTCATACTCATAAAATAAAATAAATCACTAAAAAATAATAAGGGGCTGGAAAGATGGCTCAGTGGTTAAGAGCACCAGCTGCAATTGCTGAGGACCCAGGTTCAATTCCTGGCACCCATGTGGCAGCTAACAACTATCCATAACTCCAGTTCCAGGGGAATCCGATGCCTTCTTCTGACTCTGGGGGCACTCCATGATGTGGGTGGACTTACATACATGCAGATGATATATGATATGCTCATACATATAAAATAAAAGAAAATATGTTTTAAAATTATTATTTTAAATTATTTTATTTAAATTATTTTAAATTATTACTTTAAGAAAGTAATAATAATAACTAGCTGGGCATGGGGGTGCATGGCTTTAATTCCCAGCACTTAGGAGGCAGAGGAAGGCAGATCTCTGTGAGTTCAAGGCCAACCTGGTGAGTTCCAGACCAGCTTGGGCCGCAGAGAGACCTTGTCTCAAAAAAACAGTAATAATAATAAATAAAAACAAATGTATCTTTGATACAGATTTCAAATGCTTTATTTCTACTTTTAATCTTAATCCTAAACATTGTAAAATAAAAAGACCCTATAATCTATAAAAATGCTAAGTTATGTAGCCAGGCAGGGTGGCCCACACCTTTAATTCCAGAACTCAGGAAGCAGAGCCAGGTAGATCTCTGTGAATCAAGGCCAGCTATAGTGAGGTTAAACTAAGTCACATTTTTCTCTTAAGTAAAGTAATACCAGAATTAATCTACTTTCAAGTTGAATACACTATAAAGAAAGGAAGGAAAGTTTAGAGGAGTACTGTGGCGCATTCAAAATAAAAGAAGTGTATTGTGTATTGTCGTAGACTATATTTTCTGTTTAAGCAGTTACAAATTGAACCTCCGCTGACAGCTATGCACTGTGGTGACAGTTACCAAATGTACAATATCATCATCCCTGTCCCAGATGATGAGGACAGGAGTAGATTTGCTTAAAGTCTCCAGTGCTACTGCTAGGTCTTTGTTCTCTTTTCCACTAGCAAGTTTGCCTCCCTGTTGATAATACCTAAGAACATCCACATTTACATTTTGCTTAGCCATTAGATGGTCTACTTGCTTTTTCATACTGTGGTCTTTGTTTTCTTGCTTCATAGGTTACAACATGATTCACTTCACCCCATTGCAGACTCTTGGACTATCCCGGTCATGCTACTCCCTTGCTGACCAGTTAGAACTAAATCCGGACTTTTCAAGACCTAATAAAAAATACACCTGGAATGATGTTGGGCAGCTAATAGAAAAACTGAAGAGGGAATGGAATATTTTGTGTATTACGGATGTTGTCTACAATCACACTGGTATGAGCTTCCATAACTTAATATTAGATTCTGATTAGTTTTTTTTTTTTTTTTTGGAGACAGGGTCTCCCTTTAGTCCCACCTGAAGCTTGCTATACCAGCTGGGATTAAAGGCTTGTACCACCACACCTGGCTGTATCTCAGTTCTTAAATAACAAACATTCTAAAGATAATAAATGATAATTAAGTGACAATTTTAAAAAGCATTTTATGCAGTAACTTGTTTTTCATAAATTAATATTAGTTGCACATATGGTTTATAAGTACTTTGCATAGGATGTTGGATGTTTGTAAAATAGAATTATCATAAAAGGAACATAAAAGTCATATATTTCAACTTGATCTTAATACTTTGCAAGCTAAAAGTGAATTCTGTACATATGTTCTTTTTTTTTTTTATGTCTCCCCATTCACAATACAGACCAGGCACAGTGGCCTAGGCTGAGGTGTACATGGGGTAGGTTTGCTCTGCCTCTTTTCTATACAGTCAGTGTAGAAACACAGCCTGTGGTGAGCACTAGGAGGCCTGTACATCTGTTCTATGCTATATCTAAAACAGGTTAATGCTGGGCTTTCTTTATACCTGCAATTTCAGCACTCGGGAGGGAGAGTCAGGAAGATTACCATGAGTTTGAGACTAGCCTGTACTCCATAGCAAGCTCCATGCCAGCCAGGTCTATATTTTGTAGCCACAAACTTCCATTTTAACCAAATGTATCTTACAAATATCCACTGTGAGACCTAGGAAGTCTGAAAACCTTTGCTCTACATATGTAAATAGTGGGAGTTCTGAGTAGTGGAAATGTGTAATAAAATATCTGTTTCCAGTCTGGAGAGATGGCTCAGCAGTTAAGAGCACTGGCTGCTCCTGCAGATAATCCAGGTTCAGTTCCCACCACCCACATGGTAGCTAATAACCATCTTTAATTCTAGTTCTAGTGTTCCCTTCTGGCATCCACAGGCATTGTAGATATGTGGTACACTTACATATATGCAGGCAAAAGACTCATACACATAAAATTAAAATAATAAAATATTTTTAAAAAAAGAAAAAGAAACTGTCATAATGATATCTAACACCTTAAATGCTTATTTTAAAAAATATTATTCCTTTTATCTGTGTTGTGTGTTATGACTCGTGTTACATGAGATTGTGTTTACCACACACATGCAGGAGCCCACAGAGACCATAAGGGGGCATCAGATCATCTAGAACTGGATTTACAGGCAGTTGTAAGCTGCCATAGGGGTGCTGGAAACTAAACTCAGGTCCTCTGCAACAGCAAGAAGTGCTCTTAATTGCTGAGCCATTTCTCCAGACCCTTATATGCTGATTAAAAAACCTGACATGGGGGCTGGAGAGATGGCCTAGCAGTTAAGAGCGCCGACCACTCTTACAGAGGACCCGGGTTCAATCCCTAGCACCCACATGGCCGCTGAGAACCGTCTGAAACTCCAATTCCAGGAGAACTCCAGTTCCAGGGGAATCCAATACCCTCTTCTGACCTCCGCAGCATTGCACGACACGGGTGTACAAACTTGCATGCAGACAGTATACTCATACACATACAGAAATAAATTTTTTTAAAAAAAATTAAAAAAAAAAAAAACCTGACATGGGGCTGGAGAGATGGCCTAGCGGTTGAGAACGCCCACTGCTCTTGCAGAGGACCCGAGTTCGATCCCCAGCATCCACATGGCAGTTGAAAACTGTCTTTAACTCCAGTTCCAGGGGAATCCGACACCCTCTTCTGACCTCCGAGGCATTGCAAGACACGGATGCACAAACCTACATGCAGACAGTACATTCATACACATAAAAAATAAATAAAATTAAAAGAAAAAAATAAAAAAATCTGACATGAGCTGGGCATGGTGGTGCACACCTTTAATCCCAGCACTCAGAAGGCAGAGGCAGAGGGGATCTCTGTTAGTTCAAGGCCAGCCTGGTCCACATAGTGAGTTCCAGGCCAGCTGGGGCCACAGGGAGACCCTGTCTCAAAAAAGAGATTGACGGAATAAAAAGGCATGAATATGGAAAGGGACTTGTAGGGAGGAAGGGCTGGGTTATAGGGATGGGAGGGGGCTAAGGGGGTGGGTGTGATGGTGACCACGATGCACTCATAGATAGGTATGAAATGGTTAAACAGCAAATTTAATAGATTTTTTTTTAATGTTTGAGGACTGGAAATAAAGTGACCCAGTAATTTAAATAAATAAACAAACAAATAAATAAATAGATAGTTTACCATCAGGGCTGGAGAGATGGCTCAGCAGTTAAGAGCACTGGCTGCTCCTGCAAAAGACCCAGGTTCAATTCTCAGTAACTCCAGTTCCAGGGAATCTGACACCCTCTTCTGACGTCCTTGGGCATTGCATAACATGGGTGCAGGCAAATATACACATAAAAATAATAAATAAAATATTTTAAGAAATAGTCTACCATGAAAACTTTGTAATTAAATAACTCAGTATTTGTCACTTGAAAAATTTAACAGTACTGATAATGACTTAGACATCCATGATATTCACATTCAGTTTATCAAGCCATGCAGTAATTCTTTTACAGATTGAATACTGCTTAAGCACTGGCCCAAACAAGACTGAAATTGTATTTCTCTGTTGCAGAAGATTAGGTAGACATTGCAGTATAGAATAGCAGCTCAGTGGTGACGGTGATCCAGGGTCTTTCTTTCAGGTCGCTCTGCCATCTCCAGCACTTGCTTCCAGCTTGTAAGGGGAAGTTATGCCTTTCACATTTTAAAAAATTGCATTTATTTTGTGTGTGTGTGTGTGTGTGTGTGTGTGTGTGTGTGTGTGTGTGTGTAGTGGAGGTCAGGAGCTGGTTATCTCCTTCCACCATGTGGGTCCTCAGTATTGGACTCGTGCCATCAGGGTTTGGTGGCAAGCACTGTATTCATTGCCATCTCATCACACTCAAAGGCATGCCTTTTAAAGACACGATCTAGTGGATATGCTATTATGTCTTCCTCCTCCTCTTCTTCTTCTTCCTCTTTTTTTCTTACATTTTATTTATTTATTTGGGGGGAGGTGGCATGTAAGAGTCTGTGCTCAGCTAGTCTGTGAACTTAGTCCTGCTGCAACGTCCTCCTGACAGCTCTGTGGAGGCGTGTCCTAGGTGCTCTGCTCTTGCCAGTGTAGCCAAAATAGAGACTCCCTCCCTCCCAACTCCTAGGGTGAGCATACCCTGTCACCGAGAGTGCAGACTTCCTGTGTTCTCCTTTCCCTGATCCCACTACAGATGGCTGTTTCTTTTCCTTCACACAACTACCAGTTGCAGACGGATGTGTCCTACCCATGTGCAGCCACAAGAGAATTGCAATCCAGTGACTTCAGAAAATTTTGGTTTAGTAACCCCAGGTGCTCTGTTCTCTGCATATGCTGAATGGCCCTAGGATGTATTCCAGAAACTTTAAATGATCAGTTATATAATTTTCATCCATTAAATTATTTCACTGGAGGCATGTTTGCTGAATTCCTTACTAAGCTTTCTAGAAGCCTATGGCTAGTTTTAAAGTTTTATATATGATGAATTCTACATTGACATTTCACTCTTTCATAGAATTGAGAATTTCTTTTCTTTTTTCTTTTTTTTTTTTTTTTTTTTTTTTTTGTTGTCTTTTTGAGACAGGGTTTCCTTGTAGCTCCAGCTAGCCTGGAACTCACTATATAGACCAGGCTGGCCTTGAACTCACAGAAATCCAACTGCCTCTACCTCCCAAGTGCTAGGACTAAAGGCGTGCGCCACCACACACAGCTGGATTATTTTTTTTCTTTTGGTTTTTGTTTTGAGACAGGGTGAAAACACAGACACTTTGGACACTGAGGCCATCAGATGGCTTAAGTAGGTCGGGCAGCATAACAAGATTTCACCTCGGAAAAAAAAAAAACACACACACACACACACAAAAACCTTGATCCTGCACTTACAAGGCAGAGACAGGCTGATGTCTGTGAGTTCATAGCCATCCTGTTCTACATAGAGAGTTCTAGGCTAGTCAGGACTATATAGATTCTGCCTCAAAAATAAAAAATAAGTAAGTAAAATAAATAGATAGATAAATAGATAAATAAAGAATATCTGGAGAAGTGGCTCAGCAGTTAAGATGACTGGATAGTTCTGCCTGCTTGTATGTTAGTGGACCTGTGTCATGCAATCCCTGAGGAGAACAGAAGAGGGCACTGGATCCCCTGGAACTGGAGTTACAGACCGTTAGTTGTTGGCTGTCATGTGGGTGCTGGAAACCAAACCCAGGTCTTCTACAAAAGCAGCCAGTACTCTTAACCACTGAATCAGCAATTCAGCACCTAATTTTACTTTTTAATCAGACAAAACATATACAATTTGTTTGATCTTTAAAATAACTAATGGGGGCTTAAAGTATGGCTCTTCCAGAGGACCTGGGTTCGGTTCCCAGTACCGACATGGCACCTAACAATGGTCCTTAATTCCAGTTCTGGGCTCTATAGGCACTGAGCACAGGTGGTACAATTACATACATTCAGGGAAACATCATACACATAAACTTGGGTTCCCACACCCATATGGTGGCCAACAACTATCCATAACTCCAGTTCTAGGGTATCCAACGTCTTCTTGTGACTTCTGCAGGAACTGCACACACGTGGAACACGTATATGTAGACAAAACATATAAATAAAAATAAATTAATTTGGGGCTGGAGAGATGGTCTAGCAGTTAAGAGCTCCGACTGCTCTTGCAGAGGACCAGGGTTCGATCCCCAGCCCCCACATGGTGGCTGAGAACCGTCTTTAACTCCAGTTCCAGGGGAATCCGACACCCTCTTCTGACCTCCACGGCATGGCACAACATGTGTGCACAGATCTACATGCAGACAGTACATTCATACACATACAAAATAAATAAAAATTTAAATAATTAATTAATTAATTTTTAAAAAATTTAAAGGGAAAGCAGGATAGCCTTTTGTTGAGCTAGTAGTACTGAGGATCAGATCCAGGGCCTATTCATTCTGAACACTCATTCTACCACTGAGCTACATCCCAAGCCTCTTTATCATTTATTATTAACATCTTATCTTTCTGTGCTCAGGCTTGAACCCAGGGCTGTGCTTATGCTAGATAAGCTCTTTACCACTGTATTACATCTCCTATGCAGTAAGGGAAAAATTCCAATTGGGTATAATTATCGCTATATTTTATCTTATTAGAAAATACCTTGATTTTCAGTGAATGTGATAATCTATAAAGCAGTATCAATGCTAATGTTGAGATTTTCCAGTTTAACTTTTGTTGTTTTTATTTGGTGTTTTTGAAATAGGATCTCAGTCTGTTAGCTCAAGCTGGCCTGAACTCACTATGTAGACTAAGCTAGGCTTGAACTTGAGGCAGTGCTGCCTCAGCCTCCCAAAATGCTAGGGTTAGAGCCACCATGCTCACTCAGCTCAATTTAATTTGAGGGTGGGTGGGTGTGGCTGGAGGGAGAGGTTGATTTTTTTTTTTTTTTGGCCTGGAACTTGCTATGTAGACCAGGATGGCCTTGATCTCAAAGAAATCCAATAAGATCTGTGTTCTTAATATAGCCTGTCTTCATTCAAGAGTTTATCATAGTGCCAAGCGTGGTGGTGCACGCCTTTAATCCTAGCACTTGGGAGGCAGAGGTAGGTGGATCTCTGTGAGTTCAAGGCTAGCCTAGTCTACACAGAGCAAGCTCCAGGCCAACTGGAACTAAAGGGAGACCCTGTCTCAAAAAGACCAAAAAATAAAAATAAAAAATAAATTAAAAAAAGTGCAATTGTGAACCGAGAACAGAGAGTAGGTAAATTCCTGGCTGTGTGACTTTGAGACCTTCAGCATTTTGTGCCTTCGTTCTTATCTGTTAAGGGAACCGAATAGCATATTCTGTATTGTGACTGGAAATGAAAAATGCAAAATCACTGTATTTATCTAAGATCAATTCTTGGTATATGGTAAGCATTCAATAATTGTCACTTTTTGTTTTACTAACCACTCCTGTTCCTCAGATTGAATTCAGGGGTCATTAGTCTTTTTATTTCTTTAAAATTATTTTTATTTTGCTGGACGTGGTGGCGCACACCTTTAACCCTAGCACTTGGGAGGCAGAGGCAGGCAGATCTCTGTGAGTTCAAGGCCAGCCTGGTCTACAGGGTGAGTTCCAGGCCAGCTGGGGACTACAAGTGACCCTGTCTCAAAAAGAGAAAAAATAAAAATTTATTTTTTATGTGTATGATGTTTCCCTGAATGTATGTAATTGCACCACCTGTGCTCAGTCCCTGCAGAGCCCAGAATCTCCCGGAACTGGAATTAAGGTCTGTTGTTAGGTGCCATGTCGGTACTGGGAACCGAACCCTGGTCCTCTGAAAGAGCCATCCCTAAAGCCCCCATTAGTTATTTTAAGGATCAAACAAATTATATATGTTTTGTCTGATTAAAAAGTAAAATTAGGCCGGGCGTGGTGGCGCATGCCTTTGATCCTAGCACTTGGGAGGCAGAGGCAGGTGGATCTTTGTGAGTTCAAGGCCAGCCTGGTCTACAGAGTGAGTTCCAGGCCAGCTGGGGCTACATGGAGACCCTGTCTCGAAAAGACAAAAAAAGAAGAAAAAAAAAAAGTAAAATTAGGTGCTGAATTGCTGGTTCAGTGGTTAAGAGTACTGGCTACTTTTGCAGAGGACCTGGGTTTGGTTTCCAGCACCCACATGACAGCCAACAACTGTCTATAACTCCAGTTCCAGGGGATCCAGTGCCCTCTTCTGTTCTCCTCAGGGATTGCATGACACAGGTCCACTTACATACAAGCAGACAGACCATTCATATACATAAAAATAAAGTTTTTTAAAAATGTGTTATTTTTATGTGTATGAGTGTATTGCCTGCATGTATATAAGAGCACCCATGCCATGCCCATGGAGGTCAGAAGAGGGTATCAGATTCCCCTGGAACTGGAGTTATGGATGGTTATCTGCCATGTGGGTGCTGGGAATTGAACAAAGGTCCTCTGCAAGAGTAGCCAGTGCTCTGAACTATCTCTCCAGCGCCCCATAAATAAATATTTTAAGGAAACTAATATTATCTTTAATGTTGTAAATACTTAAAATACCTTGCTGAATTCTGGTTCTTTTTTTAATATTTTATTACTTTTATGTGTATATATTCCCTGCATGTAAGTGTACCCTTGTCATGCAGTGCCCTCAGCATACAGAAGAGGATGTTGGATTCCTTGAAACTGGAGTTAGTTGTTAGCTGCCATGTGGGTATTCGAATCTGGGTCTTCTGCAAGAACCATCAGTGTTCTTAACCCCTGAGCCATCTCTCCAACCCTGAATTCTGGTTCTGACTCTGAATTTACAGAGATAGTAGTGGATGTGTATAGTTTATTTCACTTTTTAATTTTATTTACACTTAAGATGCCACCTTCAGACCCAATTTAATTAAGATGTGTACTCTCCTCTTCTTTAAGCTGCTAATAGTAAATGGATCCAGGAGCACCCAGAATCTGCATATAATCTGGTGAATTCTCCGCACTTGAAGCCTGCCTGGGTCTTAGACAGAGCACTCTGGCATTTCTCCTGTGATGTTGCAGATGGGAAGTACAGAGAAAAGGGAGTGCCTGCTTTGATTGAGAATGATCAGCACATGAATGTAAGTGTGCAGAGAGGACTGCCCCCCAAATCCGAGCAACAGGCTTTCTAAAGAGATCATTAAAAATGTGAAGATTCTGGGGCTGGAGAGATGGCCCAGAGGATAAGAGCACCGACTGCTCTTGCAGAGGACCCGGGTTTGATTGCATGACATGGGTGCATCAACCTACATGCAGACAGTACACTCATACACATAAAAATATTAAATTTTTTTAAAAATTTAAAAAATGTGAAGATTCATAGACTGTATAATTTAATATCATAAAAGGAATCTGATTAAAAACATTTTTTACATTTTTCAGTGCATTCGGAAAATCATTTGGGAGGATATTTATCCAAGGATTCAACTCTGGGAATTTTTCCAAGTAGATGTTTACAAAGCAGTTGAGCAATTTAGAAGACTTCTCACTCAAGGTAAAGAAAAGTATACTACTGTCCTGTCAATTCTAAGAAATTTAAGATTAACATGAGATAGGGTCTCCCTTTTACTCTGGCTGGCCTGGAACTTGCTATGTAGACCAGGCTGGCCTCCCAGGTACTGGGATTAAAGATGTGTGCCATCATTCATAGCAAGATTACTCTTAAAGGGATAAGTGTTTTTCTCCTGGTTAACATCATTATTAAATCTTTATCATATAATATGTTATTTTTTTTGTACTACAAAACTCTTATTCTGGGGCTGAGGAGACATCGGATGAGTTTAAAAAGTTGGGTGTGGTGTAGTGTGCTTGTAATTCCTGCCCTTTCGAGGCAGATCGAGGTGGATCCTTGGTGCCTGCTAACTAGTCAGCCAGCCTAGCCTATTTGAGAGTTAAAAGATTCTGAAGTACATGTCATAGTAATGCATAATTGCACCCACTGAGGTCTATCTTACTGTTGATTCCTTAGCAGAATGCTTGGAGTGTATTTGAACTTGGTATGTGTTTGTTTGTTTGTTTGATACAGGGTCTCCCTATAGCCCCAGCTGGCCTGGAACTCTTTAGACCAGTCTGGCTTTGAACTCACTTGATCTGCCTGCCTCTGCCTCCCGAGTGCTGGGATTAGCCGCCATGTGGGTGCTGGGGATTGAACCCAGATTCTCTGCAAGAGCAGTCCTTGCTGTTAACCACTGAGCGATCTCTCCAGCCCCAGTATGTATTTGTTAAAAGTATGATTGGAGGGCTGGAGAGATGGCTCAGTGGTTAAGAGCCCTGACTGCTCTTACAGAGGACCCAGGTTTGATTCCCAGCACCTACATGGCAGCTAAGAACCATCTTTAACTCCAGTTCCAGGGGAATCCGACGCCCTCTTCTGACCTTTGAGGCATTGCACGGCACCAGTGCATCAACCTACATGCAGACAGTACACTCATACACATAAAAAAAATAATAAATGGGGCTGGAGGGATGGCCTAGCAGTTAAGAGCGCCTACCACTCTTGCAGAGGACCCGGGTTCGATCCCCAGCACCCACATGGCAGCTGAGAACTGTCTGTAACTCCAATTCCAGGAGAACTCCAGTTCCAGGGGAATCCGCGACACCCTCTTCTGACTTCCAAGTCATTACACGACACGGGTGCACAGACCTACATGCAGACAGTACATTCATACACATAAAAAATAAATAAATAAAATTAAAAAAAAATAAAAGATAATAATAATAATAAAAAATAAAGCTTGACTAAAAGTATGAATGGGATCAGGCGTGGTGGGGCTGGCCTTTAATCTCAGCACTCAGGAGGGAGAGGCAGGCAGATCTCTGTGAGTTCAAGGCCAGCCTGGTCTACAGAGTGAGTTCCAGGCCAGCTGGGACTAAAGGGAGACCCTGTCTCAAAAAGACCAAAAAAAAAAAAAANTGGATCTCCACCCTTGGATAATAATTACTGTTCGCATAGATCTGTCCTAGGCTTCCTGACATTCTGCCCTTCTTCCTGTCTTCATTCGTCTAGACTTCCGTTTGTTTTACCAGCTTTGGCCTTTCAGCATGCAGTTTCGTTCTGTCTTTGTTTTTTTTATGTATTTTTGTCTTTTGAGACGGGGTCGGTCCTTGTAGGACCCAATTTACTGGCCTGGAATTTACGTAGCATAGGGCTGTCTTAAACTCACAGCAATCCCTGCCTCTGACACGGACTGTACTAATGGGATTAAAGACAAGCACCACCGACGTGGGGCCCAGCCTGCCAGCATGCCTTTGCTTGATGGAGGTCTGCTTGCGCCTCGTGGTAGCGGACCCTAAGTGCTTATGTTGGACGCTTCTTCTTTTTGCTTCTTCTGTCTTGTTCAGTCGCTCTATTCCTAACCGTTCCCTTCCCCCCTGTCCTTTCCTTTTTTGTCATTGCCCTTCCTCTCTAAAAGATTGTGGAATGCTTGGTACTCCTAGCTAGTCTTCTCAAAGGTGAACATAATACCGTGGAATTTGCTTTGTAGATAAAAGGATAGTAAGCAGGGTTAAATTTTATTTTATATTATTTATATTATTATTTTTTTTTTTTTTTGTCTTTTTGGAGACAGGGTCCTCCCTGTAGGACCGCCAACGCTGTCCTGAACTTGCTCTGTAGACCAGGCTGGCCTTGAACGCACAAAGATCGCGCCGCTGAGATTAAGAAGGCGGTGCGCTACCGGAGCCACAACCTGGCTATTTTATTTTTTATGTGTAGAGTATGGTACTGTCGTTCATGTAGGTCGGTTCACGGACCGTGTTGTGCAAATGCGCGGAGGTCAAAAGAGGGTGTCGGATCGCCCCTGGAACTGGAGTTTCACCCTGGATCGCAAAGGTTGCCGCCCTCAGTTGACAGAGGTTCTCAGTCGCCATGATGTGGGCCTGGGACGAATCAAACCCAGGTCCTCTGCACAAGTGTTTGGCGCTCTTACTCCTAGGCCATCTCTCGGCCCCTTAATTTGAATAATATATATAATGAGATATAGTAATTTTTTTGAAGTATATTATATATATATATATATTTATTATATATTTATATTACTTAATATATAAATAGATATATCATTTATATTATTAAGTAAAAATATTATTACAATTAGTACTAATGCTAACAGTCATAGGAAATGTAGCTTTCTAGCCAGGATGGTGGCACACAAGCTTTAGTCCCGGAGTTTTCCGGGAGTGGAGTAACGGACTGGTGACCAGGTGGACAATCGTCGGTGAGTCAAGGCCGCCTGTCTATCATCATAGTCCAGGACAGCTGGGGCACGGGGAGTACCTGTTCATGAAAAAAATACCAAAAACCTTAGGCCGGGGGCGGTGGTGGACCGCGCCGCTTGTAATCCTAAAGCACTTGAGAGGCATGGCAGGCGGATCGACTTTGGGAGTTCATGGCAGCCTGGTCTACGGTGTAGATTCCAGGACAGCTGGGTACTACCAGGGAGACCCTGGTCTCGAAAAAGACACAAGCAAGAAACCAAAACAACACCAAAAAGCCAAAACAACCAAAACAAAACCAAAACCCCACTAAATGTATGCAAACTGTTCACAAATTTTTGTACATCATTTACGATGAGAAGGGAGCCAGATTGTGTGGTGCAAACGCTCAGGGAAACCTTGCCAGTTTCACATCACGGAAGTGAAAGTCACAAACAAAAAACATGAATCCATGCTTAAGCACACAAAACATGAGACATGTGGTTCATCCAAGCTATTATGGACAGGCAGCAGTTGATTGATTTATTCTATCAATTTATATTACTAAACTAGTTTCTCCCTACCATACTTAAAAACATGACTCTATTACTTGCCATACAAAACAAACAAAACTGGCAGTGGAATTTGGCCTGTTGGAGAAGAGTTTTTGGAACTCTCATGCAGACAAAACACTGAACTCTCATAGTTCTTTTGCATTTCAGGGCGGTTTTGTTTTATGACTAGGAATTGAAAAATCGGCATCAGGGTTTTAATCTGTAACCAGAATCTAAAATACTGGTAACCACCACGTGCCGTGCCTTACCAGCTGCCCAGACTGCTCTGTAATCTAGCATGGTTACTCTGGTCCCATAGGCCTGCTTCATTTTGTAGGGGATTAAATGGGTCTGCCTCGCATTGCCACTAGAAAAGAAACAATAACTCCTAAAAGCCACCTCTCTTTAGTCAGAGTTGTGCGTGCATATAACCAAGCAATAAATAGGTGTTTAAAGAATGATGCAAAATTTTAAGTAGTAAAGCTTGTATTCAAGCAGTTGATAACAGATAAATTTGTTATTTAAGGTATTAGGTATTAGTTTTATAGTTAAGTGTATATATTAGGCTTCATATTGCTTACTAGATTATTGCATGTGAAAAAAAGAGACTGCTTATATTGGGCAGTAGTTTGTGCCAGTAAAAAAATAATGTTCTTTTTTTTTTTTTTTTTTAAATTGTCTTATTGAAAAAAAAAAAAATAGGGCTCCACTGTAGCCCCAGATTGTCTTGCGGTAACGCACGGTCGTGAGCCAGGCGTGTGGCACTTGAACTCACAAAGATCCGCCTGCCTGCCTTGCGGTCCCGCAGTGCTCGGCTTAAAGGCGTGGCCACCACGACGCCGGCTGAATGAAAGGTCATAGTTTCTTTTGAAAGCATATGTTGCCACCCAAAAGAAGCCGCCTGACTTCTCCTTTGTATCTTGATCTATGGTACTTGCTAGGGAAGGTGTTCCCTAATAGATACCCAAACCCATGTTCCTTTCAGTTCCCTTGTCCAGCATCCTTTAGATCTTATAGACACTTGAATAAATTTCTTATCCATTAGCAGTTCAGCAAGATATTTAAGCCTAAAGAAGTCTGCTGAAGAAATTTCTTTTGGAGGATAGTTTAAAAGTATTTTTTTCGGGGCTGGAGAGATGGCCGGCGGTTAAGAGCACCACCAACTCTTACCACAGGCCCGGTGGTTCTATCCCCAGCAACCCACATGGGGGTTCGAGACCCTTCTAGAGACATCCAATTCCAGTGAGGAACTCCAGCTTATCCAGGGGGAATCCGACACCCACTCTTCTTGACCTCCGCGGCATTGCATCGACACGTTGCGGCACGGACTTGCATTGCAGACAGTACAATTCATGACACAACCAAAAAAAAAAATAATTTTTTTTTAAACTGATTTTTCTTTAGTTGCTTTGTTATATTGTAGATTCAGGTGTGTGTATAAATTCATTGAAAAAACCAGATTCTGGTTGACTAAATCATTAAAGAAGTAGGAGCTCAGACCAGGCGTGGTGGCGCAACCTTAATCCTAGCACTTGGGAGGCAGAGGCAGGTGGATCTTTGTGGTTCAAGGCCAGCCTGGTACAGAAGGAGTTCCAGGACAGCTGGGGCTACAGGGAGACCCTGTCTCGAAAAGACAAAAAATAAAATAAAATAAAATAAAATAAAATAAAAGAATTAGGGAGCTGGTAATTTCTGTACAGAGGCAATCTTACTACCAAGAAGATGGGCAGAGAGGGAAGGGAGAAGGAGCCTCTGCTTCAGTTGGTCAGCAGGAGATGTCTGTCAGCCAGTCCTTCTAGAAAACATTCTTTTTGACCCAACTAATTATCTTTTGCTTAGTCCTGTTAAAAAGACATCTACTGTTTGTGTTCAGCTCTCAGAACATTGCTTTAAATCAGCTTTGCATTCAGTTGACTTATTTATGTCAAGTTTTAAAAATAAGGGTTTTTTTTTCTAACCAGTTTAACCGCTGTTAGTGTAATTGTCACATCTGTGAGGAGCATTTTAATATACTGAATTTAATTTGCCTTTTGTTTTTTTTAAGCATTGAACAAATTAGTAGTTATTAACCAGTATTGCTGCTCTGATCATATTGAAGATTGAAGAGTGGCATGGGTGGGACTATGTGGGTGTGAAGAGAGCTTATTTCGGGCATATAGAATTAAAAAGAGCTCTCTCTCTCTCTCTCTCTCTGTATATATATATATATATATATATATATATATCCCCTTCCTCAGACCTTCTTAAAACTATTAATTGGTTGTTTATGTTTGTTTTCAAATTCTTTTTCAAAGAAATTCAGATTTTATTTGTAGTTTTGTATAATTTTCCACATAAATTATATTTATGTTAATGTTAACATCTATTTTATACACACAGGAGTAGAGCCTAAACTATATATTTTATTATTTTCTTTTCATTGACAAGATGATTTTTTTTTTGGTCTTTTTGAGACAGGGTCTCCCTGTAGCCTCAGCTGTCCTGGAACTCACTCTGTAGACCAGGCTGGCCTTGAACTCATAGAGATCCACCTGCCTCTGCCTCCCTAGGGCTGGGATTACAGGCATGCACCACCACACCCAGCGGTAGACATTTTTAAGGCATGAGAATTCAGAGGTGAACACAGTGAAGTTGAACTGTAGGAATACTGTGTTTTTTCTAACAGTTTGTCCTTCCTTGTGTATCCTCTCCCTGTGGTGGTGGTGGTGGTGGTAGTGGTATAATACACTGAAATTCTGAAATAGTGACAGTTATGCTCTCCTGTGAATATTTGCATTTAAGATGCCATCTTTTATTTCTTTCAGAAAACAGGAGGGTAACCAAGTCAGAGCCAAAGGAACATCTTAAGATAATTCAGGATCCTGAATACAGACGGTTCGGCTGTACTGTAGACATGAACATTGCACTGGCAACTTTCATACCACATGAGTATGTTGTGTATTTTCCCTGTATTATTGCTCATAAATACTGATTGTTATTTATTAAAACCCTTCATATGAAATGAAATAAAATAGGGGGCTGGCAAGATGTCTCCGCTGGTAAAGGTGCTGACTGCCAAGCCTGATGGCCTGACCTTGATCCTCAGAACCTCCATAGAAGGAGAGAACTTGAAAATTGTTCCTAGCCTCCAGGTGTGTGCTATGACAGATGCCACCCATACCCACATATATACATTAAATGACTAGATGTAGGGGCTGGAGAGATGGCCTAGCGGTTAAGAGCACAGACTGCTCTTACAGAGGACCCAGGTTCGATCCCCAGCACCCACATGGCAGCTGAGAACCGTCTGTAACTCCAGTTCCAGGGAAATCTGACACCCTCTTCTGACCTCTGCGGCATTGCACGACACGGGTTCACAAACCTACATGCAGACAGTACATTCATACACATACAAAAATAAAAATAAAAATAAATGACTAGATGTAAAAAAATTAAAAATTTTACTTATTATTTATATTTTATGTGTATTAGTGTGTTGCCTGCATGTTGTAAGGGCACCTGTGTCATGCAGTGCCCTCAGAGGCCAGAAGAGGACATTGGATCCCTGGAGCTGGAGTTTAGAGACAGTTGTTATCCACCTTATGGATCCTGGGAACTGAACCTGGGGCCTGTGCAAGAGCTGTCAGTGCTCTTAACCTTTGAGCCATCTCTCCAGCCCCAGGAAAACAATTTTTTTTTTTTTTTTTTTTTTTTGGGTCTTTTCGCGACAGGGGCTCCCTGTTAGCCCCAAGCTGTCCTGGAACTCACTCTGTAGACCAGGCTGGACTTGAACTCACAAAGATCCACCTGCCTCTGCCTCCCAAGTGCTAGGATTAAAGGCATGTGCCACCACGCCCGGCTGAAAAAAATGTTTTTAAAGAAAGAAAATGAAATGAAGTAATGCAGCGTGAGTCTACTACTTCAACACCTGACATCTTCCTACTTCCTGTGTCAGATCATCTTATGTATGTGTGTAAAACTTGTTTAAATTGAAAAGCTCTTCAGTCATAGCTAAAATCCTGATGACTATATTTAAACTTTTTATGACACTTGTTAGAAAATGTTTAAGTGTGGACTTTGTAAAACCACTTAAGTTAATACTGCTCTATCTGCTCTAGCACCGGGCCAGCTGCAGTTGAGGAATGCTGTAATTGGTTCCGGAAGAGGATCGAGGAATTAAATTCTGAGAAGCATCATCTCATCAACTGTCACCAGGAACAGGTCTCACCATCTTTCAGCTGCTGCTTTTCTTTGAGTCTTAGTACCATGGTGATGTTCTTGGCCTTGTTACATAATTCAATGTTTTGTAGGCAATCAACTGCCTTTTGGGAAATGTCTTTTATGAACGATTGGCTGGCCATGGTCCTAAACTAGGACCCATCACTAGGAAATATCCTTTAGTTACCAGGTATTGCATTTTTAAATTTCTTCTCATTGATATTTAAAAAGTGAAAATTGCATTTAACGGTCCAACTTAACCTAAATGTTTCCTTTAAGATGTGACTTCAGTATATTAAATTGAAGTAGGAATTTTGATTCAGAAGTAGACTTAATATTGATTAATTTTGTTAGGCAAATCTATCATTAGTTTGAACTAGTTTGCAGTTATTTACATTGTTGTTTCCAAAGGACCTCATGTTTAATGTCAGTTTGTTTTCTTTTGCTGAAACGGAATACCTGAAACTGGATAATTTATAAAGAAACAAAAGGTCCACAGACTAGGAATGCTAAGAACATGACACACCAACATCTGCTCAGTTTCTGGAAAGGCCCTTGGGCTGCCTCGGTTCGAGGCCCAAAGCTGAAGGGCAAGTGGATGCCCAATGAAGGCAAGAAAGCCAGGCAGCCTTGCTTTCTGCAAATCCATTATCATGAAAACCCCTGGGAGTGAGATCATTCCACTCATGAGGGCTTCCTGCCAGACATCTGCCACTAAGCCCCACCTCCCAATACCAGCACTTTAAGGAATTAAGGTTCCACCTTGGTGTGGTGACATGCGTCTATAATCCCAGCAATAAGGAAAGCAGAGGCAGGAGGAGGCTGAGGTCAGCCCATGATCCAAAGCGAGACTGTGTCTCCAAAAAGCAAGGAGGGGACAAAGGAGTTAAGGTTCCCATGTGACTTTGGGGTATATACTAGTCATAATAAATGCAGTGTTAATCCAAGAGATCCTGGGATCTACTTGCTCCTTACATAAAAACATGCAGCATATATACAGGGTAGGAAAGGTTTTGTAAAGTAATGTCAATTACCTCAGTGATTTTCTTATCATCTTACCAAGTTTTCAAGGTTATTTAAAATGATACTCATATATAATAATTTAGTTTTCTTCTTATTTTTTCTTTTTATTTTTCTGTCTTTTTGAGACAGGGTCTTCCTGTTGCCCCAGCTGGCCTGGAACTTGCTGTATAGACCAGGCTGGCCTCAATCTCATAGAGATCTGCCTGCCCCACCTCCCAAGTACTGGAATTAAAGGCATGCACCTGGCTAAGAAATTTAATTTTCAAAGTTGGTAATTCAGATTATTCTTAAGGAGTTTCTATGTGTGGATTTAATCTTAACTTTCTCTCCCTAGGTATTTTACTTTCCCCTTCGAAGAAATGTCCTTATCCACAGAAGAATCTATGATTCATCTCCCAAATAAAGCTTGTTTTCTAATGGCACATAATGGATGGGTGATGGGTGATGATCCTCTTCGAAACTTTGCTGAACCAGGTGCCTGATTTTTTACTTCTTTCTAAGTAGGGAAACAGGAATTCATGGAAAGCTCAAACTATGATAATTGTGGGTTTGGTGTTTTTGTTTTTGTTTTTTTACGTTAGGTTTGCAGTTTTTCAACTATTTCACCAGAGGTACCAGAGTACATCAGTTTGAGAGAGGAGTTGATACAAAGGGTGGGATTTGTTCCCGTCTTCCCCTTGCCCCCCCACCTCTCACTTTCTCTGACTAAATAGCTCATATGCTTTTTTTTTTTTTTGGTCTTTTTGAGACAGGGTCTCCCTGTAGTCCCAGCTAGCCTAGAACTTACTCTGTAGACCAGGCTGGCCTGCATCTATTTTTAAATTTTTATTATTTTTATTTTATGTGTATGAGTGTATTGCCTACATGTATGTAAGTACATCTATGTCATGCAATGCCTTCAGAGGTCAGACACGGTGTCAGATCCACTGGAACTATGGACTGTTATGGACTGTTGTTAGCTGCCATATGGGTGCTGGGAATTGAATCTGGGTCCTCTGAAAGATCAGACAGTGCTCTTAACTGTTAAACCATACTCAAGCCCCACAGGCATCTATTTTACATGGTATGGATCTACATAAGCTTCAATTTGAGCAAAATATTCTATTACATTTTTTTATTTATTTATTTTTTTTATTTTTGTATGTGTATGAATGTATTGTCTACATGCAGGTCTGTGCACCCGTGTCGTGCAATGCCGCGGAGGTCAGAAGAGGGTCTCGGATTCCCCTGGAACTGGAGTTCTCCTGGAATTGGAGTTACAGATGGTTCTTAGCCGCCATGTGGGTGCTGGGGATCAAACCCGGGTCCTCTGCAAGAGCGTCGGTGCTCTTAACCGCTAGGCTATCTCTCCAGCCCCA